>CM038141.1:56803580-57319474 GCA_021437245.1 Aegilops speltoides | reverse complement strand
CTTTTCATCATATGATCTAGACTTTGAGCTTCTTTCCTTGCTTCTACTCTTGTAGAATTTGTTGAAGTTCTTCACCATTAGGCTTATCTCTTCATTGGAAACCAGCTTGTCACTTGAGGTTGTGGGAGCTTCAACTGTAGCTTTGTAAGCACCACTTGACTTGTTGTGAAGCTCTTCTTTATCTTTAAGTGTCATCTCATGAGCAACAATTCTTCCAATGACTTGGTAGGCTTGAGATTCTTGTAGTTTGGCATCATTTGGATCAAAGTGCACACGGTGTCATACTTTCCATCCAAAGCTCGAGAATCTTCTTGATGATGAATCGATTCGGTCATTTCTTCGCTTCCTAAGCCGCAATCTCATTGGTGATGAGAGCAAGCCTAGAGTACATTTCAATGACTCCTTCACCTTCCTTCATCTTGAACTTGTCAAGTTGACCTTGAAGAACATCTAGCTTTGATTCCTTCACGGACTCGGTACCTTCGTGCATTTCGACCAAAGTATCCCAAATCTCTTTTGCATTCTCAAGATGGCTGATCTTGTTGAACTCCTCGGGACACAAAGCATTGAAGAGAATGTCACAAGCTTGAGCATTGTTCAGAACATCCGCAATTCATCCGTCAGTAGCTTCGTGATCCGAACTTTTCCTTCCTCAAGAACTCACCTTGCAAGCCAACACAAATAATGCCCCATGCGGCGGGGTTATGTCCAAGAATATGCATTTTCATTTTATGCTTCCAACTAGCAAAATTTGAACCATCAAAGTAAGGACCTCTCTTTAAAATTACCTCACTAGACGCCATACTCTCCTAGGTTGTGAAACCAAGCTTATGGAGTCCAATGCAATGGAAACCAATCCAATGGAGACCAAAGCTCGATACCACTTGTAGGATCGAAAGTATGTCTAGAGGGGGTGATTAGACTACTTGACAATTTAAAGGTTTAGCCTTTTGATTAGGACAAGTTTTTAGCAAGTTCACAATGATGATCAAGTCAAGTATCACCCTACACATGCAATTCTAGAGTAATGGCAGCGAAAGTAAATTGCACATGTAGTAAATAGAGGTGGAGAAGAGCAAACGCAATTTGGAGACACGGAGATTTTTCTCGTGGCTCCGATAGGTGGTGCTATCGTCAATCCACGCTGATGGAGACTTCAACCCACGGAGGGTAACGGCCATGCGAGAGTCTACGGAGGGCTCCACCCACGAAGGGTCCACGAAGAAGCAACCTTGTCTATGCCATCATGGCCTCACGCCCACGGAGGACTAGCCTTACTCGGGGTAGATCTTCATGAAGTAGGCGATCTCCTTGCCCTTACAAACTTCTTGGTTCAACTCCACATCTTGACGGAGGCTCCCAAGCGACACCTAACCAATCTAGGAGGCACCACCCTCCAAAAGGTAATAGATGGTGTTGGTGATGATGAACTCCTTGCTCTTGTGCTTCAAATGATAATCTCCCCAACACTCAACTCTCCTCACCGATTTGGCTGTGGTGGAAGAAAGAATTGAGTGGAAAGCAACTTGGGAAGGCTAGAAATCAAGTTTCATATGGTGGGAGTGGAGCAACTTGATCTCAACACAAGGGTAGGTAGTTTTCTTCTCGAAATGTAAGGTAGGAGTGGTAGTTCTTTCGATGGTTCTCTCCACGAATGAAGAGGAGGTGGAGGGTATTTATAGCCTCCACACAAAATCCAACTGTTACTCACATTTGACCAATCTCGGTCGGACGAAGTTGACAACTCGGTGAGACCGAAAGTTCAAATCTTGTGAACGTTGGGATTTTTGGTGGGACCGAAAATACAATCTCGGTTAGTCCGATTCTTCCAAAGACTAGGGTTTGCCATTCTTGGTGGGACCGACTTTATCATCTCGGTGACACCGATTTGATTACAGTATGTTACTGAAGGTTGGCAACACTAGTTTCGTGAGACCGAGTTTGGAATCGGAAAATCCGAAATTTCTAGGGTTTGGGTATATGGTCGAGGTGGTTCATCTCGGTGTGGTGAAGTTTATGGAATCGGTGGGACCGAGATTACTTATGAGTATATGTTGGAATGAAAGATTGCGATAGTTTGAGAGATAAATCACTAAGCACTTTGAGCAACCAGATCATCATCATAACCTCATCCCTTTTAATAGTATTGGCTTTCCTATGGACTCAATGTGATCTTGGATCACTAAACCAAAAATAGAGTCTTGAGCTTTTGCCAATGTTTTCCTTAGCATTTTGAGGGTCCATATCTTCATCATTGCCATACCCACATCACTGAACTTTCTGAAATGTTACTCAAGAAGTTATTAGTTCAATGATATATATGTTGTTATTAATTACCAAAACCACCCGGGGATTAGTTGCACTTTCAACTCGGTCTGGTCAGGCCGTGCCGAATGGGTGACTTATCCAGTGGGGGCACGCTGAGTTGCACCCGCTAGGTGTAGTCCCCGAAGCCGCTGTCGACTGCGGGAAGTCGGCGGGGGTCTGAGAACAAGGTTTTTTTACTTGGGCCGGGCAGGCTGTACCGAGTGGGAAATTGGTCCAGTGGGGGCACGCAGAGTGCACCCACTGGGTGTAGTCCTCGAGACCGCCATTGAATGTTTGAATCAGCAATGGTCTTAGAACTCTATTGATAACAACAATCTGGATTTGCTCTTCTTCACTCGGAAGTAGAGGGTCTTTGTCTTTGTCGACTGAATTGTCCTTTTCTTGATTTCAGAAATCTTGTGAACAAAGCATATTCATGTTCATAATCATAGGAGTTTTAATTATCATTAAGGATATGAACATATGATCTTCCACTGAATAAACCAACTAGCATCAACTACAAGGAGTAATCAACACTATTAGCAACCCACAGGTACCAATCTGAGGTTTTGAGACAAAGATCGGATACAAGAGATGAACTAGGGTTTGAGAGGAGATGGTGCCGGTGAAGATGTTGATGGAGATTGACCCCTCTCAATGAGAGGATCATTGGTGATGATGATGGTTTTGATTTCCCCCTCCCGAAGGAAAGTTTCCCCGACAAAAATAGGTTTTGCCCAGGTTCCGCCTCGAGACGGCGGTGCTTCATCCCGAAAGCTTCCTTCTGATTTTTTCTAGGTCAAAACACACCATATAGCAGAAGATGGGCATCGGGGCTGTCAGGTGGCCAACAAGGCAGGGGGCGCGCCCAGGGGTAGGGCGTGACCTCCACCCTTGTGGATGGCAGGTGGCCCCCTCTGGTGCTTTCTTCGCCCAATATTTTTTATTAATTCCAAAATGACTCCCCGTGAAGTTTCAGGGCTTTTGGAGTTGTGCAGAATAGGTCTCTAATACTTGCTCCTTTTCCAAATTCGAATACCAAATTACCAAGCATTCTCCTCTTCATGTAAACCTTGTAAAATAAGAGAGAAAAGGCATAAGTATTGTGCTATAATGTGTAATAACAGCCCATAATGCAATAAATATCGTTATAAAAGCATGATGCAAAATGGATGTATCAACTCCCCCAAGCTTAGACCTTGCTTGTCCTCAAGCGAAAGCTGATATCGAAAAATATGTCCACATGTTTAGAGATAGAGGTGTCGATAAAATAAAATACGGACATGAGGGCATCATGATCATCTTTAGAACAACAACTTATAATGTCATAAAATTTCTTATGTTAAAGTAACAATTCACTCACAAGGTAAAGTATGAATCAAAAACCTCATTGAAAACTAACAAACTATGATCTCGGTCATTGAAGCAATTGCAATTCATCATAACATCGGAAAGAGTCAATTTAAGAGCTTTTCAACAAGTCCACATACTCAACTATCATTTAGTCTTTCACAATTGCTAACACTCATGCGATACTTATAGGTTCAAAGCTTTAGTCAGACATAGAGAAAGATAGTGGCTTATAGTTTTGCCTCCCAACCTTTTACCTCAAGGGTAATGTAAACAATAATACTTTATGATAACCTACATCTGAGTGGATATATATATATATATATATATATATATATATATATATATATATATATATATATATATCTAGATCTCTCAACACATAGTGCTTGCCAAAAGGAAAAAGGGTAAAAAGGAAAGGTGAAGATCATCATGACTCTTGTATAAGGGTAGAAGATAAAAGTAAAAGATAGGCCATTTGCAGAGGGAAGGAGAGGTTGTCATGCGCTTTTATGGTTGGATGCACAAAATCTTAATGCAAAAGAATGTCACTTTATATTGCCGCTTGTGATAAAGATCTTTATTATGCAGTCTGTCGCTTTTATTTCTTCCATATCACAAGTTCGTATAAAGCTTATTTTCTTTGCACTAATAGATCATACATATTTAGAGAGCAATTTTTATTGCTAGCACCGATGACAACTTACTTGAAGGATCTTACTCAATCCATAGGTAGGTATGGTGGACTCTCATGGCAAAAACTAGTTTAAGGGATGTTTGGATGCACAAGTAGTATCTCTACTTGGTGCAAAGAATTTGGGTAGCATAAGAGGTAAAAGCAAGATCAACATGTTGGAGGATCCATGACAATATAACCTCTATTCGGATATAAGAAAACATAACCCATTATGTTGTTTTCCTTGTCCAACATCAACTTTTTTGCATGTCATATTATAATGAGTGCTGACAATTACAAAGGATGTCCAAGATAGTATATTTATATGTGAAGCCTCTCTTTCTTTATTACTTCCTATTAATTGCAACAATGACCAAAACTATGTTTGTCAACTCTCAACAATTTTTATTCATCATACTCTTTATATGTGAAGTCATTACTCTCCATAAGATCAATATATGATCCTCTTTTATTTCTTTTATTCTTTCTCCTATTTTGTTCCCTCAAGATCATAGCAAGAAAGCAAAGCCCTCAACTCAAAACTACTCTTTATTATATAACTCACGGACTCGATTACATATATAGAGATCAAAACAAAACTCAAAGCTAGATCACACACTAAAAACTCTATTCTACTAGATGAAGATATAACCGAAAGGATCGAACTAAGAAAAAAGATAAAAGTAAAGGTGTGATGGCGATACGATACCGGGGCACCTCCCCCAAGCTTGGCAGTTGCCAAGGGGACCCATACCCATGTATTTATGTCTCTTTCTTTGAAGGTGGTGATGATGGAATTGTTGATTTAGTAGGCTTGTCATCCATCTTCCAAGGCATAGGCTCACCATCATAGAAAGATGAACGAGTCTCCGGGATCCTCAAATCTGTAGCCAAACTCATCCTCTTAAATCTGTATTCATACTCACAGTTTTGGTTTTGCAGGTCATAGATCTGGGCTTGGAGATGCTCGATTTTCTCATGAAGCTTGAAGATGGCCTCCCCGATGTCCTTGGCATCCAGCTTATGATTGTTGGTGAACTCCGCAATCATCAAGTGATTGGAGTTGAGTCCATGTTCCACCATCCCTTGACACTTGAAAACTTGCTGCTCCATTGCTTCGAGTCTTGTCTCCATGCTTCCGGTCTTCTTAGGCCCCTCAACATCACGGATGTGCAGCACCCCCCTCATGCATCTCAATGGTTTGAGAGTGTCGCAGCACCTCTGCGAGGTAAGATGAACTTCTCGAAAAACTTGTCCTTGGGGGCGCTTGGAGACGTCATGGTGATCTAGATCTGTCAGAAAAACAACTCGAAACAAGATTAGAGGACTTTGTCGTGGTACGGTGGTCAAATCTTCGGGAGATTATATAATGAGTTTTTACTGTCCAAAAGAAGTATTGTGCAAGAAAACGGATTCCGGAGGGCACATGTCGTGGCCACAAGACAGGGGGCGTGCCCAGGGGGTAGGGCGTGTCCTCCACCCTTGTGGTCTCCTCATGTCTCTTTCATACTACATTTAATTTTCCTAATTTTTTAAATATTCGAAAACATGATCACCTACATTAAAATCACGCTTCTGTATCCTTTTGTCATGCCATATTTTAACTTTTTATTTAAACAACTTGGCATTCTCATAGGCTTGGGTTCTCCATTCATCAAGCGATCTTATGTCAAATAACCTCTTCCCACCGGCAAGTTTGAAATCATAGTTGAGCTCTTTGATTACCCAATTAGCTTTATGTTCTAGTTCAAGAGGTAAGTGACAAGGCTTTCCATAAACCTTTTTATATGGAGACATACCCATAGGGTTTTTATAAGTAGTTCTATAAGCCCATAATGCATCATCAAGTTTCTTAGACCAATTCTTTCTAGATTTCTTAACAGTCTTTTGCAAAATCAATTTAATCTCTCTATTGCTCAATTCTACTTGACCACTAGACTACAGATGATATGGAGATGCAATTCTATGGTTAACATCATATTTAGCAAGCAGTTTACGGAAAGCGCCATGAATAAAATGTGAATCACCATCAGTCATTAAGTACTAGGGTCTCCAGACCTCGAAAAAATAACTTCTTTAAGCATTTTAATAGAGGTGTTATGATCAACACTACTAGTAGGAATAGCTTCTACCCACTTAGTAACATAATCAACAACAACTAAAATATATGTATACCCATTAGAGGAAGGAAAAAGTCCCATATAATCAAAGCCCCAAACATCAAATGGTTCAATAACAAGTGAATAGTTCATAGGCATTTCCTGACATCCACTAATATTACCAATTCTTTGACATTCATCACAAGACAAGACAAACTTTCGAGCATCCTTGAAGAGAGTAGGCCAATAAAAACCAGATTGCAATACCTTGTGTGCAGTTCTATCTCCAGCATGATGTCCTCCGTAAGACTCAGAGTGGCACTTGCGTGGGATCTGTTCCTATTCATGCTCAGGTACACAACGTCTAATAAAACCATCTACTCCTTCTTTATAAAGGTGTGGGTCATCCCAAAAATAATTTCTTAAATCATAGAAAAACATTTTCATTTGCTGGTATGTGAAACTAGGTGGTATACATTTAGCAACAATGTAATTAGCATAATCAGCATACCATGGAGTATTACGAGAAGCATTTATGACAGCTAATTGCTCATCAGGAAAACTATCATCAATACGTAGTGGGTCATCAAGAACATTTTCTAACCTAGACAAGTTGTCCGCAACGGGGTTCTCAACTCCCTTTCTATCAATAATATGAAAATCAAATTCTCGCAGCAAGAGAACCCATCTAATAAGTCTAGGTTTAGCATCTTTCTTTTCCATAAGGTATTTAATAACAGCATGATCAGTGTGAACAGTTACTTTTGAATCAGCAATATAAGATCTGAACTTATCACAAGCAAAAACAACTGCTAAAAATTCTTTTTCTGTAGTAGCATAATTTCTCTGGGCACTGTCTAGAGTTTTACTAGCATAATGGATAACATTCAATTTCTTGTCAACTCTTTTCCCTAGAACAACACCAACAACATAATCACTAGCAACACACATTATTTCAAAGGGTAAATTCCAGTCAGGTGGTTGAACAAATAGGTGTAGAAATCAAGGCTTTCTTAAGTATTTCAAATGCTTGTACACAATCATCATCAAAAACAAAAGGAACATCTTTTTGCAAGATATTAGTGAGAGGCCTAGAAATTTTAGAGAAGTCTTTAATAAACCTCCTATAGTAACCAGCATGACCAAGAAAACTTCTCATACCTTTGATATCTTTAGGACACGACATCTTTTGAATAGCATCTACTTTAGCTTTATTAACTTCAATACCTCTTTTAGAAATTTTATGCCCCAAGACAATACCTTCATTAACCAAAAAGTGGCACTTCTCCCAATTTAAGACGAGATTAGTTTCTTCACGTCTCTGCAAAACTCGATCAAGCTTGCTTAGGAAATCATCCAAAGAAGTTCTATAAACGGAGAAATCATCCATAAAAACCTCAACAATCTTATTACAAAAGTCAGAGAATATAGCAGGCATACATCTTTGAAAGGTAGCAGGTGCATTGCATAAACCAAAAGGCATACGTCTATAAGAAAAAGTACAAAAGGGCAAGTAAAAGTGGTCTTTTCCTGATCATCTTTTGACACAGGTATTTGAGAGAAACCGGAATAACCATCTAGAAAGCAGAAATGTGTATGTTTGGATAGTCTTTCTAGCATTTGATCAATAAAAGGTAGAGGGTAATGATCTTTTCTAGTAGCTTTGTTTAATTTGCGAAAATCAATTACCATTCTATAACCCGTAACAATTCTTTGTGGAATCAATTCATTCTTATCATTAGGAACAACAACAATACCTCCCTTCTTAGGGACACAATGAACATGACTTACCCATTTACTATCAGTAATAGGATAAATTATACCTGCCTCCAGAAGCTTTAGTATTTCATTTCTTACCACGTCTTTCATTTTAGGATTTAACCGCTGTTGATGATCAATAACTGGTTTAGTATCAGACTCCAAATTAATTTTGTGCTAACATAGAGTGGGACGAATGCCCTTGAGATCATCAAGAGTATATCCAATAGCTGCACGGTGCTTTTTTAGAGTTTACAATAATTTCTTTTCTTCATTCTCTGAAAGGTTAGCACTAATACTAACAGGACATATGTTCTTTTCATCAAGATAAGCATATTTCAAATTATCAGGTAATTGTTTAAGCTGAAACACAGGATCACCCTTGGACGGGGGAGGATCCAAAAGGATTTCAACAGGAAAATTGTGTTTCAAAATAGGCCCTTGATTAAAGAATATTTCATCTAATTCCTTTCTTTCATTCATAAACATATCATTTTCATGGTCTAGCAAATATTGTTCTGAAGGATCAGTAGGAGGCACGACAATAGAAGCAAGACCAATAATTTCATCTTTACTAGGCAATTCTTTATCATGGGGTTGTCTACGAAATTTAGAGAAATTTAAATCATGAGACATATCCCCTAAGACAACAGTAACAATCTCTTTCTCACAGTCTATCTTAGCATTAATAGTGTTCAAGAAAGGTCTACCAAATATAATGGGACAAAAATCATCTTGTGGGGAAGCAAGAACGAGAAAATCAATAGGGTATTTTATTTTCCCACACAAGACTTCATCATCTCTAACAATCCCAATTGGCGAAATAGTGTCTCTATTGGAAAGCTTAATAGTAACATCAATATCTTCTATCTTAGCAGGTGCAATGATAACCCACAAGTATATGGGATCACAACAGTTTTCGAGGGTAGAGCATTCATCCCGAATTTATAGATTTGACACAAGGGGAGCCAAAGAATATTTGCAAGTATTAGCAGTTGAGTTGTCAATTCAACCACACGTGGAGATTAATTATCTGTAGCAAAGTGATCAGTAGCAAAGTAGTATGACAGTTTTGATAATAGTGGTAGCAGCAATAGTAACGGTAACAGTGATAGTAGTAGTTTTGTAGCAAGTGCAATAGTGACATTAGCGATAGTAACTTAGCAAGAACAATATGTAGGAAAATCGTAGGCATTGGATCGGTGATTCGTTGGATGATATTTAGCATGAGACAGTCATAACCTAGGGCGATATGACACTAGCTCCAGTTCATAAATAAAATATAGGCATGTATTCCATAAATAGTCATACGTGCTTATGGAAAGAACTTGCATGACATATTTTGTCCTACCCTCTCGTGGCAGCAGGGTCCTATTGGAAACTAAGGGATATTAAGGCCTCCTTTTATAGAGAACCGGAACAAAGCATTAACACACAGTGAATACATGAACTCCTCAAACTACGTCATCACCGGTAGTGGTCCCGACTATTGTCACTCCGGGGTTGCCGGATCATAACACGTAGTAGGTGACTATAACTTGCAAGATCGGATCTAGAACATGGATATAATGGTGATAACATAAACAGTTCATATATTAAATCATGGCACGCGGGCCCAAAGTGACAAGCATTAGCATGGCAAAGTCATAGCAACATCAATCTCAAAACATAATGGATACTAGGAATCATGCCCTAACAAAACTAACTCGATTACATGATGAATCTCATCCAACTCCTCACCGACCAGCAAGCCTACGAAGGAATTACTCACTCCCGATGGGGAGCATCAAGGAATTGACGATGGAGAAGGGTTGGTCATGATAATGATCGAAGATCCCCCTCTCCGGAGCCCCTAACGGACTCCAGATCTGGCCTCCCGATGAAGAACAGGAGACAGCGACGACTCTATCTTGTGAAACATGATAATTCTTTCTCGCTCATTTTTCTGTAAAAATAGGATTTTGTAGCGTCGATTTCAGGGTCTGCTGGGTCACCAGGTGGGGACAACCCACCTGGGCACGCCTGGAGGGGGTGGCGCACCCTGGTGGGTTGTGCCCACCTAAGTGCCCCCCTCCGGTGGTTCTTGGCTCTAGAAATTCTCTTTTATTGTATAAAAAATCGTCGCAAAGTTTCGTTCCATCCGAGAACTTTTATTTCTGCACAAAAAAACACCTTGGTAGTTCTGCTGAAAACAGCGTCAGTCCGGGTTAGTTTCATTCAAATCATGCAAATTAGAGTCCAAAGAAAGAGGAAAAGCGTTAGGAAAAGTAGATATGACGGAGACGTATCATGCAATATCATTCATAATTTCTTGGTATAAGGTATAAGGTATTGCACTCACACTAGCACCCACATCACATAAGCCATGATAACAATGATCTCCTATTTTAACAGAAACAACATGCATGTCAACAATTGGTCTATGCTTATCTTTAGTACCGGGTTTAGCAATCCTAACAGCTTCATCACAAAAATAAATAACATGCCCATCAATATTATCAACCAAGAGATCTTTAACCATAGGAATACTAGGTTCAACTTTAATTTTCTCAGGGGGTGTTGGTGTTCTAGTATAACTCTTACGAACCACAGTTGAAGCTTGAGCATGATCCTTTATTCTAACAGGGAAAGGTGGTTTCTCAATATAAGCAGTAGGAACAATAGGATCAACATTATAAGTAATAGTTTGTTCTTAAACTTTAATAGGTTCTACTACTTTAACTTCAATGGGAGGATGATATTTAAACCCCTTCTCCTTCGAGAGATCATCATGAGTAGCAAAAGATTCACAGAAAGAAGCTACTATCTCAGAGTCAAGTCCATATTTAGTGCTAAAATCACGAAAAGCATCAGTATCCATAAAAGATTTAACACAATCAAACTTAAGGTTTATACCCGACTCCTTAACTTAGTCGAGTTCCCGATCTTCAGAGTTGCATTTAATTTTGTCCAATAAATCCCATTTGAATTCAATAGTCTTCTTCATAAAAGAACCAGTACAAGAAGTATCGAGCATGGATCGATCATTATGAGAAAGCCGTGAATAAACTTTTTGAATAATAATTTCTCTTGAAAGCTCATGATTGGGGCATGAATATAACATTGACTTAATCCTACCCCAAGCTTGAGAAATACTTTCTCCTTCACGAGGCCAAAAATTATATATATAATTCCGAGCACGATGAACCAGATGCATAGGATAAAACTTTTGATGAAATTCCAATTTCAATCAGTTGTAGTTCCATGATCCAATATCATCACCTAGCCTATACCATGTAAATGCCTTATCCTTCAAAGATAAAGGGAAGACCTTCTTCTTGACTTCATCCTCGGGCAAACCTGCCAGCTTGAATAATCCACAAACTTCATCCACATAGATTAGGTGCATATCAGGATGTAATGTTCCATCTCCTCCATAAGGATTAGCTAGCAGTGTCTCTATCATATATACAGGAAGGAATTTCTTAATAAATATTTTCAATAGGTTCAGTAGGTTGAGGGGCAACTCTTTGCTCTTCCGGTCAGGGTGAAGACACCCCGAACAAACCCCTCAAAGGATTATTTTCCATAGTAACAAGTGACAGTACATTTCAGCACACTATGTAAATGCTTCGTTACCAAATTCCACTTACCAAAGGCACTTCACTCCCCGGCAATGGCGCCAGAAAAGAGTCTTGATGAACCACAAGTATAGTGGATCTATCATAGTCCTTTGGATAAGTAAGAGTGTCGAATCCTAACGAGGAGCAGAAGGAAATGACGAGCGGTTTTCAGCAAGGTACTCTGCAAGCACTGAAATTATCGGTAACAGATAGTTATGTGATAAGATAATTCGTAACGGGTAACAAGTAACAAATGTAACTAAGGTGCATCAAGGTCTCCCAATCCTTGTTGTAGCAAAGGACAATCCTAGACGAACTCCTACATAAAGCAAAGCCCTCCCAAAGACACATGGGAATTTCTGTCAAGCTAGTTTTCATCATGCTCATATGATTCATGTTCGTTACTTTGATAATTTTATATGTGGGTGGTCCAGTGATTGGGTGCTATTTTTCCTTGGACAAGCTTCCCACTTATGATTAACCTCTCTTGCAAGCATCGACAACTAGGAAAGAAGAATTAAGATAAACCTAACCATAGCCTGAAACATATGGATCCAAATCAGCCCCTTACGAAGCAACACATAAACTAGGGTTTAAGCTTCTGTCACTCTAGCAACCCATTATCTACTTATTACTTCCCAATGCCTTCCCCTAGGCCCAAATCATGGTGCAGTGTCATGTAGTCGACGTTCACATAAGACCACTAGAGGAAAGACAACATACATCTCATCAAAATATCGAACGAATACCAAATTCACATGATTACTTATAACAAGACTTCTCCCATGTCCTCAGGAACAAACGTAACTAATAACAAAGCATATTCATGTTCATAATCAGAGGAGTTTTAATTATCGTTAAGGATCCGAACATATGATCTTCCACTAAATAAACCAACTAGCATCAACCACAAGGAGTAATCAACACTACTAGCAACCCACATGTACCAATCCGAGGTTTTGAGACAAAGATCAGATACAAGAGATGAACTAGGGTTTGAGAGAAGATGGTGCTGGTGAAGATGTTGATGGATATTGACCTCCTCTCAATGAGAGAATCGTTGGTGATGACGATGGCTTCGATTTCCCCCTCTCGGAGGGAAGTTTCCCCGGCAGAACAGCTCCGCCGGAGCCCTTGATTGGTTCTGCCTAGGTTCCGCGTCAAGACGGTGGCGCTTCGTCCCGAAAGCTTCTCTCTGATTTTTTCCAGGGTAAAGGACACCATATAGCAGAATATGGGAGTCAGAGGCCTACCAGGGGGCACACAAGGTAGGCGGGCGCGCCTAGGGGGTTGGGCGCACCCTCCACCCTCGTGGATGACTTGTGGCCCCCCTCTGGTGCTTTCTTCGCCCAATATTTTTAATATATTCCAAAACTGATCTCCGTGAAGATTCAGGACTTTTGGAGTTGTGCAGAATAGGTCTCTAATATTTGCTCCTTTTCTAGTCCAGAATTCTAGCTGCCGGCATTCTCCCTCTTCATGTAAACCTTATAAAATAAGATAGAAAAGGCATACATATTGTGATATAACGTGTAATAACAACCCATAATGCAATAAATATTGATATAAAAGCATGATGCAAAATGGACGTATCAGGTAGCAATGTGAGCTAGGTGATCCGACTGGTCGAAGGTGATAGGAGTCTTTGACCACTTGAGGTATGTTGTAGTTGCCGGAGCAACCATGTTCACCTCTCTATTGATGACTTTTAGTCGAATTTTGCTCTCAATGTCAGCAAAAATAATCAAAGTTGCATTGACCTTCAGGTAATCATCTTCCTTTTCTTCGTCTTCATGCTTATCAGAGCCGTTCTCACTCTGTTGTCCTTCACGGAACTGCTGGATAAGGAATCTGCACTATCGAGTGGTGTGTTTAGGCACAATCGAGTTTCCTTCTGTCGTGGGAACAGATCTAACAGTAGAGATAGGGGTACATAGGAGAGGGCAGAGTCCTAGCTACGACGAGGTTGTACAATTGGTTTTATGAGTTCAGGCCCCTCTCGGAGGAGGTAATGGCCCTATGTCTCGGTGCCGCGGAGGCTTGTTGATTGGAGTGTTGAGTTACAGGGGGTGCGAACCCCTTGTGCCAGAGGGGAGGGGTGGCTTATTGATACGTCTCCATCGTATCTACTTTTCCAAACTCTTTTGCCCTTGTTTTGGACTCTAATTTGCATGATTGAATGGAACTAACCCGGACTGATGTTGTTTTCAGCAGAATTTCCATGGTGTTATTTTTGTGCAGAAATAGAAGTTCTCGCAATGACCTAAAACTTCACGGAGATTATCTTTGGAATAAATAAAAATATTGGTGAAAGAATCAACCAAAGGGGACCCACACCCTATCCACAAGGGTGGAGGGTGCGCCCACTGTCGGTGTCAAAACCGGCGGATCTCGGGTAGGGGTTCCCGAACTGTGCGTCTGAGGCTAATGGTAACAGGAGGCGGGGGACACAATGTTTACCCAGGTTCGGGCCCTCTCTATGGAGGTAATACCCTAATTCCTGCGTGATTGATCTTGATGATATGAGTATTACAAGAGTTGATCTACCACGAGATCGTAGAGGCTAAACCCTAGAAGCTAGCCTATGATTATGATTGTTGTTGCCCTACGGACTAAACCCTCCGGTTTATATAGACACCGGAGGGGACTAGGGTTACACAGAGTCGGTTACAGAGAAGGAAATCTACATATCCGAATTGCCAAGCTTGCCTTCCACGCAAAGGTGAGTCTCTTATATTGTATATTCATAGTCCAATAGTCCAGCACAAGTACATAGTCCGGCTGTCCGAGGACCCCCTAATCGAGGACTCCCTTAGTAGCCCCTGAACCAGGCTTCAATGACGATGAGTCCGGCGTGCAGATTGTCTTCGGCATTGCAAGGTGGGTTCCTTCTCCGAATACTCTAAGGTAGATAATGAACACATGAATTGTGTCCGGCTCTGCAAAACAAATTCCACATACCACCATAGAGAGCACAATATTCCACAAGTCTAATCCGCTGACAACTTCTCATAGCGTGACATCATGCCGCGACCCGGTCATTATTCGAACCGTTTTTCTCAACCTACTACTGCACATCTTGGGAGGCGGTTTTACTGGCATGTCTTGTCGAAGCAGAGATCATGTTCCCTTATCACGGGATTCTCATCAATACGGGTGTGGGTAACCCAACCGCGCCATCAGCGCGGCGCTTGGGGAATAAGCGAGTTTACGGGGCAATTGGGGAGGCGCACAGTTTCTACAACCTTTATAAAGAGATAAGGATTCCCCCTTTTCACCCATGCCTTCTTCTTCCTCTGCTCATCCATTCTCTCTCGCTCGAGCTCTAGCGCCCAAGCTTTCACCTTCTCCGCAAAGTCATTCCAAGCATGTTCGGAGCGGGAGGCAAGTGGATGGCCTCCTCCGTCACGGAGGAGGACATTACGAAGCTTCGGGAGGCCAGATACCTATCCGCAAACATCGTGCACCTGCTTCCGGCCGAAGGGCAGATCATCCCCACCCAAAAACCCCAGGAGAGGGTAGTGTTCCTCTCTCACTTCGTCTGCGGACTGGGATTCCCCCTCCACCCATTCGTCCGCGGACTTATGTTCTACTACAGGCTGGACTTCCATGATCTGGCCCCCAATTTCATCCTCAACATCTTGGCGTTTATCTTCGTGTGCGAGGCCTTCCTCCGCATTACACCCCACTTCGGCCTATGGCTGCAGACCTTCAACGTGAAGCCAAAGGTTTTGGTTTGCCAGCAAGCGAAGTGCGGAGGCGCCATGGTGGGCAAGATGCCCAATGTCACCTGGCCCGAAGGCTCCTTCGTGGAGAACGTGAAGGGGTGGCAATCAGGGTGGTTCTACATCACCGAGCCACGCGACACCAACTAGGCAGCGACCCTCGAATTTCGATCCGGCATCCCCATGCGGCTCACCTGCTGGAAAGAGAAGGGCTTAGCCTGGGGCTCATCGCTGGAGCTGACCAGACTTCAGACCTGCGTCCAAAATATGATAGGCAAGAAAATCAAGCTTGTCAACATGGTCCAGGTCATGCTCATCCGCCGGATACTTCCGTGTCAGAGACGGGCTTACAATCTGTGGGAGTTCGACCCGGCCGAACACCAGATGCTGCAGGAGGTCTTCGGCACGATGCACGAAGACATCTGGAAGGTGCTCTTCAAGGCCAACGAGGTCCCTCCACCCATAACCGAAGATCACGGACTCAACGCGAAACGCCAAGCGCATCCGGTGAGTTTTTATATTTTGCAAGATGTGCCTTTTATCAACACATTCGCGGGAGGAATCTAAGCCCCCATGCTGATTTAATAGGACTGGGTAGCGATAGCGGAGTGGATTGACTGTCCGGCTCCACTACCTGAAGATCCAGCATCGTCTCTTCTAACGAAGATGCTGTTTCCGGCGCCCTATGAGGTGCCGGAGAAGAAGGCCAAGAAGAAGGCCGTGGGGACTAGGAAAGGTCTCCGGTGCAAGGTTGTATCGGACATGACGTCCGAAGACACCGAGGCGCACTGCTCCAATGAAGACGAGGAGGACAAAGAGGAAATCCCTCCCCCCAACTATGGGGGGGGGGGGGGAAGATGAGAAAGGCCGCCCCGCAGGGGGAGGCCGAGTGGTCCAAGAAGGGAAAGACCTTCCTTCCGGACCACTCCACCACGGCCACCTACAGCGGTGAGGAGTGGTTGCCTAGGGACAAGCCCCTGGCTAAGTCGTAAGTATCCGGACACTATAATACTTCCAATATATCTTGCTTTATTGCTTCTTATCATGCCGAACGTGCATATGCAGTCCGGCCAAATCCCACATCAAGGTATCCTCTTCGGAGGGGTCCCTGGTCCCGTCGGCGATGAACATCAATTCACTCCCGATAGCCTCCTCCCCCAGGCCCATGGACGACACCGAGGTGTTGTCTCAGAGGATACCGGACCAGGGGGAGACAGTTCTAGAGACGCCCCCAGACGAAATCCCAGACGCCGGGCACATGGGAGGGAAGACTCCCATGCACACCGATAACGGGGGCCGTAGCAAGTCTGGCCCCCAGCCGAATACGGCTCTGGAAACCCAAGTGGTTCCGGATTCAGGCAGGAAGCCTCTCTCTAAGGGGGACGAGCCGCCTGTACCGATGACCTCTATCCATCCAGAGGCATCGGATAACTTGCTAGAAGTGCTTCGCGGCGCTTCCATTGATGAAGAACACCGTACCATTATGAGTACGGTGATTGAGAAGGTCCGGTCTGCCAAAAGCGGATTGACTGAAGCCTACGCCAGCCTCCTAACAGGCTTTGAGGTAAGTAACAAAATTGTAAGAAAATACCACAGTATATACAGTAGCCCCCAATGCTCTGTTTGGTGTTCGGAAAGAAAGGCCGAATAGAGGATCAAATAACATCCGCAGGAGTCTAACAGAAGATGTCTATGTGAATAAGCAGGCGTCGCTGCTAGCCGCTGCTGCTCGTACTTCGGAGGTCTTCGGACTGAAGCAGGACCTGGAGTGGATCAAGGGAGAGCTCGGCCTCGTGAAGAGGCAGCTCGAGGAAAACAAAGGCACACAATTCCCCATTTGTATATTTAAAAAGGAAAAATGGTTTCTGCTGATAAAAGCATCATGAACTTTACTAGGGGCCATGACCGAAGTGGCGGTCCTTAAGACGGCGCTGACCGAGGCCGAAGACAAAGCAGCCAAGGAGCGCGCCTAGCGTGAGAAGCAAGAGGCCCGTGTCAACAAAGTCCAGCAAGAGCTCCGGGATTTCGTCCAAAAATACGAGTGCTTGGAGCATGACTCTAAGATGCAAGAGTCCGAGCTTGCTACAGCACTCCAGAGCGCGTGAGACGCCAAAGCCGAAGCCCAAAAGGCCCTCCAGGAGATTCAGGCGGCCAAGAAGATTGCGGCGGGTAAGGCATTCATTATGCAAAGCAAGCATGTGAAGGAGACTTTCCTTTTACTCACCCGAATTTGGAGCTCTCCAGGAGTGTTTGCAGATCTGCCGTGCAGCATATCTGATGCCGCAGAGTTCTACGGAGTCGAAGAAGGGAGCTCGATGAAGAAGTTGTTCTGGTCTCAGTATATTGGGACCGAACATCCGATGGCCTTGAGCGACCAGCTGAAGCAACTGGTCGAACTGCACAAGGCGGCCAAACTGGCCATGAAGGACCTCATAGTCTGGCTGTGGCCTGCCGAGCCTCTGCCCAGCAGCTACTTTAGCCTAGTAAAGCGGCTTGTGAGTGCCTGCCCGCGGCTTGAAGTTATAAAGAGGTCAGTTTGTATTGAAGGTGCATGAATGGCCTTCGCTCGCTCAAAAGTGTACTGGGCGAAGATGGATGCTGAGAAGCTGATGACCGAAGGGCCGCCGAAGGGCAAGGAGCATCGCCACCCTGAAAAGTATGATGATAGTGTCCTGAAGGGCTCCCGCCTTGTGGCGAAGCAATGTGCCAATGATGCAATCTTTGAGTGAATGTACTCATCTTATTCTGTAATATGAAACAAGTTCTTTTGCGTAATATAACGCTTGTTGATGTTAAATTTTACCTTCTGTGCGGCCATTTATAAAATCTGAGAGTTGGCCAGTTATCGGATTCTGCCCCCATGTAACTAGTACAGGGGTGTTCGGGGTAAATCTAAACACTCTTTATCCAAATTTTTGGTCCTTTAAGGAGGTGATTAGTGCAACGAACAAGGCAATCGGACTATACATCTTTATCACTTTCACTTAGCCATAGAAGTTCTATAATTTTAAATTTCGGTGTAGCCCCTGGTATTCGGAATGACGAACTTGGGGCGCTATACATGCCTAAATCGGACAAAGACCAATTTCTCGCCCGAAGCGGAAAAAATCTTTAAGATTTGAAACCTCTCAAATAGCGACCAACTCTCGCCGCATCATGACAGTCAGTTTTCAGCTTTCTCTACTGAGGTGCTCGTCCGGAAGAACCGGGACACAATCGCAGTAGTTCTCCCTGTGCCACGTTAGCCAATATAGCGGAACGTAAGGCAACAAAACATGGGAGCCGGGCAACCCAACTATTGAACCAAGACATGATTCGGAGCTGATGCATATAATGCTATAAGTTCGGGGTGCCGCACTATCGAAAGTGTTCGGACTTTTCTTGCCGTGTTATGGGGTACACTGAATCCCCTGGAGAACCGAATCATACCAAAATGTACGGGTGAAATTTGTAATAAATAAACAGTCAAGGGAAAAAAGAAAAAGAAATGTAATAATAAGCTGATGCTGTACATTATTTTCCATTGTTATTTGGATGATACATCAAGGCGTACGTATACAAGTAGTGCGATAAGCAAAATAGGACTATTTGACATGTCCTAACCAAGAGCGAGCTGCGTGCGGGTATGGAAAAACAGGTATAGCGATCGTTGTCAGAGACCACCTGGGGATTCCCTCGTACGTCAAAGCTTCTTGCCTGCTTGGTGCTTCCGTCCCGTGATGGGTCCAATAATCAGGTTAACGGAAGAGCCTCAAGAATATAGGAACCTCTTGCAACGTGAAGGTGTGCAAAGATGGCGCTCCCACCCCCACCAAGGTGCTATCCCCCTCTCCGGCGATCTCTCCACTCCTCCACTAATATGTGGATTTTCTTCGATCAACATCTCCGGCGTCTCCTCTGGATCAAGGAAATACCCATCTTCCATGGGTTCTTATGGTGGATCTACCCTTGGTTTGGATTTCTCCAAGGGTAGGGTTTTTTCAGATGAGGTTTTCAAATCTACTGGGAATTCGGTCCATCCTTCGGGGCATAGGCGGCCCTTTATTTTGATTGTTTCATTCAACCGTCATGCCTTCCGTCTCTCGGTGGATTCTGTGGCTGCGGCTTTGGAAGCTGCAATTGGAGGTTCGGCCATTGACCTTCATGTTGATCACATCAAAGGCAAGGTTTATTCTTTCCATGTTTCTTGCAAACAAGTTGGTTTTATCATCATGGACCTTCGCTCTTTTTCCTGTGATCTATTCAAGTGTTATTTTCACCTATGGGGTAATGGTGGACCGAATTGGATTAGAGAGCTCAGGATTTGGAGGAAGGAATGTGACGCTGAGTGGATTCTAGTTAGTCCAAACAAGCGCCGATCTTCTTTAGGTCTTTTGGCCATGCATAAACCCCCAGCTAGATCAGCCCTAAAATCGGCTGCTTCCTCCAAGAAGACTCTTTCTTTTGCCACGTTTGAGCACTACTCGGCTTGCAAGGGGTATAGATACCCAGCTTCACAAAAATGCATTGACACTATGAGAGATGCGGGGTATGATCTTCTTGTTCATGAACGAGTAGTCATTCATCCATCACCTGCACAGGATATGCATTGGACTGTAGCCCGTCCACCAATTGTTTTTGGTACGATCTCTCCTTTGCCGGAGTTGTGCCGGCCGATCACATCTGCTTCGGCCGTGGTTCCGGTTTCCGCGGAAGTTTCCTCCGTGCATGCGGGGATTACGCCCGTCCTTTCGCCACGCTGGATCGCTCACGATTCAAATATTGATAATGTTGATCCAGTTGTGGTGGAGGCCTGCCTTGGCCCAAATGAGCTGGTCAGCCCAGTTTCTTCTGGGCCTTCCACGTCTTCGGTACCAAGCCCACTCATCTGTGAGGAGCAAATCCCTTCCTCCCAAGAGGCTGCGAGGCAATTTGAAGCTATGCTCGATGACATGGTGGACCGTGTGATGACATGTACTCTCTGCTCAGTTCGGGGCCACCTGTCTGCAACTTGTGGAATGCGAGCGGTTCCGCTCGCTTGTTTCGCCAGTCATTCTAGCAGAGATCGCAATGATTTCGCAAGGCCCATGGGTTGGTTTGGAAGCCAATTTCGGTGCACCAAAAAACGATTTTATCGGAATCTGCTGCCTCTCATGGGAACAGAGCCGGAGTTATTGGGATAGACTGCCCAGTCCCATCGTCGCCGCCCCCTTTGCACCTTCCTTCTCCTAACGCCAAAGAAAAACCACGAACACCTCCTGCTCCATCCATGGCGAACTACGAGCTCGATCCTCAGTGCTTTGTGCCTGCTGGCCACCACATCATCGATGGTGGCGATCGTCGCCTTCCGCGCACCTTCTTCATGCCGGCTGCTCGGCCGACCCGACGCCATGAGGACTACATGGTTGCTGAAGTAATGCCGGCGCCAGATGGACCGCTCGGTCCGGTGCGTGAGGAGGTGGTTCAGTTTCTCCAAGATTCAGGTATTATGGTTTGCTCAGCTCAGCCGTGGTTTCATGGGGTGGGACTGTTTCAAGTCAGGGATCCGTCAGTTAGATACACTTTGATTCAGCATCCACCTTTTCCGTTGGGCAATGATCGCTTTGTTAGATTTATGAAGCATGATGAGGGGGAAAATTTCAAAGGAGCAAATGGTTTTCGTAAGGGCTGGTTAATGTTTATTGGGATTCCTCTGGATTACCGTACTGCAGAGTTCATCTCGCAGGCGGTTGGTACTTTTGGCAAGTTTATTTCTTGGGATAGTGAGGATCCGTATCTTGTCAGAACTATGGTGGAGGCTAGTTTTCCTGACACTCCACTTGTACCAAGAGATGTGGTTTTTGGTGATTATGCTGAATGGGGAGGTGCCCAAGTGTCCTGGACTGCTGCATGCTATGTTCTTGGGGCTGATTTTGCAGATCAGATGCCAAATGACGAAGACCCTATGCCGTTAGATGGAAACCCCCACCCGTTGCCTGGTAACCTGATCCAGGACAATTTGCCATTTGTCCTTCCTCCGTACCCAATGTTGGGATGGAATGATGCCCCTCTTGCTCCCTCTGTTCCTCCTGCTAATGAGGATGTGCCTGGTTGGGGAAATGCAGTGTGGGGTGATGAAGATGTTGATGAGCAGGTCTTGCAGCCGCCCGCGCCTGAACAAGATCAAGTTTCTATTGTGCTTGACCAGCTGGAGGGTTCAGTTTCTGTGGATCAACCTGAACAGGACTTTCAGCATGTTCCTCCACCAGACCTTTAGCAGCATCAAGTTTTTGAGGAAAATCAGTTGGCAATAGTGCCATACCAACCTCCTGTGGTTCAGTATCATGAGATATTCATTGGCATGGCCCGTGACAGGCTGGACCCCTCTCCTCCGGAATGATCTCGAAGAGGTCTTTTCGCACTCTCATGTTTGATTTCTCGAAAGGAAGTGCCTAGGCCTATCTTTTGCAAGCCGTTGGGTGCAGTCATTTACTCGAAGAGGACCTGGTCCATTGCTTTTGATGAGTCCAAGCAGATGTCTTGTTTGCATGCTTCAATGCCTCTGGTTCTGCCTGACAGGAAAGCTGTTGTGGTGAAGCGGCCGGTGGCCAGAGCTCTATTTGACAGCCTGCCTGCAGCTTCAGTTTCCGCTGATGTGCCACCTTCAGTTTCTGCTGCACCAACACCTGTTTCTGCGTCTCCTGAATCCACACCTATGATTTTCTCTGTCGAGCAATCTTTCAGAAAGCGAAGAGAGAAGAAGAAGCCGCCGGTGGTTGATACGACGCCGCGACATTGCACTCGGAGCACGGAAAAGTTAGATGGCTTTAAAAATGTGGTTTTTGAGCAGCTCTCTCTTCAGCCATCAAAGAAGCGCCCACGTGCCAAGCCCATGGAGGACAAGGCCCAGCCCACTCCTGTGGATGGGGATGAGGAGGCTTCGACTGCTGCACCCCCATACACTCCAATTCCAGTTCTTCAGGCGGTTGGTGCGGAGTTGGAGGTCGACCCTAAGCTGCTGTCGGTGGATAAGCTTATGGCTAATCCACAGGAGGACTCATCTACATCGTCAGCTTAATGATTATGTCGCTCTATTTGTTTTTGCCTCGGGTGCATGTTATGCGTACTCTTTTTATGGTTGCTCTCTGTTGGTTTAGGGAACTATCTTTATATGGCTCTGAACTATGCTATCTTTTGGGTTGTATGGCATTGTATGTCATGCTCTATATACTTTCCTGCTATTTGGTGATTCATGAATCGGGTCGCAACGCGTAGTTGGAAGATTTTGTGTTGGAATGTCCGTGGTTTGAATTCAGATACGAGGCAGCGCTCTGTCAGAGAGAAAGTGTCTGAAAGTCAATGTTCAGTAGTTTGTCTTCAAGAAACTAAACTTTCCTCCTATGATCGAGCAACTATGAAATCCATATGCCCTCATGGTTTTGATCAGTTTGTTGAATCACCATCTAGAGGCGCCTCGGGGGGACTTTTGACTGCTTGGCGATCAGATGTGTTCCAGGGCACTCTGTTACAAGTTAAACCCTACGCTATTGTCATGCAGTTTACTTCTGTGCATAACAATGAGCAATGGTTTCTGGTTAATGTTTATGGTCCTTGTCAGGGTGAACTTAGGGATGAGTTTGTCTCCTGGATATACAATTTAGATATTGATCCTGGCCAACTATGGATGCTAATGGGAGATTTCAATTTTATTCATTGCATTGATAATAGGAACCTCCCGGGTGGTGACATAAACGATATGTTTATTTTCAATGAAATTATCGGCCATTTGGGACTCCTTGAGCTTCCATTAAAAGGCAGACGGTTTACTTGGTCCAATATGCAGGATATTCCTCTTCTGGAGCAACTTGACTGGGTGTTTACCTCTGCTAGTTGTATTAACTCATATCCCATGACACAAGTGACCCCTTTGGCAAAAACTGCATCTGATCATGTGCCCTGTCTCGTTAGCATCAGTACTTCCATCCCAAAGGCACACATTTTCAGGTTTGAAATTTTTTGGTTCCATCAGGCTGGTTTCTTTGATTGTGTGCAAGAGGTTTGGAATCGTCCCTCTCGTAAAAATCATATTGCAGCAGTTATTGTTGACAAGTTGAAGGCTTTGCGGTTTGCTTTGAAGAAATGGCAAAAAGGATTATCTCACATTAAAGGTCTGATTGAGAAATGCAACTGGGTAATTCTTTGGCTGGACAATCTTGAGGACATGAGGCATCTTTCTAGGCCTGAAAGTAACTCCAGGAAAATCATCAAGCAGCATCATGAACACCTGCTTCATATGCAATACCTCTATTGGAGGAAGAGATGTACTATCAGGTACATTAAAGTTGGAGAGGAAAACTCAAATTTTTTTCAGGCAATGGCAACTGAGAGATACAGAAAAAATTCAATTGCTAGTCTAAAGCTGGCTGATGGATCTGTCACATCTAATCATGAGGTTATGGCCAGAGAGTTCTTGAGAGCCTTCAAAGACAGAATGGGGATAATTAGGCCAATAGTGTTAGATGAGAACATTCTTTCATTAATACCAAGGGTTCAGGGTTTGGAGATCCTTACAAAGCCATTTGAGATCAAGGAGATTGAACAAGTTATTAATGAAATGCCCATTGATAAGGCACCTGGGCCTGATGGTTTCAATGGTCTTTTTCTTAAAAAGTGCTGGCCAATAATTTCTGCTGATTTTATTCAGTTAGTGCATGAGTTTCATGCTGGTACAGTGCAGTTAGAAAATCTCAATGATGCTTACATTACACTGATACCAAAGAAACAGTCTCCTGAGGGGGTGGGGGATTTTAGGCCTATATCACTTACCAGTGTTGGTCTGAAATTCCTTACAAAGCTGGCTGCTAATAGATTTCAGCAGGAAATCATCAAATGTATTCATAAAAACCAATATGGCTTCATCAAATCAAGAACAATCCATGATTGTCTTGCATGGACCTTTGAATACATTCATCAGTGTAACCGGTCTAAACAACCCATCTTTCTGCTAAAGTTGGATTTTGAAAAGGCTTTTGATTCCATCCAGCATGAGGCTATTTTGAGGATTCTTGCTGCAAAGGGTTTTGACAATAGATGGATTACATGGGTTAGGCAGATACTGTCATCTGGTACTTCTTCTGTCTTGCTCAATGGAGTACCTGGCAATCATTTCAAGTGCAAATGTGGAGTTAAGCAAGGGGACCCAGTCTCTCCATTGCTCTTTGTTATTGCTGCTGATCTTTTGCAGACTTTGATTAACAATCTTCTTCAGCAGGGTTTAATAAGCAGGCCTCTGCCAACACATGATCCCGATTTTCCAAAGGGTACAAGATCTTGATGACACATCGTTATTCTTAAAGGTCGACAGGATCAATTGGGGCTCAAATCGATGTTATATTCCTTTTCTGAGGCAACTGGTCTTCAGATTAACTTCCATAAATCTTCAATGTACCCCATTAATGTGTCTGACCAGGAGGCTACTAATCTTGCTGCCTTCTTTGGCTGTAAGTTAGGCAAGATGCCCTTCACATATCTGGGACTGCCTGTTGGAACCACCAGGCCTAAAATTGTGGATCTTCTTGGTTCACAGCAAGTTCTTGGTTCTTGCCTCAAGGAAGCAGGTTGCAACTAGTTAATTCTATCATTTCTTCTTTGCCTATGTTCTTCCTTTGTACCATGTCAATCCCTCAAGGTATTTTGAAGCAATTGGAAAGGATCCAAAGGCAGTGTCTATGGAGGAAATATGGTCAGGAGAAGGGCCATTCTTTGGCAGCTTGGCCTCTTGTTTGCAGGCCCAAGGCTAAGGGGGGTCTTGGAATCTTAAATTTGGGTTTGCAAAACCAAGCTCTGCTTCTGAAATTTCTGAATAAATTCTACAATAAAATGGATGTGCCTTGGGTACAATTAATTTGGGATTCTTACTATTTTGAACAAATCCCTCATGATACCACCCTTTGTGGTTCTTTTTGGTGGAAGGATGTCTGCAAGTTGATGGATAATTTCAGAGCAGTGACTGAGGTTAATGTTCACAGTGGAGAAACTGTGTTATTCTGGTCTGACCATTGGCAAATTGGGAACAGTCATGTGCCTCTTCTGGATAGATTTCCTAGATTGTATTCCTTTTGTCTACACAAAAAACTTTCAGTCAAGGAAGTCTTTCTGGCTGATAGCTTGCAAGATCTTTTTTTCCTGCCCCTCACTCAGCTAGCTCATCAAGAATTGCAGCAGCTTTCGACACTAATGGGATCTTTCCATCTGTATTCCAGCTGCAATGATATTTGGGAATGGAGGCATGGAAATAAAGCTTCCTATACTGCAAAAAAGTTCTATGACTTTGCATACCAGCCTATGGTATCAAACCCAATTTTGAGATGGATTTGGAATAGTTGCTGTACAATGTCAATCAAGATGTTTGCCTGGCTAGTCATAATGGATAGGGTTAACACCAAGGACATGATTCAAAGAAGGAAATGGAAGATTAATGATGGACCACAATGTGTTCTTTGCCCAACAGGGACTTTGGAGGACAGAAATCATCTTTTCTTCCAAAGGCAATTTCGGTTTCGCAGTATGGATTTACCTGCAGATTCTTTGGAAAGATAGTCAGGATATGGTGGAGATTGCCTTGCATGCGAAAAAGGAATTCAACAAGCCTTTCTTCGCTGAAGTGGCATTTACTGCCCGGTGGAACATTTGGAAGGTTAGAAATGACAGGGCATTCAGGAACATCTGGCCTTCCTCCAGAGCATGGAGATATGGATTCATTCATGATCTCACTCTGCTTTCTCATAGAATCAAGCAGAAGCACAAGGAGGCATTACTTAAATGGATTGATTTCCTTCCTCCTTGAGGGGAGTTATTTTTGTTACCCTCTGTACATTTGTAATTTCTAGGTTTAGTTTTCCTGTATAGTTTTCTTTTGCTGTTCTTTTTTCTCCTGTTTTCTTTCCTCTTCTTGAGGGAACTTTGTATTAGTCCTGCTTTGTCTTGCTTTCAATAAAATGCTGTGGGGTGCAAGCCCTGCAGTCTTCAAGGTAAAAAAAAAAGAATATAGGAACCTTAAAGAAAGAAAAGGGTGAAGGTATACGGATCCAGAGGCGGTTGAGCCGCATTGTGGACCTCATTTTAGCTGTGCCTCCGTCTATGCCCATGGTATTTTAAGTGCGTAATTATGTACGCGCGGCACAAATTTCACCGCTTGATTGGGACTAGGACGGAGGCCGAATTGCTAGGCGAGCTCTGGACGTGCCGGACAATCTTGTTGTAGAGTACTTCGGACTCGCTTGGCGGTGTCCGGGGGCTTTATTGCCGAATTGGAGGTTTGCCTAAGAAGGCTGCTCTGTACTTCTGCTGCGAGGGCCGTAGTGTGCTCCTCCGTACGGAGGGAGCACTCTGTGTTTCCATTGACTGTTATAACCCCGCGAGGTCCTGGCATCTTGAGCTTGATGTAGGCATAATGTGGCACCGCATTGAATCTGGCAAATGCGGTTCGTCCGAGCAGTGCATCATAGCCACTACGGAAGGGGATGATATCATAGATTAACTCCTCACTTCGGAAGTTGTCCGGAGATCCGAAGACTACTTCCAGTGTGATTGAGCCCGTGCAACAGGCCTCTACACCTGGTATGACACCTTTAAGGGTGGTTTTGGTGGGTTTGATCCTTGAGGGATCGATGCCCATTTTGTGCACTGTATCCTGATAGAGCAGGTTCAGGCTGCTGCCACCATCCATAAGGACTCGTGTGAGGTGGAATCCGTCAATGATGGGGTCGAGGAGCAGCGCGGCCGAACCGCCATGACAGATACTGGTCGGATGGTCCCTGCGATCGAAGCTGATCGGATAAGAAGACCATGGGTTGAACTTAGGGGCGACTGGCTCCATCGCGTAGACGTCCCTTAGTGCACGCTTCTGCTCCTGCTTGGGAATATGGGTTGCGTATATCATATTTACTGTTTTTATTTCGGGAGGAAATTTCTTCTGTCCTCCTGTGTTCTGCAGCCGGGGCTCCTCGTCGTCATCACTATGCGGCCCCTTTTCCTTGTTTTCGGCATTCAACTTGCTAGCCTGTTTAAACACCCAACATTCTCTGTTGGTATGGTTGGCTGGTGTTCCCGGGGTGCCATGAATTTGGCATGGACGGTCGAGTATGCGGTCCAGACTGGACGAGCCCGGATTATTCCTTTTGAATGGCTTTTTCCACTGACCCGACTTAGAGCCACTGAATCCGGCATTGACGGCCGTGTCTTCGGCGTTATCGCCATTATTGCGACGCTTCTGTTTGTTACGTCGGGGCTTGCTGTTGCTATCTCTGGCATATGAGGTGCCAGGATTTCTTGACGTGCTGTTGCTACGAGCCAACCAACTATCCTCGCCCGCACAAAAGCGGGTCATGGGTGTCGTGAGGGCTGCCATGGACTTCAGCTTCTCTTGGCCGAGGTGTCGGGCAAGCCACTCGTCACAGATGTTGTGCTTAAAGGCCGCTAGGGCTTCAGCATCCGGACAGTCGACAATTTGGTTCTTTTTAGTTAGGAACCGACTCTAGAATTTCCTGGCTGACTCTCCGAGATGTTGGGTTATGTGACTTAAATCATCAGCATCTGGTGGTTGCACATAAGTGCCCTGGAAGCTATCCAAGAATGCGTCTTCCAGGTTCTCCCAACTTCCAATGGAGTTTGCCGGTAGACTATTCAGCCAATGTCGAGCCGGCCCCTTGAGTTTTAGTGGGAGGTACTTGATGGCATGTAGGTCATTGCCTCGGGCCATATGACTGTGGAGAAGTCCATACCGCGGGGTCTGTAGTCCCATCATAGGGCTCCCTATTCACGGGCTTAAACCCTTCTGGGAATTCATGCTCCATTACTTCATGAGTGAAGCATAGGGAGTGTGCGGCGCCTCTATGCCGGGCTACATCACGACGCAGTTCAAATGAGTTTGATCTGTTGTATTCGGCCCGGCAGGATTTATTTTTAGTATATCCGGCGTGGAGGTCATCGTCACGTGTTGGGGCGCGCCCTCATGATCCGTAGATCAATCTTGACTGTCCTTCTTTATTTTCCAATTTGTCTTGCAGGTCATGCATGTAGCCCCGGGCCTTCATGTTTTTATTTGTTTGGCGGTGGGGTGCGGGCTGGTGTTCGGTCTGATACGCCGCTTTGCTCGGCCACAATGTGGCCTGTCAGCCGCATCCTGCTGGTAGTGTAGGCTCTTGCGCCTCCTCCTCGAATTGAGGTAACAACCTGCGCTTCGGGTAACTTTTGGTTGGGCGCTCGAGTCCATATTCCTCGGCTGCCAGGACCTCAGTCCATCTATCAGTTAGCAGATCATGATCAGCTTGATGCTGCTGCTGCTTTTTCTTCAGGATTTTTGCAGTGGCTATAAGCCGGCGCTTGAAGCGCTCCTGCTTGACAGGATCCTCAGGCACGATAAATTTTTCATCGCCGAGGCTCAGCTCGTCTTCCGAGAGAGGCATGTAATTGTCGTCCTCCGAGTCTCCATCCATTGCCTATTTATCGGGGCTAGCTGCCCATCCTCCCGTCCGGCTTGCTTGGTGCTTGGCTGGGCGGGATTGTTTTCGGCTTCGGCATCATCCGGAGTGCTATTGTCTCTTGTGCCGGGATCGCTATTTTTGCTATGGCGGGGCTTAGAGCGGCGCCGCTGACGTCGGCACTTAGATTGCTTCCTCAAGGGGATTATCGTCCATTGCCTCATCACCATTGCTTTCTTTGGGTGTGTCAGCCTTATATATATCATATGATGAGGTGGCTGTCAAGCACCCGGTGGGCGGTGGTTCCTGTTCTTCTCTGGCATCGTCGTCCGTACCGTCGATGTCTTCGGAGTCGAAATCAAGCATGTCAGTTAAGTCGTCGACAATGGCTATTAAGTGGGTAGTGGGTGGGTAACGAATTTCTTCATCGTCCACTTCCCACTCAAGCCGGACATAGTTCGGCCAAGAGTCTCCTGATAGGGAGAGATATTTTAATGAGCTTAGCACATCGCCCAAGGGCGAGTGCTGAAAGATATCCGCGGAGCTAAACTCCATGATCGGTGCCCAATCAGATCCGATGGGCACGCATGCATGTGGTTCGGAGCCCCTGGTCGAAGACGAGTCTGAGGGTCCGATGATGCAGACCTCATTAGAGGCGAAGTCTGTGTTCGGCTCTATCGCCGCTGAGTGTGCGGCCTCCGTGGCGGGGTCCATCCACCCGTCCTCGGATGGCATGATCTTCTCCGGATTTAGAGCCCGGGCAACCACAGGTGTGGTCTCCTGAACACAGTCTGATGGCAGATCTAAGTCATGCTCATCGTGACTGTACGACGCACCTGTCATGGGCTCGAATCCGTCGAAGATCAAGTCTCCGTGGATGTCGGCAGTGTAGTTCAGGCTTCCAAACCTAACCTGATGGTCGGGGGCGTAGCTACCGATTTGCTCCAGATGGGCAAACGATTTGGCCTGGCGAAGCCGCTGAATACGAAGATCTATCCGGGGAGGAGAACCTCGCCCTGGATGGCATTGTTGTGGATGATTGAAGGAGCCATCAAGCCTTACCGTGACGACATAGTGGAACTCTCAATGAAAGCACCAATGTCGGTGTCAAAATCGACGGATCTCGGGTAGGGGGTCCCGAACTGTGCGTCTAAGGCTAATGGTAACAGGAGGCGCGGGACACAATTTTTACCCAGGTTGGGGCCCTCTCTATGGAGGTAATACCCTACTTCCTACTTGATTGATCTTGACGATATGAGTATTACAAGAGTTGATCTACCACGAGATCATAGAGGCTAAACCCTAGAAGCTAGCCTATGATTATGATTGTTGTTGTCCTACGGACTAAACCCTCCAGTTTACATAGACACCGGAGGGGACTAGGGTTACACAGAGTCGGTTATAGAGAAGGAAATCTACATATCCGAATTGCCAAGCTTGTCTTCCACGCAAAAGGAGAGTCCCACCCGGACACGGGACAAAGTCTCCAATCTTGTATCTTCATAGTCCAATAGTCCAGCACAAGTACATAGTCTGGCTGTCCGAGGACCCCCAAATCCAGGACTCCCTCACCCACCCCCCTAGGGCGCGCCCTCTGGTCTTGTGGGCCCCTTGGACCTCCACCTACCTCAACTCCAACTCCATATATTCACGTCCGGGGAGAAAAAAAATCAGGGAGAAGGATTCATCGCGTTTTATGGTACGGAGCCACCGCCACCTCCTATTCTTCCTTGGGAGGGCAGATCTGGAGTGCGTTTTGGGATCTGGAGAGGTAAAATCGTCGCCGTTATCATCATCAACCATCCTCCAAAACCAATTTCATGATTCTCACCACCATGCATAAGTAATCCCATAGTAGGCTTGCTGGACGGTGATGGGTTGGATGAGATTTATCATGTAATCGAGTTAGTTTTGTTAGGGTTTGTTCCCTAGTACCAATTATGTTCTAAGATTGATGTTGCTATGCTTAATGCTTGTCACTAGGGCCCGAGTGCCTTGATTTCAGATCTGAACCTATTATGTTTTCATGAATATATGTGAGTTCTGGATTCGATCTAGCAAGTTAATTATAGTCACCTACTACGTGTTATGATCCGGCAACCCCGGAGTGACAATAGTCGGGACACTTCCCGGTGATGACCGTAGTTTGAGGAGTTCATGTATTCGCTAAGTGCTAATGCTTTGGTCCGGTTCTCTGTTAAAAGGAGGCCTTAATATCCCTTAGTTTCCAATAGGACCCCGCTGCCATAGGAGGGTAGGACAAAAGATGTCAAGCAAGTTCTTTTCCATAAGCACGTATGACTATATTCAGAATATATGCCTACATTATATTGATGAATTGGAGCTAGTTCTGTGTCACCCTATGTTATAACTATTGCATGATGAATGCCATCCGACGTAATTATCCATCATTTCCATTGCCTACGAGCTCATTTCATGTTGATCTTTGCTAAGTTACTTTTCCATTGCCACTGTTACAATTGCTACAAAACTGCTACTATTAATTTTGCCACTGTTACCATTACTTCCATACTACTTTGCTACTAAATACTTTGCTACAGAAATTATGTCTCCCAAGTGTGGTTGAATTGACAACTCAGTTGCTAATACTTGAGAATATTCTTTGGCTCCCCTTGTGTCGAATCAATAAATTTGGGTTGAATACTCTACCATCAAAAACTATTGCGATCCCCTACACTTGTGGTTTATCAAGACCTTTTTGTTGCGCCGTTGCCAGGGAGCATAGTTCTATTTTATGAGTCACTTGGGATTTATATCTGTTGATCACTATGAGGAATTTGAAATATCAAACAACCAAGATTTTTCCCTCAACTACAAGGGGAGGTATGGAACTACCATCTAGCTCTGCACTTGATTCACCTTCTGTTTTGAGTAAACATGCAACACCTACACCTGCTATTGATTCTGATATGTCGCATGTTATTGATGATGCCACTTCTGCTATGCATAATGCTTATGATGATACTACTTCTTTGCTTGATAATATTGTGCCACTATCTAGGTGAATTTCTTGATGAACAACTTGCTAGTGTTAGAGAGAATGAAATTACTGAAATTGATGATATTATTGAAAGTGAAGATTATGATTCTCCCCCTAGATATGAATTGCCTGTTGTACCCGAGGGTTATATTATGGATGAGAAACTACTAGAGACTTTCTTGCTTGCAATGATAGAGATGATCTGAAGAAACTGTTAGCTAAGCTAAACGAAAAGTCTTTGAATGCTAGAATGCAATATGATCCTAAGTTTGATACTTCACCTATCTATGTTACTGATATGGATTATGAATTCTCTGTCGATCCTCAGTTAATTACTTTGATTGAATCTGATCCTTCCCATGGTTATGAATCTGAAACTGTTGTGGCACATCTTAGTAAATTGAATGATATAGCCACTCTATTTGCTCATGAGGAAACAATTCGCTACTACTCTATTCTTAGGTTGTTTCCTTTCTCATTGAGGGGTGATGCTAAGATATGGTTTAATTCTCTTGCTCTTGGTTCTGTGCGTAGTCCCCAGGATATGATTTACTACTTCTTTGCAAAATATTTCCCTGCTCATAAGAAACAAGCTGCCTTAAAGGAAATATTTAACTTTGTGCAAATTGAAGAAGAGAGTCTCCCACAAGCTTGGGGTAGGCTTCTCCATTTACTTAATGCTTTGCCTGATCATCCTCTCAAGAAAAATGAAATACTTGATATATTTTATAATGGACTAATCGATGCTTCTACGGACCACCTAGATAGTTGTGCTGGTTGTGTTTTCAGGGAACAAACTGTTGACCAAGCTGAACTGCTATTGAATAATATATTGAGTAATGATAATGACTGGACACTTCCTGAACTAGCTCCTATGACAACTCCGAAGAAAAGAGGTATTCTATTTCTCAGTCCTGAAGATATGCAAGAGGCAAAGAAATCTATGAAAGAAAAAGGTATTAAAGTTGAAGATGTTAATAATTTACCGCCTATTGAAGAAATACATGGTCTTGATAACCCGACACAGGTAGTAGAGGTAAATTCTCTCTATAGATTTGATGAGGGTGATATTCCTCATAATAAGTCTGCTAGTCAATGCTTGGATGAGTTTGATAACTTGTCAAATAAGAAAATTTCAATGCTTATGTTAGTAGAAAATTGAAATGTAATGCTTATATGGTTGAACACTTGAGTAATTATATGTCTAGAGTTAAAAATGATATTAAGCTTATTAGTAAGCATGCTTTCATGGATACAACTCAAGTAGAACAAGTACTTAAGGCACAAGATGATTTGCTCAACGAGTTAAATTATAAGAACAATGATAATGCTGTTAGGGTTATGACTAGAGGTGGTAAAATGACCCAGGAACCTTTGTATCCTGAGGGTCATCCTAAGAGAGTTGAGCAAGATTCTCAGAGGACTAATACCAATGCACCTAGTCGTTCTAATAAAAAGAAAAAGAACACTGATATGACTTTGCATGCTTCTAGTGAAGCTGTTATTGACACACCTGAGAATCCCAATGATATTTCTATTTTTGATGCTGAGACACAATCTGGTGATGAACATGAACCTAGTGATAATGTTAATGATGATGTTCATGTTGATGCTCAACCTAGTAATGATAATGATGTAGAGATTGAACCTGCTATTGATCTTGATATGAAGAGAATCAACGATATGATAAGAGAGACTTCATTGCTAGGTTGATTAGATAAGAGAGGCTTCATTGCTAGAAATCCCGGTAAAGAAAGAGAACCATAGGTTCAGAAACCCATGCCTTTTCCTCTTAAACCATCCAAGAAAAAGGATGATGAGGATTTTGAGCGCTTTGCTGAAATGATTAGACCTATCTTTTTGCGTATGCGTTTGACTGATATGCTTAAAATGCCTCCTTATGCTAAATAAATAGAAGATATTGTCACTAATAAAAGAAAGTTATCAGAAGCTGAAATTTCCACCATGCTTGTTAACTATAGTTTTAAGGGTGGAATACCAAAGAAATTAGGAGACCCAGGAGTACCAACTATACCATGCTCCATTAAAAGAAATTATGTTAAAACTGCTTTATGTGATCTTGGAGCCGGTGTTAGTGTTATGCCTCTCTCTTCATATCGTAGACTTGATTTGAAATAAGTCGACACCTACTGAAATCTCTTTGCAAATGGCTGATAAATCAACTGCTATACCCATTGGTATTTGTGAGGATGTGCATGTTGTGGTTGCAAATGTTACTATCTTAACAGACTTTGTTATTCTTGATATTCCTGAGGACGACAGTATGTCGATCATCCTGGGTAGACCATTTTTGGATACTACAGGGGATGTTATTGATTGCAACAAAGGCAATGCCACTTTTGATGTTGATGGTAATGAGCATACGATACACTTTCCGAAGAAACAAACTCAAGTTCATAGTATCAATTCTATTGGAAAATTTTCAACTATTACTATTGGAGGTTTTGAACTCCCTCTTCCTACTGTCAAAAGAAATATGATATTTGTTGGAGTAATGGGCCACGGGTAGCCTAAGCCGAGTCCCTGAGCCTTTCAAGCTTTGGGCCAGCTGCGCCCCACGAGACTCCAGAATGAAGCGCCGCCTTCTGGTGGCCGGCTGGCTCAACGGCCGGCTACCAGAAGACGGCCGAGCACCAGCAGACGGCACCAAGACGGGCCGACTCCTAGTAGGCGGCCTCCGTAGAGGCCGGCTCCTAGCAGGCGGCCCACGGCGCCCTCAAAGTCTGCGCCCCTCATCAAGAGGACGAGACAGGGTGAGGCTACAGTGTAGCCCATCACCCCCGAATCCCGGGCTTGGCGTGGCCACAGTGCCCCGTACAGGCGGAAATGTCTGCACGACGCGGAACTGTTACCACTCCACCCTTGACGTCACCCCTGTCAGGCGGGGCCTGATCCTACGACGGCCTGTCAGTACGGCTCGCAGGCGGCAGGCCCTACCAGGCAGTGAGGGCCCGGAGGGCGGCCTAGCCTGGCCAGCCGGATCCAGGGGGATGCGACTCCTGGCGGGCAGCCGGATCCTTCCTCGAGGCCCGTGCGTCATTAACCAGACTAGACACGACAAAGCTACCGTGATCTCCCACCAGGCGGCGGAACTGTAGCCATGCCCTCCCCGACCAAGCATGCGTCGTTAACGCTATTTGCCAAAGGATCAGCCACCACCTGCATTCCGCCAGATGGCGAGACGGCTGTCGGCTCCGTGCAGCACCATCGGTGGGGCCCACCAGTGCAGGGCCCTAGCAGCCGGCGGAGAAGACGGTGACAAGAGACACTGACAGCCGGGTCCTACGCTCGGCCAAGCTACCATTGTACCCCTGGGGGGTAGGCCTATATAAACCCCCAGGGCACCCATGCAAAGGGTTCCCAACCTGTTAGAACTAGACTCACACCTAGAGGAAGAAGAGAGCTAGCCCTGCCTCCTTCTACCTCTAGCATACATCTCAAGGAGCACCATTGTACTCACTACTGCCTTAGTGATCATGCGGAGACCCCGCAGAGCAGGACTAGGGGTGTTATCTCCTAGGAGAGCCCCAAACCTGGGTAAAGTGCGTCGGCATTCGTGTCTACGCCTCATCCCGCTTCCAGGCACCGGTGACGTTCTACTCGCTCCCACCATGATAAGCCATCCTTCGGCATATGTCGCACCCAACCCCCGACATTTGGCGCCCACCGTGGGGCGAGGTGCACCATCATCCGGAGACCTGTTCTGGACGGGAACCTTGTTCCTTCCTGGCGAGCGCAGCCACCCCAGCATGCCCGATGGCGTCATCTGCGACGCGCTGCACGACGCGGAGATCGCCTGCACAGCGAGCTGCCTCGCTGACCTTGTTGGCGAAATCCGCCTCTCCGACGAGCCTGCATCCGACGCGGGCACCGACTTCCCTGAGAGCCGCCTCATTAGCCTCCTCGACCAGCTCCATGTCGCCAGCGAGCTTGCTGTGGACTTGGAGTCTGTTGGCTCCACCGACCCGATGATCGTCGACTCTGACACGGCGTCGCTTGACGCGTTCCCCACCAATGCGGTGGTCTACGATGAGCCGCTTCCTCGCGAGCATAGCAGCGGGAGCACCGTCACGGCGATGCTTGTCATCAACAGTGGTGATCACTCGGATGGAGGCGTTCGAGACCCACTCGATGTGGCGCTGCGCGACTTGTCAGCGCCTATCCCGGAAGACGCAGATGCTGAGACGTTGGAAGCACGCCGCGTCCAGCCCATCGAAAGCGCCAACCAACTGGCCAGCATGTGACGCCTCTCGGAAGCCAACCGGCGCGAGATGGACCGAGCCGTCGGCGGCACGCTGTCTCCTGAGGGGCCTAGCCGCATCGGCTCTATCCGGCAGCATGGCATGACCATCGCCAGCATGTTCGGGACGGATCGTCCCGTCTACGCCACGCCCGCGGAGAACATACGAGCTGCCCAAGCGGTAGCAGATGAGCTAGACAAGTTTGAGGGCGACGAGTGCTGCCACATGACGGAGCGCATCCAGTAGCTCCTTGACGCGGTCGCCAAGTAGCAAGAAGCCGGCTGCCGCACCGAAGCGCCCATATGGCGGAATGACGAACTGCCCCTTCGCCAGGATTACGGCGCGATATCTCGGATGCCGACTTGTGGCATCCGTGCTAGAAGAGGCAATGAGCCGGCTGCCAGCCGCAGTCGGACTCACCTCTCCATCGAGCGTGACGTAGAAGGCCGCCGCCGAGCTATGGAGTGGCGAGGCAACCCGCCTCCTCCTCAGCCTCGTGGAGAAAGGCATCCCATTCCGCTACCTGTCATGCACCCGACACTCGGTGACCGCCTTGGCCGCCGGGAAGGAGTCGAGGAGAATGATGCCCGCCATCGGATCGACCGCCTCAATCGTTCCTTGGGGCTAGAAGAAGAAGACGCGTTGGGTCCGCCCTGTTTCGGCCCTCGAATTTGAGATGCGCCTTTCCCTCAAGGATTCACACTCCCAAGAGATACGCCCAAGTACACCGGCTCCGTGAAGCCGGAGGACTGGCTAGTCGACTACTCCACGGCCGTCAGCATAGCGAACGGCAACAAGCGCGTTGCTGTGAAGTACGTCCCACTCATGCTCCAGGGCACAACCCGGACGTGGATTAACAGCTGGGTTGATTTCACTGAAGCCTTCATCCGCAACTTCACCAGCATGTACAAGCGGCCTCCCAAGTCCCGCCAGCTCTCTTTGTGCGTCCAAGGGCCCAGCAAATCAACTCACGACTATCTCACGCGCTGGCCTGAGCTGCGCAACTCCTGTGAAGGCGTGCATGAGGTGCAGGCCATCGAATATTTCACCGCTGGGTGCCGAGAGGGTACCCTCCTCAAGCATCGACTTCTCTGCGACGAGCCGATGACTCTCGACGAACTGCTGATCATCGCTAACAAATACGCCACGCCCGACTCCTCCATGAAGGCGGAGATCCAAGTCGATGCATCCAACAAAGTAGCTCCTCAGGCTCCTCAGACTCCGGCTGGTGACACCAATCGGCGACAGCAACCAAGCGACAACAAGCGCAAGGCCACGCTGCTGGCTTCCACCAGCCGACAGGTGGTGATAGTTGATGAGCAGCAGCCGGAAGGGCAGCCACCGCTCAAGCGTCAGAAAGGCGACAAGCCCAATTGGTTGCCCGCCTTCTCGTACGAGCAGACTCTTGACGCCCCCTGCAAGTTCCATAGTGGTGCGAAGCTATCCAACCACACCACTCGGAAGTGCCATTGGCTCACCCGAATCACCAAGGGAGATGGACTCCTGCCTCCACCGCCTGCCGGCCCGCCGCCTCCTCCACCCCAGCAGCCGGCGGTTCGGCCAGTCGGCGCCATACAAGATGAGTATCCTGAGGAGCATGGAGCCTATGTCGTGTTCATCAGCGTGGCCGACGACAGGCGCAACAGACGACAACAACAGCAAGAAGTACATGCAGTAGCGTCAGAGACCCCAAAGTTCATGCACTGGTCTGAGAAGCTTATCAGTTGGAGCAGGGCTGACCACCCGGAGGCGATGCCCTATCCCGGTTCTTATGCCCTGGTCTTAGATGCCACCTTCGCAACAGGGAGGCGGGCAGCTCATTTCTCCCGAGTCTTGATAGATGGCGGCAGCAGTATCAACATCCTGTATCGTGACACGATGGAGAAGTTGGGAATCAAGCAGAAGCTGCTTTACCCCAGTCGGACTGTATTCCATGGCATAGTTCCTGGCCTTTCTTGCTCACCAATCGACAAGAACCAGATTGACGTTCTCTTTGGAGACAATGATCACTTTCGCCGAGAGCCAGTCTGGTTTGAGGTGGTGGACCTTGAGAGCCCCTACGATGTGCTACTTGGCCGGCCTGCTCTGGCCAAGTTCATGGCGGTCCCCCACTATGCTTACTTGAAGACGAAGATGCCGACTGCCAAGGGAATCCTGACCATAGTCGGAGACTACAAGAAGTCGTCTGCCTGTGCTGCAGACAGCAGCCGGCTGGTCGAGTCCCTTTTGATCGCAGCTGAAAAGCGCCTCCTTGACCGGGTTGTGGCGATGGTTGGCAAGCAGCCGAAAATTTCACCCACCCCAAAGGAGTCGGAAGTTGAGGGCCTGTTCAAGCCGGCGAAGGAAACAAAGAAGATACCCTTGGACCCGGAGCACCCGGAGAGGCACGCCGTCATAGGTGCAAACCTTGACAGCAAATAGGAAAGCGAGCTCGTCGCTTTCCTCCGTGAGAATCGGGACATCTTTGCATGGTCTCCCAAAGACATGCCGGGTGTTCCGACGGATTTCGCTGAGCACAAGTTACATGTCCGGCCTGACGCCAAGCCGGTCAGGCAGCCCTTGCGCCACCTGTCAGAAGAAAAGAGAAGAGTTGTTGGGGAAGAGATAGCCCAGCTTCTAGCAGCCTACTTTATTATGGAAGTGTTCTTCCCGGAATGGCTAGCCAACCTAGTTCTTGTGCTGAAGAAGAATAAGCAGTGGCGCATGTGTATTGATTATGCCAGCCTCAACAAAGCTTGCCCAAAAGATCCCTTTGCTTTGCCAAGAATTGACCAAGTGATAGACTCCATAGCCGGATGCGAGCTGTTGAGTTTTCTGGATGCGTACTCAGGGTACCATCAGATCAAGCTGAACCCGGCCGATAGGCTGAAGACCGCCTTCATCACGCCATGCGGAGCCTTCTGCTACCTGACCATGATGTTCGGCTCGAGAAATGCCAGCGCCACATTTCAGCGTTGCATGCAGAAGTGTCTCCTTAAGCAACTCGCCAGAAACGCCCACGTTTATGTGGACGATGTGGTGGTGAAGACGGAGAAGCGTGGCACGCTGTTAGAAGACCTCAAGGAGACATTTGAAAACTTGCGCCGATTTCAAATCAAGCTCAACCCGGAGAAAATGCATCTTTGGAGTACCAGCCGGCCAACTTCTTGGTTTCCTGGTCTCAGAGCGTGCCATACAGTGCAACCCTGTGAAGATCAAGGCCATCGAGAAGATGGAGGTGCCCACCCGACTGCTAGACGTGTAGAAGTTTACCAGCTGCCTGGCATCCATCAGTCGTTTCATCAGTCGGCTGGGTGAGAAGGCTCTCCCCCTGTACCAGCTCATGAAGAAAACCACTTTTTTTCGAGTGTAACGACAAGGCGGACGAAGATTTCATCCAGCTCAAGAAGATGTTGACCACTCCGCCTATCCTGGCGGCCCCGACTGATAAAGAGCCCATGCTCCTCTACATCACCGCTACCAGTCGGGTGGTCAGCACAGTCATAGTGGTGGAGCGCAAGGAGGAGGGCAGAGCACTGCCAGTCCAGAGGCCGGTGTATTACCTAAGTGAAGTACTGTCCGCCTCCAAGCAGAACTACCCCCACTATTAGAAGATGTGCTATGGTCTGCATTTTGCCGCCAAGAAGCTGAAGCCTTACTTTTAAGAGCACCCAATTACTGTTGTCTACACTGCTCCGCTTGGTGAGATCATTGGAAGCTGAGATGCTTCAGGCCGATTGGCCAAATGGACCATAGATCTAGCCCCCTACACCATCTACTACCAGCCTCGCACCGCCATCAAGTCACAAGCACTGGCCGACTTCCTCGTCGACTTGGCCAAGACCCATTACCTGCCGCCAGCGCCAGACTCCACCCATTGGCGGATGCACTTTGATGGTTCGAAGATGCGCACCGGTTTGGGAGTCGGCATCGTCCTCACCTCTCCCAAAGGCGACAAGCTCAGATATGTGCTGCAAATTCACTTTGCCGCCTCCAACAACATAGCTGAATACGAAGCACTCATGCGCGGGCTCCGGCTTGCCAAGGAACTCGGCATTCACCGGATCCTGTGCTATGGTTACTCTGACTTGGTGGTCCAGCAGTCATCTGGTGACTGGGACGCCAAGGATGCAAATATGGCAAGCTATCGCTTCCTCGCACAACAACTCAGCGGATACTTCGAAGGGTGCAAGTTCCTTCACGTGCCAAGAAATGATAATGAGCAAGCAGATGCCTTGGCACGGATCGGATCAACCCGGCAAGCAATACCAGCCGGTGTCGCCGTGTAATGCCTCCTCAAGCCGTCTGTCAAGCCGTCGCCAGAATCAGACTTCATCTTCATGCCGACCCCTCCTGAAGCAGTCGGATCCGACTTGAGTGCCTCAGTAGCCGGCGTGGGGACTTCGGCAGGCGGCTCGGGGACTGCAGCAGTCGCACCCGGCCCAGGGACTTCAGAACCCGGCCCGGAGACTGGAGCAGTCGGCTCGGGGACTTCTTCGGCTCAGCAAGCGGCAGCCAACTCCAACCCGCTGCCTCCTGATCCAACCGCCCTTGTGCAAGTTGCAGTCGTGGCAGTCGAAGAAATAGCAGCACCTTCATGGGCTCAACCCATCCTCAACTTTCTGGTGAACAAAGAACTACCGACTGATCAGATCCTAGCCCGACAAGTGCAACGATGGGCAGCAGCATATACCATCGTCAACAGAGAACTGGTGCGACATAGTGTCACTGGTGTGTACCAGCGCTGCATGGAGCCGGACCAGGGCCAAGCAATCCTCAAGGATATCCACCAAGGCAAATGTGGTCACCATGCGGCTTCAAGATCACTTGTTGCCAAAGCTTTCTGCCATGGTTTCTTCTGGCCGACTGCTCTAGAAGACGCCAAAAGACTTGGTCCAGAAGTATAAGGGTGCCAGAAGTTCTGCTCTAAGCCACATCTGCCGGCTTCTGCACTCAAGACCATTCCCATCGTCCGACCCTTTGTCGTCTGGGGGCTGGACATGGTGGGACCATTCAAGACGGCTCGCAGCGGCATGACCCATTTGCTTGTCGCTGTGGACAAGTTCACCAAGTGGATAGAAGCAAAGCCAATCAAGAAATTCAATGGACCGACTACCGTGACTTTCATCGCCGACATCACCACTCGGTACGGCATACCACACAGCATCATCACCGACAATGGCACAAACTTTGCCAATGGAGCCTTGGCTCGTTTCTGCGCGACACAGGGCATCCGACTGGACTTAGCGTCTGTTGCCCATCCGCAGTCAAACGGCTAAGTGGAGTGAGCAAATGGCCTCATTTTTTCTGGCATCAAGCCCCGATTGGTCGAGCCTCTAGAGCGTTTGGCCGGCTGCTGGCTTGATGAGTTGTCGGCCGTCCTCTGGAGCCTATGCACAAATCCGAACAAGTCAACCGGCTTCACACCTTTCTTCCTCATCTACGGTGTCGAAGCCCTCATCCCAACGGACATAGAATTTGACTCCCCCGAGTCACCATGTACACCGAGGAGGAGGCCAAAGAAGCACGAGAAGACGACGTCGATCTGCTAGAAGAAGGCTGGCTGTTGGCACTCAGCCGGTCTGCCATCTACCAGCAGAGTCTACACCGATACTACAATCGGAAGGTCAAGCCAAGATCCTTCCAAGAGGGAGACCTTGTGCTCCGGCTAATACATCGAACAGCCAGCCTGCATAAGCTCTCGGCACCTTGGGAAGGCCCTTTCATCGTCAGCAAAGTGCTGGGCAACGGTTCCTACTACCTGATCGATGCTCATAAGCGCAGAGCACGCAAAAGAGATGATTCAGGCAAGGAGACGGAGAGGCCATGGAACGCAAACCTCCTCCGAAGATTTTACAGTTAAAGTAGTATCTACCATGCTACCTTTCTTATTAAGTACGAAGACTGCGGGTCCCCCGAAAAGAGCTCGGTGACTACCCTCTTAAATCTATATGATAAGTATTACACCTCCCTGAGGTCGGCGGCCGGATCGATTCGCCGGGTGGTGGTGGAAGTCTCCGCCAACCTGATGACAGAGGTGGCGGTCGACTTGTTGAGGGAGAGCGGGGCCCTGAGATAAGAAAGCAAGGCAAAGAAATTTTTAGGCCTGATCGGCAAGAAAGGGAAAAGCGTAAGAGAAAATACTGACGCCGACACCATGGGCGGTGCCTTCAGCAGCTTCTGGAACTTGGCCACCTTCACCGCGGCCTCCTTTCGCCTGGTCGCGGCGGCCGGGTTCTTGGGCTTCTTCGGCACGCTGCCGAACAGGGCGGCACCCTGCTTCCGTTTGCGCTTGCCGCCTCGGGCGAACGGCTCGGCAGAGGGACCAGCACCTGTGTTTGTAGCACCCCGGGCGGGGCGTGGCTCATCTTCCTCGTCGTCATCATCAGGCTAAGTCTCCACGCCGCCCCCTTCTTCAAAGCCGCCTGCTCCGTCGCCATCGCCTACGGCGTCGTCCTCCAAGGCGGCCGCCCCCAAGTCGGGGTCGTCCGCGTCGCTCACCTCCTGGTCCGGCTGGTAGTTACCACCCGGCCCCATGATGGCAGCCGTTGCCGGAGACATACAGATCTACACCCCCAAAGAGGTTCCACTCAATACCAAGACCAAGACCAAGGCAAGTACTAAAAAGGAAAGGCTAAGAGACTTACAGTAGGCGGCGGGTTGTCATGGGAGTATGGCCGCTTGCCGAACCGCCAGGACTTCTCCGACACCTTGAGGTCGGTGATCTCATTCACCATTCGGGCCACCTTGGCAGTCGGCATGTCCTTCGTGCACATGTGGCTCGGGTCGCGGTTCCTGCTCATCCGACATATCAGATGAGGACGGCCTTGGAGCAGGAGAACCCGGCGCTCGACGAAGGCGATCAGCAAGTCGGACGCCACGAGACCCTCCGCCTCCGTCTGCACTCGGAGCCGGTTGATGGCGGCGGCCGTGTCGGCCGATATGGGCTTCGACTTGTAGGTCCAGTTGGCCCAAGGCTCAACAGGGGGCCTAGCCTCATAAGGCGACAGGTTGATGAAGTCGACCGTCGGGTCGACGTTCTCCACGTAAAAGTATGATTGCTGCCACAGTTTCACCGACTGTGATAGCTTGATGACCAGGAAGGCGTTCTTCGTTGATGGCCGGCGCACGGCGACGAAGGCACTGCACTCGGCCGCCTTCTCCTTAGAGGAGGTGCCAGTTTGGTGTAGAAGAAAGCTCCCCACAGCTTGATGGTGGGGAGGATGCCAAGGTACCCCTCGCACGCCATGACAAAGGCGGACAGTAGCGTCATGGTGTTGGGCGTCAGATGGTGCGGCTGGAGGTGGTAAAACTCCATGAATGAGCGGAAGAACCCGCTCACCGGGAGGCCGAAGCCACGGAGGAAATGCGTGCGGAAGACGACCCGCTCGTCCCCTTGCGGCGGCGGCGAGATCTCCTCCCGCGGCAGCACCCGCACCTTGACGAAGGCTGCGTTGGGCATTCGGCGCGTGGCCCAGAGAAAGGTGAGGTGATCCTCGATCACCAACGAGCCGTCCCAGTCCCCTCCCTTATCGCGCGCCATGGCGTCCGAGTGGGGCTGCATGGAGAGAAGAAGCTTGACGGCGGTGAGCTGTAGCGGCGCTACGGCGGGCGTGGAGCAGCAGCAGCAGAGAGGGGAGGAAGAAAGAGTGGGAGGAGGGCGCGCGTGCTCCGCCGCTCCCCTTCCTCCCCCTACTTATAGCCCTTGGGCTACGAAGCCGAGGGGGCAGGACGTGGGATCGTGGGATTAACTGCGCCCACGACCCCACGACCCCCCCGATTACTACGCAGAGTTACTGCGCAGTAACTCCCATGGGAATCGCAACCAGCCGCCTCGGCCGCAGCGGATCCGCCCGCGTGCCGAGGCCCGGTGGTGGCAGGCCTAGCCTGCTATCACGTCCCATCAAGAGCGTGCGATGGCAGGCTGGCCGGGCTGACGTACGCCACATGGCGTGCTCGTGGCGGGCGGCAGGCCTTGGAAGCTTAGCAGGCATGCCATCTGCTTCCCGCCTTGGCGTTCGAAATCGACGAGCGAACCCGCCCTGTGAAATCGGTTCCTGGCGCCGGCGCGTTAGAAGGCGTACCGAGCGTTCGGTCAGACCGCGGCAAGGAAGGAAATTGCTGAGGCTTCACGGCCTATCAGCCACGACGCCTCACCAGCTTCGGGGACTAATGTCGGAGTAATGGGCCACAGGTAGCCTAATCCGAGTCCCTGAGCCTTTCAAGACATTGGGCCGGCTGCGCCCCACGAGACTCGAGAATAAAGCGCTGCCTTCCGGTGGCCTGCTGGCTCAACGGCCGGCTGCCAGAAGACGGCCGAGCACCAGCAGACGGCACCAAGACGGGCCGACTCCTAGTAGGCGGCCTCCGTAGAGGCCAGCTCCTAGCAGGCGGCCCCCGGTGCCCTTAGAGTTTGAGCCCCTCATCAAGAGGACGAGACAGGGTGAGGCTATAGTGTAGCCCATCACCCCCGAATCCCAGGCTTGGCGTGGCCACAGTGCCCCATACTGGCGGAGATCTCCGCACGACGCGGCACTGTTGCCACTCCAACCTTGACGTCACCCCTGTCAGGTGGGGTCTGGTCCCACGACGGCCTGTCGATATGGCATGCAGGCGGAGGGCCCTACAAGGCAGAGAGGGCCCGGAGGGCGGCCTAGCCTGGCCAGTCGGATCCAGCTCCTAGCGGGCAGCTGGATCCTTCCTCGAGGCCTGTGCGCCATTAACCAGACTGGACACAGCGAGGCTACAGTGATCTCCCACCAGGCGGCGAAAGTGTAGCCATGCCCTCCCCGACCAAGCATGCGTCGTTAACATTATGGCTACAGATCAGCCACCACCGAGACCCGCCAGCGGCGGAGACGGCCCGTCGGCTCCGTACCAGACCAGTCGGCAGGGCCAACCAGGCGGTGGGCCCCAACAGCTGGCGGAGAAGACGGCAACCAAAGACAATGACAGCCGGGTCCTACGCCCGGCCAAGTTACCATTGTACCCCCGGGGGCTAGGCCTATATAAACCCCCCAGGGCACCCATGCAAAGGGTTCCCAACCTGTTAGAACTAGACTCACACCTAGAGGAAGAAGAGAGCTAGCCCTGCCTCCTTCTACCTCTAGCATACAGCTCAAGGAGCACCATTGTACTCACTAGTGCCCTAGTGATCATCTGGAGACCCTGCAGAGCAGGACTAGGGGTGTTATCTCTTAGGAGAGCCCCGAACCTGGGTAAAGTGCACCGGCGTTCGTGTCTACGCCTCATCCAGCTTCCAGGTACCGGTGATGTTCTACTCGCTCCCACCATGATGAGCCATCCTTTGGCATATGTCGCACCCAACCCCCGACAAGATTCTTATTGTTGGGGACATGCATATCCCCGTTTAGGTAACCTAGTGTTATTCGAAAATTCTCCGGTTTCATGTTATTCGAAAGAGGTTCGTTAATAAGATTTGATCAACCTTGTTAATGGATTCCTTTTGATGAGCATGAGATGGATTAATTTAGAAGGCACAACTTCATGTACCCTCCTTTTACTTTCTGCTATTTAGATTAAATAAAGCAAAATTAGTATTATCTGTCTGTTTCCTGAATTACCCGAGAATAAAAAATGCCCTGAATATTTAGTATGATTTTTTATAGAATATTTTAGAATTTCTGCCACTGAGAACATACTAGGGGGCATCACCAGTGGGCCACAAGGATGGAGGGCGTGCCCCCTGCCTTGTGTGTCCCACGTGGGTCCCCTCCACTTATTCCATCACCCATCCACTTCATCTTCCCCCAAAAAAAATCATCCTGTAGCTCAAACCCGTGTTCTTGCTCATTTTGCTGCCATTTTCGATCTCCTTGCTCAAAGCTCCATTCACAAAACTGTTTTGGGGGATTGTTCTTCAGTATGTGACTCCTCCAATGGTCCAATTAGTTTCTGTTCTAGTGCTTTATTTATTGCAATTTTTTGCTGCTGTGGTGACCCTGTTCTTGAGGCTGCATGTCAAATTTATACGGTCCAAAGTAGTTTTGATGCATGATATAGCCTCTAGGAACTTGTAGGAGTATTTGCAATCAATTTTTTTTGAGTTTGGTTCACTTTTATTTTGAGTCACTAAAAATTTCAGAAATTTTTCAGAGGAAGAAAAATGTCTAGGAAAATGTACCAAGGTGGTTCTTTGATGAAGCAAGCACCGATGCTCGCGATACGTGAGCCGTACCTTGAACCACCAAGGGAAGCTCAAGTGCGGCCTTGTGAATCGCCATCAGATGAATTTATGGTTCATGCAGGTTTCAAGGATGAATTTGATGCGTATGTACGTAATGCTGATCTTGAGGACTTCGTATCAGATAAGTGCCAACAATACTATTACCTCACCGATTCCTTTGTGCGGAGGTTTGAATTTTCATCTAAGCGCAATACCCATACTGTTTTATTTGATCTTTATGACGAATCATATACCATGGACGTTGAAGATTTTAATATTTCCTGCAAAATCCCACAGTGGGGCAATCATAGTGAGCCTCACACATCTGAGTACAACGATTTCCTTGGTAGCATCACTGTGGGAGAAACTAGAAATATTACACAAGCTACCATGGGGAGCATTCACTTTCCTACAATACATTATTTTGCTCTCTTCATAGGTAGATGCATCAATGGTAAACATGATCATAGCCACCTTTGCATTCCGGATCTTAGTGTCCTCAAGTGTGCGGTGTTAGGAGATAAGAGATATTAACTTGGGGGCTATTATTGCGAGGAGGTTACACACTACTACAGAACGCTGCTAACGCGACACTACTGTCGGATATCGGGTTGCGGCAAAACCCTTAAGGTTCAAACTCTGGGGTGCGCGCGAAGATCTTCCCCCTACCGATCCACGTCCCAATGCCTCGTTGTGAATCTAAGCTACACGATGAGCAACATAAGGGACACAAGGTTTATACTGGTTTGGGCCACCGTTGTGGTGTAATACCCTAATCCTGTGTGTGGTGTGGTGGATTGCCTCAGGGGCTGATGATGAACAGTACAGAGGAAGAACAACCTCGAGAGAGGTGTTCTTGGGCTGGTGCGGTGTTCTGCTTGGGAAGGATTCGATCGTCTCTGGGTGAGATAAGATCTCTCCCTCTACTTTGGTGGTGGCTATCTCTATATATAGAGGCCCTGGTCCTCTTCCCAAATATTGAGCGGGAAGGGAGCCAACAATGGCCATTTTGAAGGGGAACATCTAGTACAAGTTATCCTGACTAAAGTTGGTCTTCGGGTGCCAAAGGCACTAGCGATGACGCCGTATTTGGCTCCAGGGTGACCTCCGTCCTACCGCTCTGCTGGTCTTGGTCTCGTTGCACCAAAATGGTAATCTTTGCTTGATGCCTCGGTACTCCGTGCCTGCGCCTGCCCCCTTTGCACCAAAGAGGAAACGAGGACACTGCGCATGATGGCGCCCGCCTGGCCTTGATCATCATGGCTTGCGTCATGAGCACCTCGCGAGGTACCCCTGCCTTGATCTCTCCGCCTCCTCGCGAGCCAGCCTGGTGAGGCCGCCCCTGAGGAAGCCTTGCATCGTCCGCCCCGCGAGGCTTGGCCCCTCATGAGGGTCTTGAGCTTCGGTTGATGTAGACAGGTCGTACTGGGCCTCCGCTTGAGCCACGTCGCAGGCCGCAGGAAGGCAAGTCTGGGGACCCCCGTTCCCAGATTGCCGACAGTAGCCCCCGGGCCCAAGGCCCGCTCGGACTTGGCTTAGCAGCGAAGCGAAAGGGCAAGTGCGGAGCGCCATGGGCCCCATCAGCCTGCGGCCTTGGTTGCCGCATGGTGGTTGATTGGACGTGGGCGTCTCCGCTTCCCCATGCTGCCTCGGCAACTGCCCGATTTGACAAGTCCCTGCTGCATGCAAAAAGAGTCATGATTACCCGCGATCGTGGAAGCCGACGTTTGGCCTCCCTTGTGTTATAAATGTGGGAGGGCCCAGGCCCCCGCTGCACATCTCCCTTCCCCCGCCTGCTTTTTCTTCCTCCTTGATCCAGTTGCCTGCCGTGTCCCATGGCGCCGACAAAGAGGTTCTCGGCCGCGGAGAAGGGGAAAGCATGCTGGGAAGGGCCTGGCTCCCCTTCGCCCAAGCGCGGCCGTGGTCGCCCCCGTATGCACCCCGCAACTCCTGCGGTGGCTCCTCGTGGTCGTGGCGGTGGTCCTTCGCGCGGTGACGGCCGCCCGGTGGGTGAAGTAAGGGGCGTTGTGGCTGCGCGGCCTCCCAGGCCGCGCTTCCACTCGACAGAGGTGCTACCGGAGTTTGTCGTGTGGTCGGCGGATCCGGCCAGCAAATGGCTCCAGCTTCCCCGTTTCTTCGCCAGCGAACTTCCGGCCGGCTCTCCTGGCAGCCTCTGGCTCCAAGCGGACGGCTGCTGCAGCAGGGCTTCCTGGGTCTCAGCGGAGATCTCCGTTGCTAGGAACGTGGCCTCGGTCCGCGGCTTGCGGGCGTTTGCCCATACGCGCGGCCTGGGCCGGCGGTGCACCCTGCACTTTAGGTTTGACGGAGACGCGACCCTCTACGTGAGGGTGTTTGGAGAAGACGACCGCCGTGTTGGGTGTTGCCCTGAAGATGATGATGGCGACCAGGTGCTGGGACTTGTCGACGGCCGCAACGAGGATGAAGGCGAGCTCGCCGCCGGTGGCGCCCACAGCTTGATACGTCTCCAACGTATCTATAATTTATGAAGCATTCATGCTATTTTATTATCTGTTTTGAATGATTACGGGCTTTATTATACACTTTTATATTACTTTTGGGACTAACCTATTAACCGAAGGCCTAGCCCATATTGCTGTTTCATTGCCTGTTTCAGTATTTCGAAGGAAAGGAATATCAAACGGAGTCCAAACGGAATGAAACCTTTGGCAGCGTGATTTTTTGGAAGAATATGATCCTGGAGACTTGGAGTTCACGTTAGAAGATCCTCGAGGAGGCCAGGAGATAGGAGGGTGCCCCCACTGGGTGCGCCCCCCTGTCTCGTGGGCCCCTTGGGCACCCCCCGACCAACTTCTTTCGCCTATATAGTCCCAAGTACCCTAAAAACATCCATGAAGAAGATAGATCGGGAGTTCCGCCGCCGCAAGCCTCTGTAGCCACCAAAAACCTCCCGGGAGCCTGTTCCGGAACCCTGCGGGAGGGGGAACCCATCACCGGTGGCCATCTTCATCATCCGGGTGCTATCCATGACGAGGAGGGAGTAGTTCACCCTCGGGGCTGATGGTATGTACCAGTAGCTATGTGTTGGATCTCTCTCTCTCTCTCTCTCTCTCTCTCTCATGTTCTCTCTATGGCATGATCTTGATGTATCGTGAGCTTTGCTATTATAGTTGGATCTTATGATGTTTCTCCCCCTCTACTCTCTTGTGATGAATTGAGTTTTCCCTTTGAAGTTATCTTGTCGGATTGAGTCCTTAAGGATTTGAGAACACTTTATGTACGTCTTGCCGTGCTTATCTGTGGCGACAATGGGATATCACGTGCCACTTGATGTATGTTTTAGTGACCAACTTGCGGGTTCCGCCCATGAACCTATGCATAGGGGTTGGCACACGTTTTTGTCTTGACTCTCCGGTAGAAACATTGGGGCACTCTTTGAAGTACTTTGTGTTGGTTGGATGAATCTGAGATTGTGTGATGCATATCGTATAATCATGCCCACGGATACTTGAGGTGACAATGGAGTATCTAGGTGATATTAGGGTTTTGGTTGATTTGTGTCTTAAGGTGTTATTCTAGTATGAACTCTTGAATAGATTGATCCGAAAGAATAACTTTGAGGTGGTTTCGTACCCTACCATAATCTCTTTGTTTGTTCTCCACTATTAGTGGCTTTGGAGTGACTCTTTGTTGCATGTTGAGGGATTGTTATATGATCTATCTATGTTGTTATTGTTGAGAGAACTTGCACAAGTGAAAGTATGAACCCTAGGCCTTATTTCCTATCATTGCAATACCGTTTACGCTCACTTTTGTCATTAGTTACCGTGCTGTTTTTATATTTTCAGATTACAAATACCTTTATCTACCATCCATATTGCACTTGTATCACCATCTCTTCGCCGAACTAGTGCACCTATACAATTTACCATTGTATTGGGTGTGTTGGGGACACAAGAGACTCTTTGTTATTTGGTTGCTGGGTTGTTCGAGAGAGACCATCTTCATCCTTCGCCTCCTACAGATTGATAAACCTTAGGTCATCCACTTGAGGGAAATTTGCTACTTCCTACAAACCTGTGCACTTGCAGGCCCAACAACATCTACAAGAAGAAGGTTGTGTAGTAGACATCACAGCTCGCCAAGCTTCAGCGGCTCCCCCTCTGGCGACAGCTCCTCCAGCGGTGGCCGCGATCAACCACCGCGCCGCCGCACCCGCTTTGACGGTGGTAGCGGGTCGTCCCGACGTCGTGCCTCGGTGAAGCGCGAGGAGTCTGATTGAGCTCGGGAGGGTGGTGTGAATCCCCCCTCACGAGCCGTCGCCGGGCACGCTGCGTTTATTTTGTTTACCTCCTTTTCCGGCATTGAAAGAGAGAGAGAAGTGTGGAGCCCTGTGGGGGCGTGCTAGACTATTACCCTTAATTATTATGCTATTTCTACTATTCCCATGTTGTGTTATGGCGTTGCGGCTATGTAGTTGTGTGTAGGAACAACTTAGCTCAGGGGGTTTACTGAAGTTTCCGCCTCGCGAGGTACTTGCCCGAGGCCTCGCCGGGCGTCTTAAGGTCTGCAAAATCAGTCGGGAGATTAGCTTTCGAACCTTTGTCGCGTGGGTGACCAGCCTAGTTTCAGAGTTTCGCGTCGCGATGCCCGTGGGGCATGGACTGGGAGTGTTGCTCCCGCTGCGAACTCGAGCGAGGGAGCCTCACGAAATCAGGAGAAAAAGGTCCCACGAGGGCGCCCTCATGGCCCCCTCGTGAGGCTAGAGAGAAGGAGAATGGGACGAGCGAAAGCCAGAGACAGAGAACAGGGGTAGGGGACGGCAAACAACACTAGAAGCAACTCCAATAAAAGTTCAAATGAGGGAGAACAAGCCATCTGCGGAAAGCAAATAAAAAGCCGCGTCCGGCACCTAGTCTAGTCTTCGACGTCTTCTCACCAGCGCGGAGCTAAGTGCTGCCACTGGGCGTGGGCGGGAGCCCCCGAGGCCTAAGGGCGGCACTCTGGAGACTCCGGGGCGTGTACAGCCCCAACTCATTATTATGTGAGAGTGTCACGAACGGCGAGCTTCACAGGCACTGGGCCTTCTCCGCAGGCACCGGGCGTTTCTTGGGGGCGGCGAGCTTCACAGGCACCGGGCCTTCTTTACACGCACTGGGCCTTACTTCACGGGCACCGGGCCTTCTTTACAAGCACTGGGCCTTACTTCACAGGCACCGGGCCTTCTTTACAGGCACTAGGCCTTACTTCAAGGGTAGAACCTCCGGAGGTGCTGAGTGTTCCACGCGTTCGGGATGGGACCCCTTGCTGGGTCTCCAAGCGTGCGGTGCCAGGTCTAGAAAAATGAACAACCTTAAACGGGCCCTCCCACATGGGCGAGAGCTTGTGCAGCCCTTCCCTAGAGAGCACCCGCCTGAGCACGAGGTCACCTACCTCGAGAGTCCTGGGGCGGATGTTGCGGCAGTGGTACCGCCGCAGTGCCTACTGGTATCGTTCTGCTTGTAGCGGAGCCTCCCGATGGTGTTCCTCCCCCAGCACGAGGTCCATCCCCCGCATGGCGTCCTGCTGTGCTTCATCAAATGCCAGGACCTGCGTGGAGCGACGCCTGACCTCGTGAGGGAGGACCGCCTCTGCTCAGTAGACGAGGAAGAACGGGGTCTCGATGGTCGACTTGGTGGCGGTGGTGCGGATGGACCATAGCATGGACTGGAGATCGTCATACCAGCCCCTGCCGCAGGCCTCCAGCTTCTTCTTGAAGGTCCTGGTCTTGAGGCTCTTCAGGACCTCTGCGTTGGCACGTTCGGCCTGGCCGTTGCTCCGAGGGTGTTCCACCGAAGCGTAGCATATCTGCGTTCCGAGGTTAGCACAATATATTTTGAAGAGATTGCTGGTGAACTGCGAACCGTTGTCGGTGATGATGCGATTAGGCACTCCGAATTGGCTCACGAGGCCCTTGATGAACTTGACTGCAGAGCCAGCCGGGATGGTGCGGACAGCTTCCACCTCCGCCCACTTGGTGAACTTGTCAATGGCGATGTAGAGGTAGCGATAGCCCCCTAGCGCCCGAGGAAACTGGCCCAAGATATCTAGCCCCCAGACTGCGAAAGGCCATGAGAGTGGGATGGTCTGCATGCCCTGAGCTGGCTGATGGATCTGCTTGGCGTGTAATTGATAGGCTTCACAAGCCTTCACCAGCTCGGTCACGTCATTGAGTTCTGTAGTCCAACAAAACCCGCTGCAAAACGCCTTGCCGACGAGGGTCCGTGATGACGAGTGGTGTCCACAATCTCCGCCGTGAATGTCTTCCAACAATTCCTTTCCCTGTTCCCTGGATATGCAACACAGGGAAACACCATTTGGCCACTTCCGGTAAAGCTCTCCATCCTGGATGCAGTAAGCCATGGCCTGCTGGGCCACGCGTTCTGCGTCCTCTTCCTTCTCTGGCAGAGTCCCTTGCATCAGGTAACCCTTGAGCTCCACCGTCCAGCATCCCTCCTGAGGCTCCAGCGCCAGGAGCAAGCGTGCTCCTGAGGTCGGGCCACAGGCCGGAGCTCCTGAGGTAGGCGGTTGAGGGAGTTCCTCTCGAGGTTGCACTGTGCTTGATAGTAACGGTGCTGCTGAGGGCTTGAAGAGCCGTTCCTCGAAAACGCTAGGCTCCTAAGGCAGCCGCCTTGATGCCCTCTTGGCGATGTCATCAGCCTCCTGGTTGGTACCGCGAGGCACATGCTGCAGCTCCAGCCCCAAAAACCGCTTTTCCATCTTGTGCACCTCTGCAAGATATGCCTCCATGTGCTCGTCCTTGGGCTCGTACACTTTGTTGGAGAAGTTGACGAGGAGTTGTGAGTCACCCTTGATGATGAGGCGCTTCACCCCCAGTGCGGCCGCGGCCTTTAAGCCTGCGATGAGGCCTTCTTATTCTACTATATTGTTGGAAACCATCTCGCCCTACTGGAAACAGAGCTGCACGGCGTAATAGAGCTTGTCCTGAGTGGGGGATATAAGCACTGCGCCAGCCCCCGCGCCATGCCGCGAGAATGCTCCATCGAAGTGCATAACCCAGCCGTCTAGTGCCTCGCTTCCTGGGTAAAGCAACCGATCTTCGCTTGCCTCGAGCCCTGGCGCCTCTGTCCACTCTGCCACAAAATCAGCAAGTGCAGCTCCCTTGATGACTCTGGTCGTGCTGAATTCCAACTGAAACGCTTGCAGCTTGATGTTCCATTCAGCGACCCTTCCAGCGGAGTTGGGACTCCCGAGCACCCTCTCTAGTGGGTAGGCTGAGACGACCTTGATGGGGTGACCTTGGAAGTAGTGTCGCAGCTTCCGCGAGGCCACCAATAACGCGAGCAAGAGCTTCTGGGGCATGGGGTACCGTGCCCTTGCATCCCGCAGCACCGTGCTGATGAAATACAGAGGATGCTCGACGAGGGTGGGCGCGCCGACGGAGCCCGCACCCTCGGGAGAGTTGAGCGCCTCCTGAGACGTTGGAGCCCCCGGCTCCTGACTGCTTGGCGGGGTCCCCCCAGCCCTGGTGGCATCTTCCTGCTGAGGCTGGTCCTCATCTGTTGAGGTCATGGCCCTCGCGAGGCATTCCTGGTTTTGAGCTGCCGCGGTCAGGGTTGCGACCGATGCGGCCTTGACCCGACGCTCCTCCCGAACCGCCACCAGAGCTGCGTTGGCAGACTAGGGTGTGGCGGCGAGGTAGAGCACCAGGGGCTCCTGAGGGCGTGGAGCCACCATCACTGGAGGACTGGTCAGGTACTTCTTGAGATCTTGGAACGCTTCATCAGCCTCTTGTGTCCATTCGAACTGTCCCTTCTTCTTCATCAGCTTGAAGAAGGGCAGGGCATGTTCCCCCAGCATGGAGATGAAGCTCCCTAACGCAGTCACGCGCCCGGCGAGCTTCTGCATTTCCCTGAGGGTTTACGGCGGACTCATGTCTTCGATTGCCTTGACCTTCTCTGGATTGGCCTCGTTCCCTCTGTGGGACAAGAGGAAGCCCAGAAACTTGCTAGAGGGAACACCAAACACGCACTTCTCCGGGTTGAGCCGCAGGTCCACTTCACGAAGGCTCGTGAAGGTTTCTTATAGGTCCTGTATCAGGGTCTTTGCCTCCTGAGACTTTACCACAATGTCGTCGACCTAAGGCTTGATAACCCACAAGTGTAGGGGATCGCAACAGTTTTTGAGGGTAGAGTATTCATCCCAAATTTATGGATTCGACACAAGGGAAGCCAAAGAATATTCTCAAGTATTAGCAGTTGAGTTGTCGATTCAACCACACCTGGATAACTTAGTATCTGCAGCAAAGTATTTAGTAGCAAAGTAGTATGATAGTAATGGTAACAGTGGCAAAAGTAAAGATAATAGTTTTGTAGTAGTTGTAACAGTAGCAACGGAAAAGTAAATAAGCGAAACACAATATGCGAAAAGCTCGTAGGCATTGGAACACTGATGGATAATTATGTCGGATGCGATTCCTCATGTAATAGCTATAACATAGGGTGACACAGAACTAGCTCCAGTTCATCAATGTAATGTAGGCATGTATTCCGAATATAGTCATACGTGCTTATGGAAAAGAACTTGCATGACATCTTTTGTCCTACCCTCTCGTGGCAGCAGGGTCCTAGTGGAAACTAAGGGATATTAAGGCCTCCTTTTAATAGAGAACCGAAACAAAGCATTAGCACATAGTGAATACATGAACTCCTCAAACTATGGTCATCACCGAGAAGTATCCCGATTATTGTCACTTCGGGGTTGTCGGATCATAACACATAATAGGTGACTTTATACTTGCAAGATAGGACCGAGAACTCACATATATTCATGAAAACATAATAGGTTCAGATCTGAAATCATGGCACTCAGGACCTAGTGACAAGCATTAAGCATAGCAAAGTCATAGCAACATCAATCTCAGAAAGTAGTGGATACTAGGGATCAAACCCTAACAAAACTAACTTGATTACATGGTAAATCTCATCCAACCCATCACCGTCCAGCAAGCCTACGATGGAATTAGTCACGCACGGCAGTGAGCATCATGAAATTGGTGATGGAGGATGGTTGATGATGATGACGGCGATGAATCCCCCTCTCCGGAGCCCCGAACAGACTCCAGATCAGCCCTCCCGAGAGAGATTAGGGCTTGGTGGCGGCTCCGTATCATAAAACGCGATGAAACTTTCTCCCCAATTTTTTCTCCGTGAAACGGAATATATGGAGTTGGAGTTGAGGTCGGTGGAGCATTGATACGTCTCCAACGTATCTATAATTTTTGATTGCTCCATGCTACTTTATCTACTGTTTTGGACTATATTGGGCTTTATTTTCCACTTTTATATTTTTCTGGGACTAACCTATTAACCGGAGGCCCAGCCCAGAATTGCTGTTTTTGCCTGTTTCAGTATTTCAAAGAAACGGAATATCAAACAGAGTCCAAACGGAATGAAACCTTTGGGAACGTGATTCTCTCACCGAACGTGATCCAGGAGACTTGGAACCTACTCCAAGAAGCTTCGAGGAGGTCACGAGGTGGGGGCGTGCCCCCAGGCGCGCCCTACCTCGTGGGCCCCTTGAGCTCCACCGACGATTCCTTCCTCCTATATATACCTCGTATCCCATTATGATCGAGAGAGGAGCCAAAACCTAAATCCACCGCCAAGAACCTTCTCAGATCCACGAGATCCCATCTTGGGGCCTGTTTGGGAGCTCACGGGGGGCATCCACCACGGAGGCTTCTACATCAACACCATAGCCCCTCCGATGAAGTGTGAGTAGTTTACTTGACCTTGGGTCCATAGCTAGTAGCTAGATGGCTTCTTCTCTCTTTTGGATCTCAATACAATGTTCTCCCCTCTCTCGTGGAGATCTATTCGATGTAATCTTCTTTTTGCGGTGTGTTTGTTGAGACCGATGAATTGTGGGTTTATGATCCAACTTATCTATGGAAAATATTTGATTCTTCTCTGAATTCTTTTATGTATGATTGAGTTATCTTTGCAAGTCTCTTGAATTATCCGTTTGGTTTGGCCAACTAGATTGGTAGTTCTTGCAATGGGAGAAGTGCATGGCTTTGGGTTCAATCTTGCGGTGTCCTTACTCGATGATGAGAAAGAGTTGCAAGGCACGTATTGTATTGTTGCCATCGAGGATAACAAGATGGGGTATTTATCATATTGCATGAATTTATTCCTCTACATCATGTCACCTTGCTTAAGGCGTTACTCTATTTTTAACTTAATACTCTAGATGCATGCTGGATAGCGGTCGATGAGTGGAGTAATAGTAGTAGATGCAGGATCGTTTCGATCTACTTGTCTCGGACGTGATGCCTATATACATGATCATACCTAGATAACCTCATACTATGCTCAATTCTATCAATTGCTCACCAGTAATTTGTTCACCCACCGTAGAATACTTGTGCTCTTGAGAGAAGCCACTAGTGAAACCTATGGCCCCTGGGTCTATTCTCATCATATCAATCTCCATTACTTTATTTACTTGCTTTGTTTTTACTTTGCCTTTACTTTTACTTTGCATCTATCTATCAAAAATACCAAAAATATTATCTCTATCAGATCTCGCTCTCGTAAGTGACCGTGAAGGGATTGACAACCCCTAAGCGTTGGTTGCGAGTTGCTATCGTGTTGTGCCGATCTGAGGACTTGCGCATGACCTCCTCTTGGATTGATACCTTGGTTCTCAAAACTGAGGGAAATACTTATGCTACTTGTGCTGCATCATCCTCTCCTCTTCGGGAAAACCAACGCAAGCTCGAGGCGTAGCAAGAAGAATTTCTGGCGCCGTTGCGGGAGGCTTACATAAAGTCAACATACCAAGTACCCATCACAATCCCTATCTCTCGCATTACATTATTTGCCATTTGCCTCTCGTTTTCCTCTCCCCCACTTCACCCTTGCCATTTTATTCGCCCTTCTTCCGTTCGATCTTATGTTTGCTTGTACCTTCTTTTTGTTTGCATCTTCGCTCGCTAAAAGTCCATGGATCTTGATCCGCTTGCCAATCTTTTTAAGGGATCCAATTATGATGAACCAATTCCTAGTAATTTGGATGCACTCGATTATCTTTATAAGGTTTTGCCTGAAATCCGTGAAGTGACTCATGATAGATCTTTGAATAAAAATCATGATTGGAATGATTTTATTATAAAATCTTTTGTTGTCAATTGTGCTAATAAGATGCAAAACCCTAAGCTTGGGGATGCAAGTTTTGTTATGTCCTCTACTTGTTGCAATGATCATGATTGGGGTGATTCTTCTTATGATCTTGAAAATTTATTTAATCCCCATGATGAATATGAGATTGATAATATTGTTTGCAATAATATTGAAAGTGGGTTTGGAAGAGTGTAACCTTTAGATACCACATATTTGGAGAATATTCAAAATAGAAAGTCCTAGACAATTTTTTTATTTATCAGCAGCAAAAAGAATCAACGCAAAAGCACGTTCCTGTGATTTAACAAAATTATATTCGTGCGCGCAAAATTTCTGTTTTTCAGCAGAATCAAATCAACTATCATCATAGGTTATCCTATAGGTTCTACTTGGCACAAACACTAATTAAAAGATAAAAACACATCTAAACAGAAGGTAGATGCAATATTTATTACTAAACAGGAGAAAAAACAAAAAAAATATAAAGAAAATTGGGTTGCCTCCCAACTAGCGCTATCGTTTAACGCCCCTAGCTAGGCATAAAAGCAAAGATAGATCTAACGGGTGCCATCTTTGGCACTAAATTCATAAGTAGCCCGCATGATAGATTCATAAGGTAATTTGACTTTATTTCTTGGAAAGTGCTCCATGCCTTTCTTTAATGGAAATTGGAATCTAATATTCCCTTCCTTCATATCATTAATCGCGCCAATCGTTCTAAGGAAAGGTCTACAAAGAATAATAGGGCAAGAAAGATTGCAATCTATATCAAGAACGATAAAATCTACGGGCACCAAATTTCTGTTTGCAACAATGAGAACATCATTGATCTTTCCCATTGGCTTTTTAATGGTGGAATCCGCAAGGTGCAAATTTAAAGAGCAATCATCAAGATCATGGAAACCTAGAATATCACATAAAGTTTTCGGAATCGTGGAAACACTAGCACCCAAATCACACAAAGCAAAACACTCATGATCTTTAATTCTAATCTTTATAGTAGGTTCCCACTCAACATTAAGCTTTCTAGGTATAGAAACTTCCAAATTAAGTTTTTCATCATAAGATTGCATCAAGGCATCAACAATATGTTTGGTAAAAGCTTTATTTTGACTATAAGCATGAGGAGAATTAACAACAGATTGCAACAAGGAAATACAACCTTCTAAAGAACAATTATCATAATCAAAATCCTTGAAATCCGAGATAGTGGGTTCAATGCTATTTAAAGTTGTGACCTCTGCAATCCCACTTTTACCAAATTTAGCATCAAGATCTAAAAACTCTGAATTCTTGGGATGCCTTCTAGGTAAAGTTGACTCATCATCAGTCCCATAATTATCAAGATTCATATTGCAAAACATAGATCTAATAGGAGACGCATCAATAACTTTAAGATCCTCATCATTATTTTCATGGAAACTAGAAGAACACGCTTTTATAAAGCTATCTTTCTTAGCACGCAATCTAGCAGTTCTTTCCTTGCACTCATCAATGGAAATTCTCATTGCTTTGAGAGACTCATTGATATCATGCTTAGGAGGAGAAGATCTAAGTTCAAGAGAATCAACATCAAGCGAAAGTCTATCAACGTCCTAGCCAAATCATCAACTTTGAGCAATTTTTCTTCAAGCGAAGCATTAAAATTATTTTGAGAAATCATAAATTCTTTCACACTATTCTCAAAATCAGAGGGCATCTTATTAAAATACCATAAGAATTATTATAGGAATTTCCAAAATCATTAGAGGAATTACTAGGGAACGGTCTAGCACTAAAGTTTCCTCTATAAGCATTGTTTCGAAAACTATTCCTACCAACAAAATTCACATCCATAGATTCATTATTATTCTCAATCAAAGAAGACAAAGGCATATCATTGGGATCAAGAGGAGTATTCTTAGTAGCAAGTTATTTCATAAGTTCATCCATCTTTCCACTCAAAACATTAATTTCTTCTATAACATGCACTTTTTTACTAGAAGATCTTTCGGTGTGCCATTGAGAATAATTAGCCATAATATTATCAACAAGTTTTGTAGCATCTCCTAACGTGATTTCCATAAACGTGCCTCCCGCGGCCCAATCTAAGAGATTTCTAGAAGCAAAGTTCAAACCGGCATAAATTTTTTGTATGATCATCTATAAATTCAAACCATGAGTAGGGCAATTGCGAAGCATCAATTTCATTCTTTCCCAAGATCGGGCAACATGCTCATGATCAACTTGTTTAAAATTCATAATATCATTTCTAAGAGTGATGATCTTAGCGGGAGGAAAATTATTAGAGATAAAAGCATCTTTGCACTTGTTCCAAGAATCAATACTATTTTTAGGCAAAGACGAAAACCAAACTTTAGCACGATCTCTAAGTGAAAATGGAAATAACTTCAATTTGACAATATTGTTATCCATATCTTTCTTCTTTTGCATATCACACAAATCAACAAAGTTGTTTAGATGAGTAGGGGCATCTTCACTAGGAAGGCCGACGAATTGATCTTTCATAACAAGATTCAGCAAAGCAGTATTGATTTCACAAGACTCAACATCATTAAGAGGAGCAATCGGAGTACTAAGGAAATCATTATTATTGGTATTCGATAAATCACAAAATTTGGTATTATCTTGCGCCATGGCAACAAGTAATCCAACACACAAGCAAACAGAAAAAGGCAAGCGAAAAGAGAGGAGGAGATTGGGAAAGAGAGGGCGAATAAAATAGCAAGGGTGAAGTGGGGGAGAGGAAAACAAGAGGCAAATGGCAAATAATGTAAATGCGAGGGAGATGGGTTTGTGATGGGTACTTGGTATGTCTTGACTTGAGCGAAGACCTCCCCAGCAACGGCGCCAGAAATCCTTCTTGCTACTTCTTGAGCTTGTGTTGGTTTTCCTCGAAGAGGAGAGGGTGATGCAGCAATAGTAGCATGAGTATTTCCCTCAGTTTTTGAGAACCAAGGTATCAATCCAGTAGGAGGCTCCTCAAAAGTCCCACACACCTACACAAACAAACAAAGAACTCGCAACCAACGCAATAAAGGGGTTGTCAATCCCTACACGGCCACTTGCGAAAGTGATATCTAATAAAGAGAGTAAGATAAGATAAATATATGTTTATTATTTTATAATATAGATGCAAATAAAAGTAGATTGGAAGCAAATATGATAAGAGATAGACCCGGGGGCCATAGGTTTCACTAGTGGCTTCTCTCAAGATAGCATAAGTATTACGGTGGTGAACAAATTACTGTCGAGCAATTGATAGAAATGTGAATAATTATGAGATTATCTAGGCATGATCATGTATATAGGCATCACGTCCGTGACAAGTAGACCGACTCCTGCCTGCATCTACTACTATTACTCCACAAATCGACCGACTCCTGCCTTCATCTAGAGTATTATGTTCATAAGAACAGAGTAACACATTAAGCAAGATGACATGATGTAGAGGGATAAACTCAAGCAATATGATATAAACCCCATATTGTTATCCTCGATGGCAACAATACAATACGTGCCTTGACACCCTTTCCGTCACTGGGTAAGGACACCGCAAGATTGAACACAAAGCTAAGCACTTCTCCCATGGCAAGAAAGATCAATCTAGTAGGCCAAACCAAACTGATAATTTGAAGAGACTTGCAAAGATAACTCAATCATACATAAAAGAATTCAGAGAAGATTTGAATATTATTCATAGATAAACTTGATCATAAACCCACAATTCATCGGATCTTGACAAACACACCGCAAAAAGAGTTTGCATCGAATAGATCTCCACAAGAGAGGAGGAGAACATTGTACTGAGATCCAAAAAGGGAGAAGAAGCCATCTAGCTAATAACTATAGACCTGTAGGTCTGTGGTAAACTACTCACAACTCATCGGAGGGGCTATGGTGTTGATGTAGAAGCCCTCCATGGTCGATTCCCCCTCCGGCAGAGTGCCGGCGAAGGCTCCAAGATAAGAACTCACGGATACAGAAGGTTACCGTGGTGGAAATTATGTTTCGTCTGCTCCGTGGATGTTTTCGGGGTACGTAGGCTTATATAGGAGGAAGAAGTACATCGGTGGACGCCCGAGGGGCCCACGAGATAGGGGCGTGCCCTATAGGGGGGGCGCCCTCCTATCTCGTGGAGGCCTCGGCTGCTTCTTGACTTGCACTCCAAGTCCTCTGGATCAGGTTCATTCCAAAAATCACGTTCCCGAAGGTTTCATTCCGTTTGGACTCCATTTTATATTCCTTTTCTTCGAAATACTGAAATGGGCAAAAAAAAACAGCAATACGGGCTGGGCCTCCGATTAGTAGGTTAGTCCCAAAAATGATATAAATGTGTAAAATAAAGCCTATAAACATCCGAAAGGGGTAATATAATAGCATGGAACAATAAAAAATTATAGATATGTTGGAGATGTATCACACCTGTCGCAAGGCGGGGGCCAAGGCTCGGAGCTCCCTGGCCCCGGTGCCGGCGTTTGTAGTTGGAGCGGGAGGCGCGTTGTCCGCCATGGGAGCGAAGCGCAGTGTTGATGGAGAGCGGGTCGACAGAAGGAAGAGCTCTGAGGCATCCCTACCTGGCGTGCCAAATGTCGGATATCGGGTTCCGGCAAAACCCTTAAGGTTCGAACTCTGGGGTGCGCGCAAAGATCTTCCCCCTACGTATCCACGTCCCAATGCCTCGTTGCGAATCTAAGCTACACGATGAGCAACACGAGGGACACAAGGTTTATACTGGTTCGGGCCACCGTTATGGTGTAATACCCTAATCCAGTGTGTGGTGTGGTGGATTGCCTCAGGGGCTAATGATGAATAGTATAGAGGAAGAACAACCTCGTGAGAGGTGTTCTTGGGCTGGTGCGGTGTTCTTCTTGGGAAGGTTCGATCGTCTCTGGGTTAGATGAGATCTCTCCCTCTACTGTGGTGGTGGCTATCTCTATATATAGAGACCCTGGTCCTCTTCCCAAATATTGAGCGGGAAGGGAGCCAATAACGGCCATTTTGAAGGGGAACATCTAGTACAAGTTATCCTAACTAAAGTTGGTCTTTGGCTGCCAAAGGCACTTGCGATGACACCGTCTTGGGATCCACGGTGAACTCCGTCCTGCCACTCTGCTGGTCTTGGTCTCATTGCACCGAAATGGTAATCTTTGCTTGATGCCTAGGTACTCCGCGCCTGCGCCTGCCCCCTTGGCACCAAAGAGGAAACGAGGACACTGCGCAGGATGGCGCCCGCCTGGCGCCTGCCTAGCCTTGATCGTCATGGCTTGCTTCATGAGCACCTCGCGAGGTACCCCTGCCTTGATCTCTCCGCCTCCTCGCGAGCCTGCCTGGTGAGGCCGCCCCTGAAGAAGCCTTGCGTCGTCCGCCTTGCGAGGCTTGGACCCTCGCCAGGGCCTTGAGCTTGGGTTGATGTAGACAAGTTGTACTGGGCCTCGCTTGAGCCACGCCGCAGGCCACAGGCAGGCAAGTCTGGGACCCCCGTTCTCGGAACACCGACAGCTACGATCAGAGACCCTTCGAGAAACTGTGTGCGATGCAATAATCACAGACGGTGGTGTCAGAGAACCGTCAAAAATGTCCAAAACGTTTGCGATGACGGATGCATCAAACACAGTTCAGATTTTAGTTGCGTGTGTGATGCGGTGCATACGGTTTAGTTCAATTAACTGTTTGCGATGAGGTGGAACAAAAGAAACGGGCAGCCAGATGATGGCATGTGCGATACACAGCATACAGTTCACTAGGATGAACTGTTTGTGATTAGGCAACACAAAAGAAATGGTCAGGCAGATCAAGGTGTGTGCGATATATGGCATGCGGTTCACTCGGATGAACTGTTTGCGTTGATACAAGAGAACAGAAACGGTTCAATGTTACAAGATGTGTGTGATACGTGGCAAACAGGCCTGTTATTAGAAATGTGTGCGAAGACCGATAATAACACATAAGATTGCTTCTAATAAGACGTATGCGATATGCTCTGTCTACACAACATGTATTGGCCATTGGGGGACGGGCGGTCATCCGGATACGCCGTAAGGATGCGAAGAGGCATCCTATATCAGCAAGGACTAGGTGTTCCACCAGTAGCTCATCTAAGAGAACTCTCAAGTTAAGTGTGCTCAGGCTCGATCAGCCATGGGATGGGTGACTGGATGTGAAGTTGTGTTGATGTTAAATTAACTGATAGGATGGGTCATATTGGTCAATTGACCAAAATGACCCATTCCCTTAGCTAATTTAACCTCGAGGTCCTTGTTTTTTATTTTTATTTTATTTTTAAACATATGTTAAAGAAGGTCTACCGCATTACTTTTTGACAATGTGTATACATGGCATACAGTTGATCCATCTGACCTGTTTGTGATGGAATAAGCCGTGTGTGTTGTGGGCAAACGTTGCTAGTGTACAACACTTTGCGATTGACGAATTCATCACCGACGGGTTGCCTAGTGTGGTCCGTGTTCATCTCATCATTATCTACTTCTTGTGCTAGCTCGATGTTCCTTTATATTGTAAGTTTCCATTAATTGATGGTGTTCTATGAACACGCCACCATTTCCCGCCATTTCCTCACCTGTTTCTCGCCACCCAGCAATATTGCACATAAACCTAGGCACGACGCGACACATGGAGACAACAAGCGCAGCCTATAGCACATCCACCTTTTCCAAGCATGCCAACTGTCGGTGTACTAATGTAGGGGCACTCCTTTGTACCCCTTTACTTGTGCACGGGTAGTCAGAGCCACAGGACAAAGCCACACTTAGTAGGGCAAAAGGGAGGAGTCGAAGCCGCAAGATGATCAACGCAAACACCAAAGACCGAGACCACAGAGAGCATATGGACGAAGCAGGTTTCCTCGGTAAGACCCTTGTCGGGGCAGCCTCAGCAGCCTCGCCAAGCCCCTTGTCGGGGCGGCTCACCCACACTAGCGGAGTGAGCCACCCTCGAACCCACGGTCTCCAGCACCATCAACTACGTTGGGCCAGGGCTCGGGAGGCACCTCCATGGTGGCATGCAGATCTTTGTGAAGACAAAGAATATTCAAGATCAGATGAGGATTGGAAGGCAACAATCCTTGACAAGATTCATGATGAGGAAACCCACAAGACCCCCGGCAAGATCCTTACTTGGGATGACAGCGCGCCACGACAAGACCCTTGCCAAGCCACCTGGCAAGACCCTTGCCAAGGGCGTCAGCGGGGCCACTGCCAGGCCCGCACCAACCAAGTCTCCACCGCAGTTCACATGTAGCTACCAGGCCAACCAGCTGGGCAGGCACCTGCGTGGCAACATGCAGCCTCCAGGCCAACTCAGCACACGCCTGCGTGGCGGCATGCAGATATTCGTGGAGGCTCCACCACCGCGCCACCTCGGCTACTTGCCTTCCTACATGGCGCCGCATGCATCGCTGGCCAGGGCACGTGTCGAAGCGAGGGGGAGCGGTGACGGACGGGACGGGCCTCGCTCCCGTCCCCAATAAAGCAATAGGACACCTAAGCTATGCATTAAATGCGTCTTGTCCTGTAATACGATAGATAAGCTCATAGCACTGTAGGCCTTTGCACCTCCTGTGTGCCACTGTGGCAGCCATTTTTGACTATAAAAGGATGCCCATGGCATACTGGAGAGGGATTTGGCTCTTTTGAACCACGCAGCCGCTGTAGCTAGTTCAGGAGCTCAAGAACACTCAATACATCCACCAAAGCAGGACTAGGGTTTTACGCATCCTCACGGCCCAAACCTGGGTAAACGATCCTTGTGCTGATTGCTAATCCTGCTCTTCTCACAATCCCGCGCCCCGCAACCGTAGAAGGGATTCTTGTGATCCCATAGGTGTCATTTCCCACCGACATCTTTGGCGCGCCAGGTAGGGGCGCAATTGTGAGAATCTGGTCTAGTAGTTGGCCTAGCAGTTCTTCATCGCCATGTCTCCCGCGGAGAAGGCAGCCAAGAGAGTGGCGCTGCCTGCGAGCGCGAAGGATGCCAGGGTGGCGACGAGAAAGCTAAGTCATGTCAAACTTTAAACTTTCCTCCTTAATATAAGGTTATCGTCGTCGGAGATTCTGCCTATGTATGGAAAACATGTATGCAGAGGGGCCCTCCTGCGATTGGCAACGCCCTTGTCCTGTTTCGAGTCCGCTCAACAGCTCAAGCGGCCGCGTCAAGAGCGACAGGGTAGCCTTCCGCAACTCGCAACGCTCTCGACTCTGACTCGAGTCAAGCTCGACAGTTCGAGCGGCCGCGTTAAGGGCGGTAAGGTGGTTCACCCGACAGCAAGCACACCCAGCAGGCCAATGGGGATCCGTCCTCAAGACGCCGCCCTGGGTTTACGCGCCGGCAAGCCTACCCTGTTAGCATAGGTTGGACATACAAAGGAAAATTGAACAGGAAAATAACATGCATAATGTCAGAAGTACTGCAGAGTTGTATTACAGAAATTGCCGCCGCGGTTCTAACTAAAGATAGCAATTGTCTTGGTCATGGACCTGCAGCAGCGATAAGAAACACGGTGCCTAGTCCCGGCGCTGGCCCTCCAACCTCTTGATTCCGTCGATGCGGCTGATGATGGGCTTGATACGCTCCTTGAGCGCCGCGATGTCTGCATCCTCCGGCAAGCTCTTCAGTGCAGCTTCGAAGTCGAGGTCAGGATGCCAGTGCGCTATCTTGGCAAGCACCTTGGTCATGGCGCCCCGGCAGAGCATCCGGGACTCCTCGACCAGGGAGGCTGCCCGGTTGGAGTGAAGCCGCTCCAGGGCGCCGACGACCCTCTCAAAGAATAGGGTCAGGTTGGCGTTGGGGCTCAGGCTCGTCTCTGGGGCGTATCTGATGTCCGACATCCCCATGGTGGCCAGCTGCGTGGCGGCCGAGTTCGCAACGACGGCGAGGCATCCGAGCCAATGCTTCTCGCCCTCCTAGTGGTCGTTAAGGTTGGCAGCCTCGTTCCTCCGCAACTGCTTCTCGGTCTCCAGGTCATTGGTCAGGGTCCCCTCTCGGGCCTTGGCCTCCGACAACATCTTCTCGAGATCCTCCAGCTTCATCTTGAGGTCTTTGATGGAGTTGTTGGCCTCGGAGAGCTCTCAGGCCCTGCTGACGGCACGCCATGCGCCTCCACCAGGGCGCTGTTGAGTGTGTCCTTCTCCTTGGATAGCTTCAGAGTTTTCTCCTTCAGCTCATCCCGCTCCACCTCCAGCTCCTTCACCTTGCCGGCGTGAACTAGATCCTAGGCATCGACTGCCTCCCTGTGACTCTGCTCCAGCTATTGGGTCCGCTGTACGACGAGCTTGTCCACCTCTTCATCCTTGCCGTGGAGCATGGCGGCGAGCTTCTCCTCGCGCGCGGCAAGGTCCTCCTCCTGGAAGTTTAGTGAGGCTTCGTGCTGGGTCCAGGCGACTTCGGCAGCGGCGGCCAAGTTCCTCGCCGCCTCTTGGGCCTTCTTGATGTCGGTCAGCTTCATGGTGAGCTCCACGTCACGCTTGGCCAGCTCGCCCTGGGCGGCTTCAGCTTGTCTTGATCCTGGCGGAACTAGTCCTACGCCTCGGCAACGCGCCCCTGGAGGTCCGCCTCCGCCTTCTCCACCACCGCCGTCCTGGACTTGGCCCTATCCAAACGGGCGCGGTGGAGCGCCTGGAGCTTCCGGAAGCTGGCGCCCATGGCCTGGAGCAGCCGCTCCTCCTGGGAGCCGTCGCAACCAACGCTCGGCTCGTCGACGACCTCGAGCCCGGCGGCGGCGAGCACCTCGTCGTCAAACACCTCTCCCTCGATGGGAGCCCTGGTGCTGAACGCACCTGGGAGGTGGACGAACAAGTCGTCACCCACCCTCAGGTACCTACCGAAGCCGGAGGCGATGGAGGAGGAGGGCTGGTCATCAACCACCTCCTCCTTGGCAGCGGCCTTGCCAGCCTCCCGGCAGGTCCCTTGCCGGGCTCCCCAGTGGGCCCCTTGGCAGCGTCCAGAGTAGTGCCCTTGGCACTCTCCTCAGCGGCGATCTTCTCGGCTTGCGCCGCGGCGTCCTTGGGGACATCCTCGATGATGGTATCGACGTCCTCTGGGTCCGCGGAGGGGAAGTATGAATGCCAAGAAGGGGATAGGGTGGGGCCAAGATCAAAAGCCAAAAACAAGAAAGAAAGAACGCAAGCAGAAACCGAAAGCGAGTGTCTTACCCACGCCGAGCCGAGAAGCAGAAGTCCCCTCTCCGCCAAGGTCCGACATTGAGGAGAAGCCACCGACGCCCGTGTTCTCCTCCTCCTCCTCCGTGTGCATGGGCTCGACGCTTGGTGACCTTGCCGGGGACGCCCCTCATGGCGGCATGTTCGATGGGGGCTGCATGTCGGGAGAAGCCCTCTACGGCTCCCCTTGCTGCTGCTCCCCTCCTACACCCACGGCATGGTCAGTACCAAAGTATTGTACCCCTAGCGCACGTCGACGAAGGACGGGTGATGGACTCACGCTGGGGGCTAGGCCGGGGGCTGCTGTCCGGGCTGCTCAACACCACCAGTGGCGTGCTGGAGGTGCCTGCCGGGGGCTGTACGCTCGTCGAAATCCTGGCCCTCTTTGCCGTTTGGGCCAGCGTCTCCACGTCCCTATGGGATCATGATGATTCAGAATAGGCGGCACTGTTTGAGGAAATGGAGAAAACAAAAAAGAAAGGAAGGGGAAAAAGCAGAGCTTACTCTTCCTCCTCCTCCTCTGCTACTTTCCTCTTCCTCTCCGGGCTGAGGGGGTCAAAAGTCAAAAGCGATCCCCGCGCCAATGTCTGCCGGCGAGGGGGGAGGCAGTGGCGTCTGGGCACGCTTGGACAACGAAGAAGCAGATGCCTTCTTCTTCGCCGCCACGGCCTCCACCACCGTCCTCGTCGCCGCAGCCCATGTCTGGCACGCAGACGTCTCCTGGGCCTGTCGCAGCTGCGCGGCCCGGTCGGGACAGACCGGCTCGCTGGAGGTGGCCCGCCGCAGGACTCGCCCTCTTCCAGTGACTAGAGGGTCAGCGGTCGTGGGATCCTTCCCCTTGCTCTCCTCATCCGACGACTCGTCGACCACGTCCTCAATGAGGGGAGCCCCGATGCCGGCGCCGCCGACCTCACCAGTGGCGGCCGCCCACTGGGCGAGCTCTTTTTCCTCTGCTTCTGCCGTGGCCTCGTCGTCCACGCCGCGGCACTGCCGGCCTCCTCAGCGAGCTTCGTCTCCGCCACCCTGGCGGCGATGTAGTCCAGCTCTGCCTGGGAGGTATCATAGATGACCCGTGGCTCGGCAGTGACGTACCCCTCATGCAGGGTGTCGAAGAATTACTACACTTTTTCTGGAGCTCGTCTGGCTCGACCCAGCTCGGGTCAAGGCCGTGCGCTTGAAGCACGGCATCATGGCGATGATGTCGGACCGGCGAGAATTGTTGCATAGCGGGACCACTCCCGCCAGCAACTTGAAAACGGGATCTTTGGCAACCTTGCCGGCCTTCGCGGCAGCCCTCGCAGCCTTGCCGGACCGCTCAACCTCGTCGTCGCTATTGACCTCAAGCTGGAAGATCCGTTGGCAGAGATGGGCATGCCTCAGCACCGTCAGGATGTGGTTGAGGCCGGGGTGGAGCCTCATGATGTCAGCAACATTCGTGAAAAGCCAGGACGGCCTCCCCTTGTTGTGCAGAGGAGCAATTCGGCAGCGGATGAAGTCTGCCCCGATCATTTTGAGGGTGACCCCGGCCTCGATGAGTCGGAGGATCCTGGTGGTGGCAATCGTGAGCTTCTCGTCGTCGGCGTCGACGTCGCCCAAGTCTTCACTACAAGAAATATGTCAACTTATGACCTTCTGTCAGTGGCCCTGGAAGAATTGGTCATAGATTTATGACCATTTGAGACAAATTAGTCAAAATTTGTTCGAGGGGCTCCAAACCCTAAACCATTGCGACCATTTTGGTCAGAAAGGTCATAATTTCCTTACATGAAATGGTCATAAAGCTAACAGCGCTAGTCCGTTGCCTTATTCTAGTTGTTAACGACCAATATAGATGGTCATAGCCTTGTAAATTGTGGTGGGTTGCTATGACTAGGCGCCACCTCATCAGTTTTGCCTATGTGTCATGTCCATGTGGCAGTTTTTGCCCTAGGTTGTGAAGCAACCTATATTTCTGTCATTCCCAAAATTCCCAAAAAATCTCATAAATTCTTTGGGTCATATCTTCGTCAAATATGTAAAAAATTCCTTGCCTAGTTAAAAATAATTCAAAAATATTCATTTTCCTATTCATTCAGAGTAACAGTTTGTGAAGGAAGTACCACTTTGGCATGTCGAAATAGTATCCATTTTCTCTGAGTGCTTTCCTATGCCCAAATAAGCATCCTCCACCAAATGCCAGCTCAATCCATTCATTATTTTGAGCGAGCTTCAACATTCAGTATATATGTCCGGTGTGGTGGTTTGCAAAGCAAGTACCACCTAGGCTCCTCCTTTTGAGCTGAAAATTTGTGAAAACGGTCTTCTTAGTAACTGATCATCCTCAGCCAAAACTCATGCCCATTAGCCATTTACATTTCCCGTACCGCTAATCAAACACTTGGCTGCTAATTCATGTTTGAGCATCGATTGGTCTCCTCGTGAGAATCTTATGTTGTAATTTTCTTCCTAGCACCAACCTGGGGAGTGCCCAACCCACTAGACATGCCTAGGCCTCCCAGAACACATGGCAACGCCACGGTCACGCGGTGTCCACGCGGCGGGCATGCGAGTTTACGCGCTCTAGAGTTGGGGCCCTCGGCCACCGCCCAAACCTCCACGTATCGCCACCAAACCATGTATTTATGATTAAATAGGTCCTTATGTAACTAGAAATGATTTTTGAAAAAAATAAATAGCAAACTATGAGGCAGCCGCAGTTCAAATTTGACCCGCTTCCAGCTGAATCGGCAGACATTTGTATTTTTCACGAGAGGTGGATCAAATTTTTTTACACCAAACCATTTTTTCAATTGTGCATTAGATATGGCCTAGTATTTTATAAAAATGATTTGGTCCAATTTTGCAACAATTACTTGGTAGTTCCTTCACAAAAAAACCTCCTTTCAGGCACTCGAAAAATGGAAAATGGTTTTTTCGTCCAACGAAAATGAAAACTTCCTTAGGCAACACTGTTTGCTATTCCAATATGCACCCTTGTGCACAATATGAGATCATTTGAACAAACTATGCCATGAATGTGGCCATAAGATTGATCATTTGGCTTGAAAGCCATGAAACTTCACACTTGATACCTCCTTTTTGAGAACACTTTTTTGAAATAATTACCATATTACAAGTTTATTATTTTTCCTGGAAACTTGGTCACATATAATGACACAATGCGAAGGTTTTCCAATTTTTGATTTTTTTTGAATTTTTTATGCCCGTTTCAAAATGCGGTCAAAACGGCGGGCTTGACCGTTCCTAGCTAGTGGTTGAATCTTGGAATTTTTTTGGTGTTTCTATGATTAAATAGGTCCTTATGTAACTAGAAATGATTTTTGGAAAAAATAAATAGCAAACTATGAGGCAGCTGCAGTTCAAATTTGAACCGCTTCCATCTGAATCGGCGACAATTTGTCTTTTTCACAAGAGGTGGATCAAAACTTTTTTCACCCAACCATCTGGTCAACTGTGCAATAAATATGTCCTCGTATTTTAGAAAAATGATTTGGTCCAATTTTGCAACAATTATTTGGTAGTTCCTTCACAAAAAAACCTCCTTTCGGGCACTCGGAAAATGAAAAATGGTTTTTTGGTCCAAAGAAAATGAAAACTTCCTTAGGCAACATTGTTTGCCATTCTAATATGCACCCTTGTGCACAATATGAGATCATTTTAACAAACTATGCCATGAATGTGGCCATAAGATTGATCATTTGGCTTGAAAGCCATTGATCTCCACACTTGATAGCTTGTTTCTGAGAACAGTTTTTAAAAATAATTGCCGTATTACAAGTTTGTTATTTTTCCTGGAAACTTGTCCACATATAATGAAACAATGCGAAGGTTTTCCAATTTATTGATTTTTTTTTTGAATTTTTTATGCCCGTTTCAAAATGCGGTCAAAACGGCGGGAATGACAGTTCCTAGCTAGTGGTTGAATCTTGGAATTTTTTTGGTGTTTCTCTGATTAAATAGGTACTTATGTAACTAGAAATGATTTTTGGAAAAAATAAAGAGCAAACTAGAAGGCAACTATAGTTCAAATTTGACCCGCTTCCAGCTGAATCGGCTGGAATTTGTCTTTTTCACGAGAGGTGGATCAAAACTTTTTACACCCAACCATTTGGTCAACTGTGCATTAAATATGTCCTAGTATTTTCTAAAAATGATTTGGTCCAATTTTGCAACAATTATTTGGTAGTTCCTTCACAAAAAAACCTCCTTTCGGGCACTCGGAAAATGAAAAATGGTTTTTTCGTCCAAAGAAAATGAAAACTTCCTTAGGCAACATTGTTTGCCATTCTAATATGCACCCTTGTGCACTATATGAGATCATTTGAACAAACTATGCCATGAATGTGGCCATAAGATTGATCATTTGGCTTGAAAGCCATTGATCTCCACATTTGATAGCTCGTTTCCGAGAACACTTTTTTAAAAATAATTGGCGTATTACAAGTTTGTTATTTTTCCTAGAAACTTGTCCACATATAATGACACAATGCGAATGTTTTCCAATTTTTTGATTTTTTTGAATATTTTATGCCCGTTTCAAAATGCGGTCAAAACGGCAGGAATGACCGTTCCTAGCTAGTGGTTGAATCTTGGAATTTTTTTGGTGTTTCTCTGATTAAATAGGTACTTATGTAACTAGAAATGATTTTTGGAAAAAATAAAGCGCAAACTAGAAGGCAACTACAGTTCAAATTTGACCCGCTTCCAGCTGAATCGGCTGGAATTTGTCTTTTTCACGAGAGGTGGATCAAAACTTTTTACACCCAACCATTTGGTCAACTGTGCATTAAATATGTCCTAGTATTTTAGAAAAATGATTTGGTCCAATTTTGCAAGAATTATTTGGTAGTTCCTTCACAAAAAAACCTCCTTTCGGGCACTCGGAAAATGAAAAATGGTTTTTTCGTCCAAAGAAAATGAAAACTTCCTTAGGCAACATTGTTTGCCATTCTAATATGCACCCTTGTGCACAATATGAGATCATTTCAACAAACTATGCCATGAATGTGGCCATAAGATTGATCATTTGGCTTGAAAGCCATTGATCTCCACACTTGATAGCTCGTTTCTGAGAACACTTTTTAAAAATAACTGCCGTATTACAAGTTTGTTATTTTTCCTAGAAACTTGACCACATATAATGACACAATGCGAAGGTTTTCCAATTTTTTGATTTTTTTTGAATATTTTATGCCCGTTTCAAAATGCGGTCAAAACGGCGGGAATGACCGTTCCTAGCTAGTGGTTGAATCTTGGAATTTTTTTGGTGTTTCTCTGATTAAATAGGTACTTATGTAACTAGAAATGATTTTTGGAAAAAATAAAGAGCAAACTAGAAGGCAACTACAGTTCAAATTTGACCCGCTTCCAGCTGAATCGGCTGGAATTTGTCTTTTTCATGAGAGGTGGATCAAAACTTTTTACACCCAACCATTTGGTCAACTGTGCATTAAATATGTCCTAGTATTTTAGAAAAATGATTTGGTCCAATTTTGCAACAATTATTTGGTAGTTCCTTCACAAAAAAACCTCCTTTCGGGCACTCGGAAAATGATAAATGGTTTTTTCGTCCAAAGAAAATGAAAACTTCCTTAGGCAACATTGTTTGCCATTCTAATATGCACCCTTGTGCACAATATGAGATCATTTGAACAAACTATGCCATGAATGTGGCAATAAGATTGATCATTTGGCTTGAAAGCCATTGATCTCCACACTTGATAGCTCGTTTCTGAGAACACTTTTTAAAAATAATTGCCGTATTACAAGTTTGTTATTTTTCCTGGAAACTTGTCCACATATAATGACACAATGCGAAGGTTTTCCAATTTTTTGATTTTTTTGAATATTTTATGCCCGTTTCAAAATGCGGTCAAAACGGCGGGAATGACCGTTCCTAGCTAGTGGTTGAATCTTGGAATTTTTTTGGTGTTTCTCTGATTAAATAGGTACTTATGTAACTAGAAATGATTTTTGGAAAAAATAAAGAGCAAACTAGAAGGCAACTACAGTTCAAATTTGACCCGCTTCCAGCTGAATCGGCTGGAATTTGTCTTTTTCACGAGAGGTGGATCAAAACGTTTTACACCCGACCATTTGGTAAACTGTGCATTAAATATGTCCTAGTATTTTAGAAAAATGATTTGGTCCAATTTTGCAACAATTATTTGGTAGTTCCTTCACGAAAAAACCTCCTTTTGGGCTCTCGAAAAATGGAAAAGTGATTTAAAAGAACTCATTTCTCATAACTCTTTAAAAAAATATTTGTCTTATTTCAATTAATGATTATTCCTGAAAACCATAGTCAAATTTGCTGACACAATGAGAAGTTTTTTTTCTTCAAATTTTCAGGTCATAATAAAATAGCTAACATAATTTAGCACCTTACTTTTAGTCAATTGCGACCAATTTAAATGGTCAAAATATCATACAGATATCTTTAGCGTTACGATTGGTCCAGGGCCTCTCACGCAGATCATGGATTAATCACCGTCGGATCCTCCTGGATCCAACGGCCCGCACCTCACCCTTTCACGGTCTCACCCACCCACCGCGAGCTACCCAAAAAAACCCACCACTCCTCTCTCTGCCCGCGCAGCGAACCCTAGCGCCCCGCACACCACTCCTTCTGGATCTCGACGCGCCGCCGCCCCCAACCCCACTCCCTCCCTCTGGATCTCGACACGCCGCCGCCCCCACCCCACTGTTCCCTGTGGATCTCGACGCGCCGCCGCCCCCAATCCCACTCCCTCCCTCTTGATCTCCCGTCCTGCCCTCTTCCCCCGAAGCAGCAGCGTCGCTCCTCTCCGCCCGGATCACGATGGCCGCCGCCGCCATCGCCGCCGACTCCAAGATCGACAACCTCCGCGACGCCGTCGCCAAGCTCGGCGAGATCAGGTGCCCCGCCCGACCCATCCCTCTTCCCTCCCCCGGATCTAGTGGCCAGTAGGCGCCCACTCCGCTCCCGCTCACCTGTTTTTTCTGCTTTGTTTTGTCGGTGACGACGCAGCGAGAACGAGAAGGACGGGTTCATCAGCCTCGTCTCGCGCTACCTCAGGTAATAATGCGAATCTCCCTCCCGATTCCTCCTTGCGTATGCTCGCTCGCGCGTGGGTGGGTGGTTTCTGACGGCGGTGCTGTGCTCTCTATGTCTGTTCTGCAGCGGCGAGGCAGAGCAGATCGAGAAGAGCAAGATCCAGACCCCCACCGATGAGGTGGTGGCGCCCTACGACACCCTCGCGCCCCCTCCCGAAGGTACCATCTCATCTCAGATGCTTTTTCCTGTGGTCAATTCGGATTCGATTCGAATGTTTAGTCATTGTTTGTGTCTGTCTGTGGGTGTGGACGCTGAACGCTGGATCGTGTGTGTCTGCTGCAGATCTCGATGCCATGAAGGCGCTGCTCAACAAGCTCGTGGTGCTCAAGCTCAACGGAGGCCTCGGCACCACCATGGGCTGCACCGGCCCCAAGTGAGCACCCCATCCCACCCATCCTCTTCACTGCTCCAGAACAATTGATTCACCTTGCATATGTGTGGAACGTGCTACTTTCAGTTAGATTCGTCCCGACACTGTAGTCTCGCAGCTTGCATATGTGTGGATGGAGCTTGCATATTCTGGTTTCTTCGTGCGATCCTGCTGCTTATGATGGTCTCTGCCTGGTTATTAGAGGTTTTTTCTACTAGTACTTGTAAGGCAATATAATTGGTTGTTTTGTGCTGCTGGCCATTAATTAAACATGATCAGTATGTATACTTCTTTGAGATAGACATTTCATGCATGTTTATGAGGTACTAATTCTCTGAGATGTCACAAAATATTGGTGGCAAAGTGTCTTCTTATCTTTATATTTGCTTAGCTAAAATCTTAGAGTAACAATAACTGTACTTGACAAGTAAACATTAGCATCTTAAATGATTAGCTAAAATGATGTAGGAGTAGTAGAAACTTCATGGTTGATCCTGATTGCTGAACATGGGAGATGCATCTTCTTTTGCATATCAATTACATAGTAGTACTATGTAATGCTTGCCGATGTGGTACATTCAATACTGGCAGCACTGGCCATTAATTACACTTGCCATTATTAAGTAGACAAAGATCGATGCATGGTACTTACAAAGGTAGTCTGATTCAAAAATTGGTCGTGCTCACAATCAGTATATATGCACTTGCTCGGTTTATTGTTAGTAGTTCTGCTACACAAACTGACTGACATTACACAATAAAATGTAGCAGATTTGCAGCCCACTGGCACAAATTAATTATGCTGGTAACTTGGTGAAGGAACAAGTATAAGCATATCATTAAGTACACCGAATCGAATGATTGTCATCATCATCTGATCTGAATGCTAATAAACTGCTTTCATTTCATCTCTGCAGCTTGTGTTCTCTTCATCAACCACTGTCTACGGGTGGCCCGAGGAAGTGCCCTGCACCGAGGAGTTCCCACTCTCCGCGACCAACCCTTACAGCCGAACAAAGGTACCACCCAAAGCCAGTAGTAGCGCTTGTTTTATGTCGCCTGTCAATGATATTTCTCTTGCGTGGCTGCTCACTAAGTACATTGAGAGAATCTGATCTGTTGCTTGTTGATGATTAGCATAACAAATTCATGATGTTTGGTTTCAAAGTCAATGTGCCAAGTCAACTCACTAGTGTTTTGCATCAATCTGATGCTGACAGAGATAACTACTACAGCTCTGTATATATGTTATTATGTCTCCTTCAGTTATATTTGTGCTGTGTACTGCTCTCCATATTCTGGTGTCTTGAATCGATCGTCGATCTCCCGATTCCGCAGCAGTGTGTGCAATGGATTGATAACCCACTCCTAGAGATTTGAATCACTTGTGGCTGCCAACTTAACTCTGTTTCAACACTTTATATTTTTAGACGTGGACCAAGAAGAAGCTAAAACCTAGGGACCCATGAAGCACTGCACTGGCCAGCAAGAGAAAGGGATACCCAAGTGAAACGCACCAGCTGAATTTACCCTGCCGTCTCCTTATATTAGCTTCTTGATTGATACCATAGTATCTTATTGTTACCAGTAGTACCTTTTAAGTTCCTGCTGCTGCTGGGTTTAAACACCCTAAATGCGTACTCTAGCTGAATAGTACTATGGATTCTGTTGCATCATGGGTTACGTTGATGAGCCCCTAAATACTCTTGATGGTGCTTAAGGGATGCTAGTTACAAATTCTGCTGTTATCATCACATGGGTTACATTACATTGGAATAGATGAATGGATGCTTGTTTACATGGCGAGCAGCTTGGTTCAATAGTTTGATGAGGTTTATAACAGCAGCATAGCACAAATTTAATTGCATGCTTATGATCCTGTTAACACATGCTGATGCTCATTTTACTCATGCACATGCTCATGATCTTCTTAGTTAAGACTGTAACTACTCCATTTTATTGCATGATCTCTATTTGATCTAATGGTAGCTTTATGTTCACTCTTTTACAACAAACCTTTTTAGCTCTTTCTCATGATCCTTGTGGGAATTTATTTTAGTCCATGGAGCTGTTGCTCTAGCAGATGTTGCTCTTCTTGACATCTCACAGTCCACTGGATCGGCTATGACATCTCATAGTCCATAGTTTATAATCAGGTTTCTGTTTGACAGCTTCACATGATAATTCTATAATGCTGAAGCTATATTCCTATCTGCTCAACAGTTACTTGATAATTCTATAATGCTGAAGCTATATTCTGTCGCTCAACAGCTACATGATAATTTCGTAATCTTTGAAGCTATATTTGCTGCGTGTGTCTTAATTTTTTATTCTATAATGATGATATGAAATGTCACGCAGGTCATTATTGGTGTTGTTGCTTGTGGTTGTCGGAGGTGTTGCTTCTGCATCCGGCGCAGTATAGTCCGAGAAGTTCAAGGATGAGATCGTCCTTGATGGCAACGACATCAAGCTAAATCTCCCGCTCAGCCGCCCTCATCAACTAGGTGAATCAAGCAGACCCGTAATCTGTCTTTGTTCATGTGCATATTGTGCTCCTGAATAATTTGCTTGATGTGATGCAATTGATATGGTATCATGCTTGCTTATGCTCTTTGCGGAAACTAGTATGCTAGATGTGCTTAGAAATCATTGCAATGTCTTGGATGTTGGATGTCGAGTGTTCTTTCTTTGCGGAAACTAGTATGCTAGATGCTAGTGTTCATATTGTGCTCAATACACTACTTGTTTTCTGTATAGTTTTCTTACTTGTTTTCCTTTATCGTTCACTCTTTTACTCGGAGCTCCAAGCCTAATTTTTTCCTTTATGTTCACTCTTTTACAGGAACTCCACTCCTAATTTTTCTGAGTGTGAAGCCGTGAAGCCAAGTGCGAAGCAGTGAAGCCGTTCTTTTGGCTCTGTAGTAGACTCTAAAGTGTAATATTGCAACGGATTGTAAAAGGCTATGTAGTGTTATTTGATGAACTATGTTTGTTCTGTCCTGTTTGAAATAGCAGTTATGTATGTTGAGAAGATATGGAAACTTCACCAGTGGGACCCACTTATGAATATAATCTGAGCAATTTTGAAATTTCTGACATGTGGGACTCATGTATGGCATTATGACTTGTGCGACCCTTCTGACTAGTGGGACCAGCTCCAAAATATAATTATTGAAATTAGAAAATCAATTGATTGTAAGAAGGCCAAGGCCCAAAAACAAAGAAGCTGAAATACTAGGCTTGGCCCAAGTAGCCCACAAGAATTGACAGAAAAATAATAATATAAAAGGCTGAATTGTTGGGCTCGGCCCATGTAGAAAATCGAATCGGACCGGGCTGAATCTTGTGCCACATCAGCTTGCCACGCTGGATGCCTACGTGGCCTGGGGGAGGTTGCTAGTGACCAAAACGCCACAGTAGGAATATTTTGGTCGTAAACGTCTTTGACCATTCCGAAGAAAGGTCGCAGTAGTCGATTCTGACGCCAGCTTTGACCTTGTTTTGGTCACAAAAAGGTCATAATTGGAAATTTGTGACCTTTCAGTGACCAATAGTGGTAGTCATAAGTTGACATATTTCTTGTAGTGCTTTTCCACGGACCGACGGCTGCCGACGAACCTTGCAGAATGCTGGCGGGTTCTCTTCCTCAATCCAGCACCATCGGCCCCGCCACTCTTCCCACCTCTCCTTCATGGCGCCCTCCGGGTACATCCCCTTGGCCCTCGGAATCCAAGCGACGCAACCGGATATGGCACCCCCCCTTTTGGATCCGAGGGGAGAAGTAGTGGCGGAAGAGCGCCGTGTTGGGGTGCACCCCGGTGAAGCCCCTTCACAGAGGTGCGCGAAGAGAGCCATGCACGCCACAACATTCGAGTGAAATCCAGAAGGAGGGAGCCGTAGGTGTGCATGACGTCATTGAAGAAATCGGAGAAGGGGGGACAGAGCCCGCAGGAGAAGTAGTCGACGAAGAAGGGGTACTGATTTTGGGTGGCCTCAGCGCAGGCGGGGATGACGCGCGTGGCTGGGTGCCCCGTCGTTTCTCCTCCCGTCTTCAACCCCACAGAGATTTGAAGAATTCCCGGAGCTCGGACACGTCGACCGTCGAGGGGAAGTAGGCGAACTGTGCCCGTTGCGCCACCAGCTCACTCTCCCGCTGCTCCGTCGCTCCGGCATCTTTGGCCACTCCCTTGCCTTTGGTGGATTTGGGCGCCATGGCGGCTGCGAGAAGCAAGAGGGCAGAGGATGGCGGAAGTACAGCGACGGTGGACGAAGACGAGGGGCTCGAGAAGGAGGAAGAAAGGGGGTGGTGGTTCCAAGATTGGAGAAGACGCGGGGAAGGGGTAACGCCCGCGATTATTCCTTTTTAGGGGAAGGCGTGTGCCGCCTCCTTTCCCATTAACTGCAATACGACACATGCATGTGGGAACCGCCACGCGCACGCCCCCCACGTCACGCATGACCTCCCCCATGTCGCGCGGGTCATGGGGAAGCGCAGCGGATGGAAAGTTTTACTGCGGTAAAAACCGCCCCGCCTGCCCGCGCACTGTTTTGGGCCTGGCCCAACAACGCGTTGCGCCTATGTGTGGTTCAGGCCCGGGGCTCCTGTCGGTGTACTAAAGTAGGGGCACTCTTTTGTACCCCTTTACTTGTGCACGGGCAGTCAGAGCCACAGGCCGAAGCCACACTTGGCAGGGCAAAAGGGAGGAGTCGAAGCAGCAAGATGATCAGCGCAAATGCCAAAGACCGAGACCACAGAGAGCAGATGGACGAAGCACGTTTCCCCGGCAAGCCCCTTGCCGGGGCGGCTCGTCCACACCAGCGGAGTGAGCCACCCTCGAACCCACAGTCTCCAACACCATCAACTACATTAGGCCAGGGCTCGGTAGGCACCTCCATGGTGGCATGCAGATCTTTGTGAACACAAAGAATATTCAAGATCAGATGAAGATTGCAAGGCAACAATCCTCGACAAGATTCTTGCCGAGGAAACCCACAAGACCCCCGGCAAGATCCTTGCCGGGGAAGACAGCGCGCCATGGCAAGACCCTTGCCGGGCCACCCGGCAAGACCCTTGCCAAGGGCGTCAGCGAGGCCACTGCCAGGCCCGCACCAACCAAGTCTCTGCCGCCGTTCACATGCAGCTTCCAGGCCAACTCAGCACACGCCTGCGTGGCGGCATGCAGATCTTCGTGGAGGCTCCACCAACGCGCGACCTCAGCTGCTTGCCTGCCTACATGGCGCCGCATGCGTCGCTGGCCAGGGCGCGTGTCGAAGCGAGGGGGAGCGGTGACGGACGGGACGGGCCTCGCCCCATCCTCGATAAAGCAAGAGGACACCTAAGCTACACATTAAATGCGTCTTGTCCTGTAATATGAGCGATAAGCTCATAGAACTGTAGGCCTTTCCACCTCCTGTGTGCCACTGTGGCAGCCCCTTTCAACTATAAAAGGAGGCCGATGGCATACTAGAGAGGGATTCGGCTCTTTTGAACCATGCAGCCACTGTAGCTAGTTCAGGAGCTCAAGAACACTCAATACATCCACCAAAGCAGGACTAGTGTTACGCATCCTCGCGGCCCGAACCTGGGTAAAGGATCCTTGTGCTGATTGCCAATCCTGCTCTTCTCACAATCCCGTGCCCTACAACTGCAGAAGGGATTCTTGTGATCCCATAGGTGTCATTTCCCACCGACACCAACTCATCAAAGCGCCGCCTCTGCCATCAACCTCGTCGATGAGGAAAACTAGAAGGCGCCATGGCCCGTCGAGTCCGCGGCGCTCCCCGGCAATGCGATGGACGACGCCGTGATGCGCGTCATCACCAGGGTTGAGCAGACCTTTAGCACATGGCGCTTTAGCGCTGCGGATCAAGATAGGTGAGCGAGTCCTGGACTAGGGGGTGTCCGGATAGCCGAACTATCATCATTGGCCGGACTCCCAGACTATGAAGATACAAGATTGAAGACTTCGTCCTGTGTCCGGATGGGACTTTCCTTGGCATGGAAGGCAAGCTTGGCAATACGGATATGTAGATCTCCTACCATTGTAACTGACTCTGTTTAACCCTAGCCCTCTCCGGTGTCTATATAAACCGGAGGGTTTTAGTCCATAGGACGAACAACAATCATACAATAGGCCAGCTTCTAGGGTTTAGCCTCTTTGATCTCGTGGTAGATCCACTCTTGTACTACCCGTATCATCAATATCAATCAAGCAGGAGTAGGGTTTTACCTCCATCGAGAGGCCCGAACCTGGGTAAAAACATTGTGTCCCTTGTCTCCTATTACCATCCGCCTAGACGCACAGTTCGGGACCCCCTACCCGAGATCCGCTGGTTTTGACACCGACATTGGTGCTTTCATTGAGAGTTCCTCTGTGTCGTCGCAATCAGGAAGGATGCCTCCTCCCGTCTTTAAAGACGGTACCATTGCCAAAGGAGCTTTGGCCACCGGCCAAACTATCCGGCTAGGTGGTTTTCTTATGACCGCCTGTTCGGCCGCCGCTCCGACAATGACCTCTCGGGTCATCAAAAGCGATCTTCACGTCAACTCGGAACTCGCCGAGAAGCTAGATCCGACGGAGCTCTCCTCCGTAAACGAGCTCTTGGATCGCATCGACGCCCTGGGAGTCGCTACAGACTACGATCAGATTGGGCTTAAAACCGATCTGAGAGAGATCAACTCTCCCCAGGCTACCCACCACGTCGCTGTGGTAGAGGAACAGCACGGCGACTCTTCTTCTATATTAAAAACCCATTATGTCCGGATTCCTGACCCCTCCATGCCGGATTCCCGTGGAGGGACGCACATCAATCAAGTACTGAACCTAATGTTAGGCAGCGGACCAGATTCATTGGAAAACATCCAGCAATCCAAGCTTCCAAATTTGGAATCTTTTCGGCCCTTGAGCCTCCGATTGGGCGGGGTTCCGAACTTAATTCCACCCGCCCACCCAAACACAAGCGATCTATCTCAAATCCGGCAAGAGCCCGCTGAAATAGTACACCATTACTGGGCCAGATTCCTCCTGGTTATGGACAGGATAAAGGACTGCCGTGAGGAAAGCGCAATCTCAATTTTCTGCAACAATTGCACGGACAAGGGAATCATGAACGCCATAAGTCGTCGTGAAATTACACGCTTCGCCGACCTGGCGTCAATAGTACGAAAGTACTGTGTGATGGAGAGCGCCTGGAAAACCAAAACCAAGTTTTGGGACAATCCGGCTCCGAACACAACCCTAGTCCGAAATAAAAGGGTGCATCATGCTCAGGCACCTGGAACAAAAACGAAAAAGCAAAAACCCCCTAAAGGGCACGGAACCACACTGGAGGGATGGCTCAGTGGACCCTGTAAAATCCATAGTACAGAGGGCACCACTCCAACACATAGCCTTCAAGCATGTTGGATACTACGGCAGGTGGCCAAAAGTGGTGAAGAGCTTCTAGCCCTAGAAAACTACGCCAATAGTACCAGTATGGTATCAACAGTCTTCGAGACTTTTGCATCAAATAATATGCAGAAACGAACACTCCGCAGCCTCGCGGAAGTCTACCAAGTAGCAACAATAAATCCGTGGAGCGACATGGCTATCACCTTCAATGCCAGCGACGAACCTAAATTCCGAATAGCCCGAGCACCAGCCGCATTGGTCCTCAGTCCAATAGTGGACAACTTTTGCCTTACCAAGGTACTCATGGATGGCGGCAGCGGATTAAACCTCATCTACGAGGAAACCCTTTGAAAAATGGAAATAGACTAGAGCCGCATTGAGCGAAGCAGCACAACCTTTAGAGGAATAATCCCTAGCCGGGAAGCACGCTGCACAGGAAAAATCGCACTGGATGTGGTGTTATTTCACGGACAATTCTGGTCCGAGGAGGTCACGTTCCAAGTGGCCCCGTTCAGCAGCGGATATCACGCTTTATTAGGGCGAGAGGCATTCACAATTTTTCAAGCTATACCCCATTACGGGTAGATGAAGCCTAAAATGCCCGGACCCAATGGAATCATCACTCTTGTCAGTGATCCGGACACAGCACTCCGCGCCGAAAATAAGACAGCCGCACTAGCCCTAGAGGCATTGTCCGAAGCCCTAGCGGCAGAAGAACTCACTGCGCTGCGCTCCACGGTGAACAGGGACGATGTGATACTCGATAAGAGATCCAAGTCCACCTCTTTTAAGCCAGCGGACGAAATAGTTAAATTCCAAGTCCATCCCACGGACCCCACAAAGACGGCCTCCATTGGGGCACAATTAAACCCTAATGTAGATGCCGCACTACGATAATTCCTTCGGGAAAATTGGGACATCTTTGCCTGGCACCCTTCAGACATGCCAGGAATCCCACACAGGTTGGCAGAACACAGCCTAGATATCCTAAAAGGATTCAAGCCAGTCAAACAGGCTCTTCGGCGATTTTCCGAACCCAAAAGACAGGCAATGGGAGAGGAGCTAGCCAAACTATTAGAAGCCGGATTCATCAAAGACATAAAACATCCAGACTGGCTAGCAAACCTGGTAATGGTACCAAAGAAGGACAAATCCTGGCGCCTGTGTGTCGATTTTAAAGACCTTAACAAGGCTTGTCCAAAGGATCCTTTCCCCCTTCCCCGCATCGATCAAATCATCGATGCTACCGCATGGCAAGATTCACTGTGCTTCCTCGACGCATACTCCGGCTACCATCAAATCAAGATGGCGGAGATAGACAATTCTGCTTCAACACAATGCCCTTCGGGCTCAAAAACGCCGGCGCAACATATCAGCGCATGGTTCAGACATGTCTGGCAACTCAGGTCGGCAAAACAGTGGAGGCATACGTAGACGATGTGGTCGTCAAGATCAAACACGTCGAAACTCTAGTAGACGATTTGAGGCTCACATTCGACAACCTCCGAGCATATGACATTAAGCTCAACCCGGAAAAATGCGTTTTCGACGTATCAGCCGGAAAGCTCTTGGGCTTCATTGTATCGAGTAGAGGAATTGAAGCAAACCCAGCCAAGATCCGAGCTCTGTCACAGTTGGATATCCCAAAAGATCTCAAACAAATACAAAAATTGACCGGATGCGTGGCGGCTTTAAGCCGCTTCATCTCCCACTTGGGAGAAAAGGCATTGCCCCATTATCGCCTCCTCCGGCGCACCGAACACTTCGAATGGATGGATGCTACCACAGCCGGACTTGAAGAAATAAAGGCCATATTGGCAACAAATCCGGTCCTGGCCGTGCCCAACTTGGGCGAACCAATGTTATTATACATCGCGACAACACATCAGGTTGTAAGCGCGGTGCTCGTCGTCGAACGAGAAACAAAAGGACATAAATTCCCTCTCCAAAAACCAGTGTACTACATATCCACTGTCTTAACTCCATGCAAGTCCCGGTATCCACATTATCAAAAGATAGCGTACGCGGTGTTCATGGCATCCCGGAAGCTGCGACACTACTTTCCAGAGTGTTCGATAATAGTAGCCCCCAAAGTACCTCTCAACGACATTATAAACAACCGCGACGCGACGGGCAGGATTGCAAAATGGGCCATTGAGCTACTACCATTCGACATAACCTACAAACCACGGCGAGCTATAAATTCGCAAGTTTTGGCTGACTTCATCGCTGAATGGACCGAAGCCGAACTCCCTAAAGTGTACGGCGCATACTCCAATTGGATCATGCACTTCGACGACTCTAAAATGTTGGCCGGCTTGGGGGCTGGCATCGTCTTGACGTCCCCAACTGGAGACCACATCCAATCGTGCCGATAACGTACACGGACTCCAACAATGCAGCCGAATACGAGGCCCTTCTACATGGTCTCCGGATGGCAATCTCCATGGGCATTCAACGCCTAGAGGTCCGCGGGGATTCAAACCTCGCAATATCCCAAGTAAATGGAGTCTTTGACGCCAAGGATCCGAAAATGGCAGCCTACCGTAACGCCATCTTAAAAATGTCAGCTCGGTTCGAAGGACTCGAATTCCACCATGTAGCCCAGGATAATAACCAGGCGACCGACGTGTTGGCACGCATCGGTGCAAAGCGCGACGCCGTCCCTCCAAACATCTTCCTGGAGCGGCTCTTTAAGCCATCCGTATTATGGGAAGAGGAGTCCGGAAACAACAACCCGGAACCAACCGCACCGCCCAACACCAAACTTTCTGACACAATCGGTGGCTCAGCCAATGAAATAACACCTTCAGCCCACAAAATAGTGGCAGTCATTGCCCCGTGGACGGAACCATTCCTAGCCTACTTAATTAGGCAGGAACTCCCCGAATACCAAAATGAGGCCCGCTGCATAGTACGGTGATCTAAAGCCTACAAGGTCCATGAGGGAGAGCTTTATAAGAAAAGCACAACCGGAGTCCTTCAAAGGTGCATCTCCGAAGAGGAAGGGCGAACTCTTCTAGCTGAAATTCACGCCGGACTCGGCGGGCACCACGCCGCAGCCTGGGCCATTGTAGGCAAGGCCTTCCGTACAGGATTTTATTGGCCGACGGCCTGGGCAGATGCCCAGGACTTAGGCCAACGATGCGTCGGTTGCTAGCTCTTTGCTAATCAGAGCCACATGCCACCCACCTCCCTCAAAACTATACCCATCACCTGGCCGTTCGCGGTCTGGGGGCTTGACATGGTTGGACCCCTTAAAGGGGGAACCCACAAGCAAAAGTACCTATTGGTCATGGTGGACAAATTCACCAAATGGATAGAGGCCAAGCCAGTTAAAACGGCCGAATACGGACCTGTGATAGACTTCATATCTGGGGTAGTAAACCGTTATGGCGTCCCCCACAGCATCATCACTGATAACGGCACGAACTTCACAGCTGACGAGGTTAAACTCTGGTGCAAAAATATGGGCATCAAGCTCGACTACGCTTCAGTCTATCACCCTCAAACTAACGGTCAAGTCGAACGAGCAAATGGTCTAATCATGAGCGGCATCAAACCCAGGTTAGTGCGGTCCCTCACGGAATCTAACACGCACTGGGTAGAGGAGCTCGACTCCGTACTCTGGGGGCTGCGGACCACGCCAAACCGTACTACCGGATTCACACCATTTTTTATGGTATACGGCGCAGAGGCAGTTTTGCCCTGCGATATAATTCATGACTCACCTCGCGTGCGCATGTACGAAGATAGAGAAGCCGAGTTGGATCGCAAGACAGTTTGGACGCCTTAGAAGAGGAGCGCGACGTGGTGAAAGCTCGTTCCGCATTCTATCAGCAGCAGGCTCGAAGATATCAAAGCCGAGAAGTACGGGCCAAAACTTACAATGTTGGCGAACTAGTTCTCGCTGCGGACAAGAAAAAGGACAAACTCAAGCCCAAATGGGAAGATCCCTTCATCATCGACCAAGTCCTGACCGGCGGAGCATACCATCTGCGAAACGCATCGGACAACTGACTCGAGCCGAACCCATGGAACGCAGCCCGCCTCCAAAGATTCTACGCCTAGCGCCGGACCCAGAGTTCGTCTCCTTCCCCCGTCCACATTTTATACTTTAGCTGTCTTTGGTTTCTCTCTTTCTTCCTCTCTTTTTCGTAAAGCCTTTGAAGGCTGATCTGCGCATTGGCCGCACACACTTGATGTGCTGCTCGCACTCATTATACCTGGGGGCTTCTTTAACAGAAGCTTATTTATACGGGCTTCATGCCCAACACATGTGTCACACTTCCGCATGTACCTTCTATTCACCATTATATGCATCGATATGACTTAAGTTTTGGCCAAGCTGGGTTGCCTGGCTCCTGTGCTTACCCCTACGTTCCCGATTGTTCGGCTAGGAGGTAAAGGGAGCACCTCTGCTATTGTTACTGCCGGGTCAGCCGAATGTGTACCTCAGACTAGGTGAAGCCGAAACTAGCGTTCTTAAGGGAATATTCGGTCGGTGACTTGAAAGATGATTTTTTACCTATTTATTTATCTGCCCCCAAATGCTTTTCTGCTCTTTTCGCCGTCCGGACATACACTTTAGGGCATGCCTCCCAGGGAAAGGAACCCCTAACGGAACTATTCCCCCTGGAAGATGTTTCTTACTAACCATGTAATATAACATAACTAGTTGGGCACTTGTCTGATAAAGCACTAATGATCCATACGCCTGGTCTCCATGCATGCCCCGGTTTTTACATAACCGTGAGGGTATTCGGACACACTCCAGACTCTTGGGTCCCGAGGTTGAAGCGAAAATGTCCGCAAAGACAAACAATCTACAATCCGGCTAGAAGGCATTTTACATGTCATTTTTAAGTTACATCGTCAAATTGACTGATTGTACTCCTCTTCAATCCCATCTAACATGCTGTCTAGCTTACAGTCCAGTTGGGAATACTTAGCGGCCAACTCTACTTGGCCGTACATTAAGCTCACAGGGATCTCCTTCCCATCGGGCCCCACGGGTCCGACCTCGGCCATGTGGTTTGGATCAGCCTTCGTGTACCGCGTCTTCACCATGGCCCAGGCCTCCCGGGCGCCTTGACGGCAGGTCGATATCTTTCATAGACGGAAGCGCTGCCGTGCTCCCTGAAGCTTCTCCACAAGCCCTTCAAGACCCTCGGGTAGGGAGACGGACGGCCATAAGGCCTGGGCGACGCCGCTCATCACCTGCCGAACACGTTTGTGCAGTTGCAGCAGCTCAGGAAGCAGATCACCCGTTGAACTGGGCATTTCCTCCGCAGGACGACCTATGGGCACACCTACAGACACATTTTTGTCAATCGACTCCCTCGCCGAACTCTTCTTTTCAAAAGAGTTTGCTCAAGCACTTACTGTAAATGCTGCGACGAAGCCGCTGATTCTCCTTCACGGAGCCAGACAGCTGGGCCCGAACACCTTTCAGTTCTTCGCCCAGCTAGGTGTTGGCATCTTGGAGTTTGTTCCTCTCATGCTGCACCTTCATAAGAACCCTCTCGCCGGCCTTCAGCTGGTGCAGTAGTTGTTTCTTGTCCGGATCAAGTCCGGCACCATCTGCAATATTATTGTCAGACTTATACGCACGCCGCACTTCATAAACTACCTATCTTTTCCTAGTATGTATTACCAGAGGGGGTCTCTGTGGCTCCCCCTGCGGCGGCTAGTGTGGCCTCAAGTTGGGCCTTGCACCCTTGAAGCTCCTGGGACAGGTGGGCATTCTTCTCCGTAAGATCCTGCATAACAAATGATCCTTAGATCAGTTATTCTAACTATTTTAAGTCTCGGGGGCTACTGGCATATATAACTATTAAAATTCCTCACCCGTATGTCTTTCACATACTTCTCTGTGGCTCTGGTTAGACCATCTTGAGCGGCACGGAGGTGCGCATCTCCCGCATTAAAGGCATTCAAAGCCTCCGGGGAGAAACACGCGCCACAAAGAACTGTCCAGCGGCGCCTATGATTCATGGCGCTCTCCACCTCAGACCTGGTGGCGGACAGCCTGTCGGCATCCTCTATTGGAGGAGCATCCGGGTCACGCCTTATGTTCGCCTCCCCCTCCGGACCAGGCATTGGAGCCTGGCGGGCGGAGGATTGATTGGCAACCTCTCCGGACATAGTCCGGCGAGCGCTCTTTCTCCTGGAAAAATCATGAGCGTTAATATATCTCCTAGGAATCTTTCCTTTAAACACGGTGGTGCGTCATACCGTTGCGGCGATGTTTCGATTCGCGCCGCACTCCTCTTCCGCCTGCTGGGCCGAACTGACCCTTGTTGGTCAGCCACCGCGAGTTCGGCTTCCCACCCTGAAGGCACCTCCTGCGGAGCGCCGTTGGTATATGGTTGTCAGAAATAAGCATGGATGAGTAATAGTGCCAGGACTCCGGTCACAGTTACCTGGGAAGTCGGAGATAAACCAGCATAGTCGGCCGTAATGGCGTTTGTCCATGCTAAGTCAAGGAAATATGCCCTAGAGGCAATAATAAAGTTATTATTTATTTCCTTATTTCATGATAAATGTTTATCATTCATGCTAGAATTGTATTAACCGGAAACATGATACATGTGTGAATGCATAGACAAACAGTATGTCACTAGTATGCCTCTACTAGACTAGCTTGTTAATCAAAGATGGTTATGTTTCCTAACCATGAACAAAGAGTTGTTATTTGATTAACAAGGTCACATCATTAGCTGAATGATTTGATTGACATGACCCATTCCATTAGCTTAGCACACGATCGTTTAGTATGTTGCTACTGCTTTTATCCATGACATATACATGTTCCTCGTAACTATGAGATTATGCAACTCCGTTTACGGAGGAACACTTTGGGTGCTACCAAACGTCTGGCGTAACGGGTGATTATAAAGGAGTACTACTGTGTGTCTCCAAAGGCGGATGTTGGGTTGGCGTATTTCGAGATTAGGTTTTGTCACTCCGATTGTCGGAGAGGTATCTCTGGGCCCTCTCGGTAATACACATCACTGAAGCCTTGCAAGCATTACAACTAATGAGTTAGCTGTGAGATGATGTATTACGGAGCGAGTAAAGAGACTTGCGATAGCGAGATTGAACTAGGTATTGGATACCGACGATCGAATCTCGGGCAAGTAACATACCGATAACAAAGGGAACAACGTATGATGTTATGCGGTCGACCGATAAAGATCTTCGTAGAATATGTAGGAGCCAATATGGGCATCAGGTCCCGCTATTGGTTATTGACCGGAGGCGTGTCTCGGTCATGTCTACATTGTTCTCGAACCGTAGGGTCCGCACGCTAAAGGTTTCGATGGCGGTTATATTATGAGTTTATGTATTTTGATGTACCGAAGGAGTTCGAGTCCCAGATGTGATCACGGACATGACAAGGAGTCTCGAAATGGTCGAGACATAAAGATTGATATATTGGAAGCCTATATTTGGAGTTGAATGGTTCGGGTGAAATCGAGAATTCTGAGTATGCCGGAGGTTACGGAACCCCCGGAACTATATGGGCCATAGTGGGCCTTGGTGGAAAGGAGAAAGGGCCAGCCCTAGGTGGCGCGCCTTCCCCTTCCCTAGTCCTACTAGGACTAGGAAAGGTGGGCCGCCCCTCTCTCTCTTTCCCCTCCGGTGAATCCTATTCCAACTAGGATTGGAGGGGAATCCTACTCCCAGAGGAGTAGGACTCCTGGCGCGCCTCCTCTTGGCCGGCCGGCCCCTCCCCTGCTCCTTTATATCACGGGGCAGGGGTCACCCTAGAACACACAAGTTGATCTACGGATCGTTCCTTAGCCGTGTGCGGTGCCCCCTCCACCATATTCCACCTCGGTCATATCGTGCATAAAAGCTTAGGCGAAGCCTGCGCCGATAGAACATCAAGATCGTCCTGCACGCCGTCGTCTTGTGAAACTCTCCCTCCCGAAGCTCTCTTGGATTGGAGCCGAGGAGCGTCATCGAGCTGTCGTGTGTCAAGAACTTCGGGGCGCCGAATGCTGGCGCGGGATCGGTCGGATCGCGAGGAGAACGTCGACTATTTCCTCTACGTTGTGATCGCTTCGCTTGGTCTCACGAGGGTACGTAGACAACACTCTCCCCTCTCGTTGCTATACATCACCATGATCTTGCGTGTGCGTAGGAAATTTTTTGAAATTACTACGTTCCCCAACACTAAGTTGGTGGAATACCCCATCTATCAGCTCCACCTTTATGTCCGGATCCTCTTCGGAGGCCGGATCAAGGGATCGTCCCAGATCCTCGGGCTGTGGACTCGGGCTGAGTATGCCCTCTACATCCCGGCGCAGTTCCTGCGTCGATGTCGCAAAGTGAGACACTTAACTTGGGGGATATGGATCGAATAGACAAAACGTCCGCTTACCCAGCTCCGAGGGTTATTCATGGAGAATTCATTCAATGGACTCGCACGGAGGAAGTCCTCCTTCTCCCCCTTGTACAAGCCGAACAGGATCTTCACCAGATCGGCAACCGATCCCGGCCCCTTGCGGCCATGACGGGTGGCGTCATCCTCCTCGTTGAGATCCCACATGGGGTGGCCCCTATACTGGAGCGGCTGCACCCCCCGCATGATGCACGTGGCCATGACTCCAATCATGGTCAATCCGGAATGAGCCAGTAACCTTATCCGGCCCATCGGATATTGGGCGCCCCATCATTCTCCGTTGAGGGCTCATGAGCGCCAGCTCGGCGTTTCTTGAGAGGCGTTGCTGTACTCCGGGAGGCCGATCCGGCTGGGTCGGCGGTGGGCGTCTTCCATGTAAATCCATTCGAAGGCCAGTCTTTGGGCGCCTTCTTGAGGTTCGGATAGATATCCGGTCCCGGTGATCGCCATATTTCGGCTCCGCCCACTTGATATATCGACCCCTCGTGAGAACGGGGTACGAGGCAAAACAATCTCTTCCACAACGAAAAATGGGCCTCGATGCCCAAGAACAGTTCGCAAAGGGCTACAAAGCCCGCGATGTGCAAGATGGAGGCAGGTGTAAGGTGGTGAAACTGGAGTCCATAGAACTCCAGGAGCCCCTGGAGAAACGGATGTATGGGAAATCCGAGTCCCCTTATTAGATAAGGGATGAAGCATACCCGCTCTCCTTTGGAGGGATTGGGGACGCTCTCCGCCTGCTTCCCACCCTTGTAGGTGGCCAGTCCGGCTCGAACCGGAACCATGAAGGCTGGGGGAAGGTATCCTTCTTCTTGGAGCGTCACTAGCTCGCTATGCGGGACTGAATATCTCCTCCAATCTCCGGGCTGAGGGCTGGGAGCGCGAGAGGAGGAGCCGCGTAGACTATCCATGATGGAGTGGATTTTTGTCAGAGGCGTTTCGATGAGTACTCACGGAAGGAGGATGGTGTGATCGGATCTAGATCCTCGCCTCTCTTATAGGCAGCTTATTTGCACGGCTAGGAGGTAAAATGTAAAAATACCCTCGCTTTTCACATTCATACGACACGTGGAAGAGGGCCATTATTGGACGTGGAAGCCAAGGAGTGCAACATTTATAAGGAAGCCAGACACTATTCGTCAAGCACATGGAATTTGAAGGAGAACCCGCCTTGCAACGCCGAAGACAATATACGCGCCGGATTCATTGTCATTGAAGCCTGGTTCGGGGGCTACTGAGGGAGTCCTGGACTAGGGGGGGTCCGGATAGCCGAACTATCATCATTGGCCGGACTCCAAGACTATGAAGATAAAAGATTGAAGACTTTGTCCCGTGTCCGGATGGGACTTTCCTTGGCGTGGAAGGCAAGCTTGGCAATACGGATATGTAGATCTCCTACCATTGTAACCGACTCTGTGTAACCCTAGCCCTCTCCGGTGTCTATATAAACCGGTGGGTTTTAGTCCATAGGTCGAACAACAATCATACCATAGGCTAGGTTCTAGGGTTTAGCCTCTTTGATCTCGTGGTAGATCCACTCTTGTACTACCCATATCATCAATATCAATCAAGCAAGAGTAGGGTTTTACCTCCATCGAGAGGGCCCGAACCTGGGTAAAAACATCGTGTCCCTTGTCTCCTGTTACCATCCACCTAGACGCACCGTTCGGGACCCCCTACCCGAGATCCGCCGGTTTTGACACCGACAATAGGCATATCAGCGCTGCGGATCAAGATAGGCATGTCCGTCGAGAGGCTACAGCTCACTGCACAACATGATCGATGGCGCCCCGCAGAGCAAGCTAGGCGCGTCCGCACCGATAGGCTGCGGCTCGTTGCACAGCGAGAGCGTTGGAGCACCGCAGAGCGAGAGGTGCGGCGCGCCACACAGTAAGAACGGATCCATTGGCGCTTGCCTGTTGTCGACAGGGCGTCGCAGCTGGGTACAAGTCCAGTCAGTACCCCCATTCCTCGCCAGGAGTGGGCACAGGCCCTCTGTGCCATACTTGCATGAGAGGCCGGCCGCGCCGTACTTGCACCGGGCGCCCGCCGTGCCGTTCGCATGGGTCGCGTTGTTCGCCTTGCCCGTGGCCGCTTGATGCCGACGCGCTGGTCGGTAGGCTCGACCGCCTCCTTGGCCCAGCTGTCCACCTCGGTGCAGTAGAGGAACATGGCCGTCGCGTCCTCAAGGTGGTGATCTCCGATGAAATAGTCAACTTGGAGCTTGAGATTGCGCTCTAGATGTACCGCGAGCATGTCGACCGCTTGGACGAACGCCTGCACGAGTTCAGGCAGAGCCAAGAGCTGCCGTAGGCAAGGGCTGCTGGTCATGGTCTCATGGACGCGTTTTATTTTGTTGAGTCGTTTCGACGTGGATAGCTATGTATTCACAGAAATCATACTATTGCTCTATTTATTGCACTATTTCAATGTGTGTACTCTGTTTTCCCTTCTTATATGTTCTGTTTCAATGTGTGTCTATATGCTTTCCATTTTGTATATGTGGATGATAACAGATAGATTCAAGTTAGTATACCAAAACAGATAGAAAATGGAATTCATAATATATATAATATTCATTGTTCATTAGTTCATCACAGAATATATATAATATCATCACATATACATGATGATACTTAACTACTACGTACAATGCATAAAATTGAAAACGAACAATACTAAAACTAATAATCCCTCCCAGGGGACAGATTTGGCAGCCCCTACTTGACATCTCCCAGTGCGCGGTGTCTTCCCAGGCGAGGCGTACTCCGCCTCCTCCGCCTCCTGGCTTGACGTGCCGATCTGCCTCTTGCAAAGGGACTTGCTGACGATCTTGCCATTTTGTTGGGCGCCCACCGAAGCTCCTTGTCGGTGGCACGCTGGAGCTTATCGGCCCAGCTCCATGCAGCGATGAGGCGCCTAGCGCCTGTGGCCTTCCTTGCGAAGCACCCGTCTTCGTACACCTCCTCCGCACGAAGACGTGCCCGCCCCCAAAGCTCTGCCGCCTCATTTTTCTAGGCGGCATGATGGGCTTCACAGGCCGCCTGCTACCTGGCATCCTCGTCCGCCATCTCCTTCTTGAAAGCCACTTGCCTGGCTTTCTCAGCTGGCGCCAGCGACTTCCAAAGACAAGGATCGTACTGGCCCAAAAACCAATCCGAAGTTGGGTGGTCCGATGCAACCTCGTCCGGCGTCGCGTAGGTGTCCTCATCGCTACTCTTCGAGAGAGCCTCCTCGAGGGCTGGCAACTCCTTGTCGGTGCGTGGGCAGACCGGCGGCGCCATGGCAGAGATTTGAGATAGAGCGAGAGGGCGAGCAAGGGGAGGATCTAGATGAGAATGCAGGCGGGACGACGTGAGCAAGGTAGTATTTATTGGTGATGGAATCTAGATCATCGGGAACAGTACACGCGCCGGTCGCTGGAATTTACGAGTACTGTAGTGTGAATCACACACGATTCCAGCAGCAAAATCCGTGTGTGAACATAATAGCTGATGGTTCCCAATGCAGAACCGTATCTGATTAATAAAGCCCACCACGCACCTTCCAAAACTCGATGCGCAAAATAGAGTGCTAATCATGTGGGGCCGGTTGTCTTGCCAGATTTTATATTTTCTTTTTTGAACACCAGATATTTACATTATCTAATGATTTTTGAACTCGCACACAAGTACACAAATATAATTTTTGAAACCATTACGGTTAGCCATTGCATGTAGATGTAGTTCAAATTTGAATTACGGTCATTAAATGGCTGGGAAATCACTTAAATTTCTTCAAAAGGTCAAATGACCCCTGAAATTTTCCAAATTTTCACATGACAGTTAGTATCATTGCACATTACACGTAGAAACTTTTTGAAGGCCGTAAGAGGAAGCTATCCGTCGTTCGTCATCAAACATTCATTGTTCCCACTCGGAACCACGAGCCTTCTAGTGAGTTGCTCTGGTTTGTGAGGGATGTGTGTCCAAACTTTCGTCAAGCAAGCCAATTTTTTTACCACATCATTTTGGTGGCATGACATTACATCAAGCAAGGTTTCATGTTTTTCTGATCATTTTTTAAATTTTTTGAAATAAAAATGCCATGGCACTCCATGCATGTACATGTGTCCATACCGTGAGACCAATATGTTTGAAAATTCCTTTTAATTTACTACACATGGAATTAACTCGCACACAAGTACACAAATATGATTTTTTTCAAACCGTTATGGTTAGCCATTGCATGTACATCTAGTTCAAATTTGAATTACGGTCATTAAATGGCTAGGAAATCACTTAAATGTCTTCAAAAGGTCAAATGACCCCTGAAAATTTCCAAATTTTCACATGACAGTTAGTATCAGTGCACATTACACATAGAAGTTTTTGAAGGCCGTAAGAGAAAGCTATCTACCGTTCGTTATCATGCATTGTTCCCTCTCGGAACCACGAGCCTTCTAGTGAGTTGCTCCGGTTTGTGAGGGGTGTGTGTCCAAACTTTCGTCAAACAAGCCAATTTTTATACCACATCATCTTGGTGACATGACATTACATCAAGCAAGGTTTCATGTTTTTCTGATCATTTTTTAATTTTTTCGAATAACAATGCTATGGCACTCCATGCATGTACATGCATGTGTGCATGCCTTGAGACCAATATTTTTGAGAATTCTTTCTAATTTACTGTACATGGAATTAACTCGCACACAAGTACACAAATATGATTTTTCAAACCGTCATGGTTAGCCGTTGCATGTACATCTAGTTTAAATTTAAATTATGTACGGTCATTAAATGGCTAGGAAATCACTTAAATCTTTTTAAAAGGTCAAATGACCCCCGAAATTTTCCAAATTTTCACATGACAACTAGTATCAGTGCACATTACACGTAGAAAAATTTTGAAGGCCGTAAGAGGAAACTATCCGTCGTCAAACATGCATTGTTCCCTCTCGGCACCACGAGCCTTCTAGTGAGTTGCTCTGGTTTGTGAGGGGTGTGTGTCCAAACTTTCGTCAAGCAAGCCAATTTTTGTACCAAATCATCTTGGTGGCATGACATTACATAAAGCAAGGTTTCATGTTTTTCTGATCATTTTTTATTTTTTTGGAATAACAATGCCATGGCACTCCATGCATGTACATGCATGTGTCCATGCCGTGAGACCAATATATTTGAAAATTTCTTCTAATTTACTGCACATGGAAATAACTCGCACACAAGTACACAAATATGATTTTTCAAACCGTTATGGTTAGCCGTTGCATATACATCTAGTTCAAATTTGAATTACATATGATCATTAAATGGCTAGGAAATCACTTAAATCTCTTTAAAAGGTCAAATGACCCCTGAATTTTTCCAAATTTTCACATGACAGTTAGTATCTGTGCACATTACACGTAGAAAAAATTTGAAGGCCGTAAGAGGAAGATATCCGCCGTTCGTCAGCAAACATGCATTGTTCCCTCTCGGAACCACGAGCCTTCTAGTGAGTTGCTCTGGTTTGTGAGGGGTGTGTGTCCAAACTTTCGTCAAACAGGCAAATTTTTGTACCACATCATCTTGGTGGTATGACATTACCACAAGCAAGGTTTAATTTTTTTAATTTTTTGGAATTTGGATGCCATGGCACTCCATGCTTAATTGTGTCATAGCCGTTAGACCAATATGTTTGAAAATTCCTTCCAATTTACTGCACGTAGAATTAAATTTCACACAAGTACACAAAATATGACTTTTCAAACCATTTTGGTTACCTGCTGCATGGACATGTAGTTCAAATATTAAATTATGGTCATTAAATTGCTAGAAAATCACTTAAATGTCTTAAAAGGTCAAATGACCCCTGAAATTTTCCAAAATTTGACATGACAGTTGTATTAGTACTACAAATTTTCTCGTACATTTAAAATACCATCTGTTGCCACTTTACTCCAAATTCGTCTTTCACAACTAATAAAAAATATCTACAACATGACACACAGTTGTTTTGTAGGAATCGTTTGCGATGATAAAATCTGGGTCTATTTAAGTCTTCCTCCTTAAGCTTCGCCGACTCGCCTGCTCTAGTGCTGTCAACCTCCGAATCCACAAATCCCAATCCCCATTGCCGCACCCCCTTCTTGCAAAGATGACTCTGTGGAATCGCTTCGTGAAGGCCCGTACGATGGCCGCGTCCCCCCTGAGTGTCGCCGCCTGCGCCGAGAGCGCGACTGCCTAAGTCGAGAGTGCTGCCGCATCCGCATTGAGCACGGCCGCTTCCGCTGAGAGGGAGTCTGCGGAAGCCGACAGGGTAGCTGCAGCAGCCGAGACGACTGAAGCTGCTGCTGCGATGGCGGCTGCAAACGTCGAGAGCGCTTGAGCTGCCGTCCGTGCCGCCGATGTCGCCCTATCCCGGGTCGAGGCCATCCACGCCAAGATATTCCAGGCCACCTCAGAATCCAGCATGCAACGCACGTCCAAAAAGGCGACGGTGGCCATGGAGCACTTGCTTTCTCATGAGGTAGTCAAGCGGGAGCTGGAGATGCAGGAGGCGGTGGAGATCGCGGAGCACCGGGAGGAGGAGTTGCGTGTGGCCCAGATCGAGGTAGAGAAGAGTCTATCCATCGACGAATCGGCGGTGGAGTACCAACGTGAGCTCCGACGCAACCACTACTACGAGTACTACAACCTTGAGGGCGGCGTCGAGGACGAGGACAAGGATGTGGTCGACTTCAGCAGGGGGGACGCGGAGTCCACCAACGGGGGCATGTCGCCAGGACATGTCATCGACATCTCATCTCACACCGGCGATGCATAGGCCAGCGCGGTGGCGGATTTGTAAAAATTATTCGTACTTAGGCTTTTCTTTTAATGCTAGTCTTTTGTTAGAGCAATGTTTAGGTGAACTGTTTCTGTTTGATTACTAAAATTGCTCGATTTAGTAAGTCTGGTCTGTGTGTTGTACGCTCTTTTGTGTGCCCGAATTAGCAAGTGATGTTAAATTATGCAATGACGTTCGCAGGGAAATTTCCACCAAAATTTCAATTTTCAAACTCATCCCATGCACGTTAAGCAGAAGAATCGTTTGCGATGCACACTATCGTTCAAAGTGAATGGTGTCCGACGGCACCACGCGCAAAGTTTCCCTCCACATTTTGAAATTTTTGGCCTACCACCAAATATCTACCCTACCCCTTCCCCATCCCCTTTTCTCCCCGACCACAAGTCACATTTCCCCTGTTTCCCGCTTCCTCGCTCTTGTCGTATCGCATCCTACCACCGGGGTCGCCATGGTCATCTTCAAAGACCTCTCCAGCAATTCCTCCTCCGACGACGACTCCACCACCTGGGAATGCCTCTCTTCTCTCTCTCGAACTATGACTTTGAATGAAGGTGTAACGCCCTCGATGCGGCTATATCTCCCACGTGTCGAAGCACGACTTAGAGGCATACCGCATTGAAAGCAATGTTGCAAGTGAGGTAATCTTCACACAACCCATGTAATACATAAGGGAAAGAGATACATAGTTGGCTTACAATCGCCACTTCACACAAATACATGAATAAAGCATTACATCATCCAGATATAATCAAGGTCCGACTACGGAACCAAAATAAAAGAAGAACCCCAAATGCGACAAAAGTCCCCGATCGACCCCAACTGGGCTCCACTACTGATCAACTAGAACGAAACAACACAAAAGGGCAAGATCTTCATCGAGCTCCTCCTTGAGCTTGGTTGCGTCATCTGCTCGGTAACATAGGCACCTTTAAACTGGTTTTGGAAGTATCTGGTGAGTCACGAGGACTCAGCAATCCCATTACCATGGGTATCAAGACTAGCAAAGCTTAAAGGGAAAGGAAGGGGTAAAGTGGTGAGGTTGCAGCAGCGACTAAGCATATATGGTGGCTAACCAACGCAAATAAGAGCGAGAAGAGAACAAGCGGAACGGTCGTGAAGCTAGCAATGATCAAGAGGTGATCCTGAACACCTACTTACGTCAAACATAACACAGAAACCGTGTTCACTTCACGGACTCCGCCGAGAAGAGACCATCACGGCTACCCACTCGGTTGATGCTTTTTAATTCGGATCAAGTGTCAAGTTGTCTACAACCGGACATTAACAAATTCCCATCTGCCACATAACCGCGGGCACGGCTCTCGAAAGTTTATACCCTGCAGGGGTGTCCCAACTTAGCCCATGACAAGCTCTCGCGATCATCGAAGGAATAGACCTTCACCTAGGAAGACCCAATCAGTCTCGGAATCCCAGTACATCAAGACATTTCGACAATGGTAAAACAAGGCCAGCAAAGCCGCCCGATGCACCGACAATCCCGATAGGAGCTGCACATATCTCGTTCTCAGGGCAACACCGGATGAGACAGGCTACGAGTAAAACCAGCCCTCGAGTTGCCACGAGGTGGGCCCGCAGGCGGCTCGGTTCGGACCAACACTTAGACAAGCACTGGCCCGGGGGGGGGCTAAAATAAAGATGACCCTCGGGTTGGCCGACCCAAGGGAAAGGGATAGGTGGTGGTGAGGCAAATGGTAAAACCAAGGTTGGGCCTTGCTGGACAAGTTTTATTCAAAGCGAACTGTCAGGGGGGTCCCATAAATCACCCGACCGCATAAGGAACGCAAAATCCGGGAACATAACACTGGTATGACGGAAACTAGGGCGGCAAGAGTGGAACAAAACACCAGGCATAAGGCCGAGCCTTCCACCCTTTACCAAATATATAGATGCATTAATAATATAAGAGATATTGTGATATCCCAACATGAACCCTGTCCACCATGGAGAAATCTTCAACTTCACCTGCAACTAGCAACGCTATAAGAGGGGCTGAGCAAAGCGGGAACATAGCCCAACAATGGTTCGCTAGGAATGGTGTCAAAGGTTAGAGGTTCATGGCAATTTGGGATGGCTTGATAAACAGGTAATAGGTAGCGCAGCATAGCGAAAGAACGAGGCAACTAGCATAGCAATGATAGTAGTGAGATCCAGGGTAGCGGTCATCTTGCCTGAAATCCCGCTAGGAAGAAGAACGAGTCCATGAAGAAGACAAACGGGCGTAGTCGAACAATCCTCACAACTCCGGAACGAAACCGAAGCTAACGAGAGAAGCAAACCGGAAAGAAGCAAACAATATAGTAAACAACCATCGCATAAACATGGCATGATGCACAACCAAGTATGATGCATGTCCGGTTTAATGAGGCATGGCATGGCATGGCAAAGTGCAACAAACAACACTACAAATTAAGTGGAGCTCAATATGCAACGAGTTGCATATTGACGGAACACCACATACAATTATTTAGTTTGATCTCGTATAGGCTACTCAACAATATTAAATGTTGTTAAACATGGCAAGAGGTGAAGCACAACAAAACTACCTAGCTAGGCAAGTTTAAATGAGGCCGGAAACAACGAACACAAATCCGGAAAATCCTCATATGCAAATTATGAATTTGGTACTGTTCTGCCCTAAACCATATTTTAAAGTTGTTAAACAGGAAAATAAAGTGGACCACGTTAATCTAGGCATTTTCCACCCCATTTACATATAAAGAACATTTAATTCCGAGCTACGGTTATTTAGTTATGAAACAAAGCATTTTAACATGGCATTTAAGCAAATTTAATCAAACAGCGTTTTAAACATGGATGAAAGTTGGAATTATGAAACTAGATGAAAAACTAAGCATTTTTCATATATAAATTATTTTAATCCGATGCACGGTTAATTAATTATTGATGCATGAACATGAGGGGTTTTCTGCAAAATAGTAATTCGCTGGATAAATGCAAAAATGGCAGCAGCGGAAAAAAAACACTACGGGCCGAAATTGCTGGGCGCTGGGGCGCTCACCATGGGCTTGGCCCAGATCTGTGGAGGAGGCGGCCTGGCAGGAAGGGGGCGCGCTGGGCCGGGGCGCTGGGGCTGCTGGGCCGGAGGGTGGTGGACCGGGCCTTGGAGGAAAGGCCGGCCCACACGGGGTCGACGCGGGCAGGGAGGCGCACGAGGCCACGCGCTCGCCGGCCTTCGTCTTCCCGAACGAGGACGGGGCGGCGGCGGTGGCTGCTCTTCGGCGAAGGGCAGGCACGGCGGGCGCCGGAACCGGCGGATCCGGCGGCGCGGTGCGGATCCGGCCGCGGAAGGAGGTCGAAGGGCCTCGCACCGGCGGCATGCAGCGGCAGCAGCTCAAAGGGCCATGGCGGCGCTGCAGCAGAGAGGAGAGAGAGGTTAGAGGAGGAAGGAAGGAGAGGAAGGGAGAGCGGGCGGGGCGGCGACTGGCGGGAGGCTGAAGGGCGCCGGCGGAGGAGCTCCGCGATCCGGCGGGCGAAGTCCCGACGAAGCGGCACGGGCGACGCGCAGCCGACTGGCCGGCGGATCGGGCCCGCCGTGGCCCGGAGCGGGTCGGGGATGGGCTCCGCGGGCCCGGCGGCGAAGTGGGCGCGGGGGAGGTGAGGTGGCGGCTCCGGATTGGTTGGGGAGGCGGCGGTGATGACGTGGCGTCACGGGATTGGTCGGAGCGACGTGTCCGGCGGACGTGTCCGGCGCGGACGGACACGTCCGGCGGCGCGAGGAGGAAAACTGCTAGGGTTTCGGGGGATTAGACCGCGAAAATGGAAGGGGAGGGCCTATATATAGGTAGAGGGAGCTAGGAGTGTCCAAATGAGGAGCGGTTTTCGGCCACGCGACCGTGATCGAATGACCAAGAGCATGGAGGGGAGTTAGATGGGTTTTGGGCCACTTTGGAAGGGGTGTTGGGCTGGAAACAAAAGAGGGCTTTGCGGTTACCCGGTTAACCGTTGGAGTACCAAACGACCTCCAAATGGCACGAAACTTGACAGGCGGTCTACCGGTGCTATACCAAGGCCGCTTGGCAAACCTCGGGCCATTCCGAGAAAGTTTAATACCCGCACATGAAAAGAGAGAATAGGGGACGCCGGAGGGCATAGGAGTGCCGGATTGCAAAACGGACAACAGGGAAAATGCTCGGATGCATGGGATGAACACGTATGCCAAATGAGATGCACATGATGGCATGATAAAATGCAGATGATGACATGGCAACGAAGGCGAATAACTGGCGAACACCTGGCGCAACAACTCCGGGGCGTTACAACACTCCACCACTACGAGAGGATCTCGTCCCGAGATCTAGGATGGCACCGGAGGGAAAACGGAAGAGGAAGAGGAGAGGTAAAACTAAGTTGCTTCTTTGACGAACGAGTGAAAACCACGAACCTTGAGAGGTTGAGAAATTTAAAAGAAAGAGTACGGAATAGATGAAGGAGATTGCAAACAATCCGTTAGAAAAGAGGAACAGGGAGTATTACGAGAACTTGATGGTTGCAAAGACATGAATCAAGAGTTTGATGGACAAGATCGAATTCGAAACCACTCCGGTTAAAACTAGATAGAGAAGGATTAAGATTGATATAATTTGGACAGCACTCCGACTCTAAATGGAAGGAATTGAACATGATTGACAAGATGAGAGGATACTTGATGAAATCAACAACACACTGCATCCGGAATTGAAAGAATGACACAAGGGGTAAGAAACATTACAAACCGCACTCCGGTTAAATAGAGAAGAAAACTTGATGAGATGAAAAGATATTGAAGAGATGATACAACACTCCGGTTAAATGGATAAGCACGAAAAGAACACGATCCTCAAAAAAAAAACGAGGTGATGGGTGAAGAGCACAACAACACAATGCCTCCGGAAGAAAGAATAGAAGATAGATCATTGGAATAACAGAATGGAGGGGGAAATGACAACTTCTGCCACAATTGAGCTTGGAAAGCACCCTTCCAAGAAGATTACAACGGGGTTGTTGGGAAAAAACAACAACAAAATGAATAAGCTTGTTGTGGTCTTAAGGAATGCATCTCAAAACTTGAGGAGAAATTCTGCCACTATCAAAATCAATTGCTTGCTTGAGATCAATGAAGAGATGAAAACTGCTTTCGCCGAGAGGATAGGTGAAAACTTGGATCATTGATAAACACCATAATAGCAACATTCCTTAGGGAAGGCTTTAGGTGAAATCTTTACCAAGATAACTCCAACGAAGAGATTGATTGATTTAAAATACCTCATTCTTGACAACATGGGAATCATGAAACATGAAGGGAAATCATCAAGAATGACAAATCACCATCTCAAAAGATAAGGTAGAAAGAATTGCACTTTGGAATGCAAGATGAAGAATACTTGAGCTTCTCAAAACAAAACAAGTGTTGGCACCCTGTTTATTTTAGAGTATAGCTTGGCGGGTCATAACTTCAAGAAAAAACTTGAAGAACAAATCGAGAATGAAAGGAATCCTTGACGAACCATCATGTAGAGCCTCCATGATGAACTCCGGTAATAGAAGGATGATGAAAAGAAAGAGAAGTTGAAAACACAAGGTGAATCCTTGCGGTGATTTAGATGGAGCTCCGTGATAAATTAGAGCTTGGAACTCCGGGAAAAAGAGAAGATGAAACAAATGAAACCGAGAATTTTAAGGGCCTCCGGGATAAAGAATTAATCACTTGGATGAACAAGAATAAGAATTATGTTATGCTTATCCCTCACCAATTTAAATTGATGACAAACAACGGATTTGGCATACTACTTATTCTCGTATAAAGGATTAAGAGAGATATGGCGTAAACTTGAGAAGGTCTTGATGGAACCACCGGTAGGATTTGGAAAGAACGAATGAATTGATATGATGAACAAGGAAGAGAGATCTTGAAAGAACCACCGTAAGAATTGAAAATGAACGTAGCAAAGGTACAATTCACCGGGAAGAATTGGAAAACGAATGAAGATATTTGAGGGGATTTAGATACAAGAGAATGAAGAGACCATGAACTAATTAGAGGTTATTTGAACGATGCACCGAAAGAATTCGAGAACGAGAGTTGAAAGCTAAGAATGAGGAATTATGACATGATGGCCTTCAGAAGAAAGAAATGGAAACAACTCATGAAATACTTTGGATGTGTGAAAAGAATTGTCACAATCAAAAACAATTATGAGAGGATGGCAACAAGCTAGCACCATGAATCTTGAAAGGAATAGAGCAAGATTAAAGAGAAACTCTTCTTTGGTCTTCACATGATGAGAAAGACAAGGAGAAACACCACCAAGAATTATTGAGGCACACCGGAAGAATCAAAAGCGAAGAGGTTGAGCCAACTATGAAAAGAATTTGAAAGATCTTGGAGAAAAGCATTTGACTGATGATAACTCATTCTTACGTCAAACTTGGAGAAGAATTTAGGATAGCTCTGGAAAAATAGAAGAGTCAGGTAAGATCCTGGGAAAAGACCTGTGGGTTAGGGCCCACTCAAAAGAACACCGTTGGAAATGATTTAAAGAGATATTGCACCAGTTGAATTAAATGGCTTGAATGAGATACCAATCTCGAAAGAGCTTGAATGAATGCAGAGTGGAAACACGAATCTTCGAGATATCTTGAGCACTCCGGAATAACAAATAGCGAGAAGTAGAATGATAATGAGGTGCACCGGTATGAGAAGACATTGAAATGAGGAAAAAGGTATATGATGAATATCGAAAGCTTGAATAGGATCCACCGGAGAAGAGACAACTATGAAGGATGATGAACTTGAAGCTGTTGAGCATCTTCACGAGGGATCACCGGATCAAAACATCGAAAGAAAAGAATGAAGAGACTTCACATGAATAAATGGATACTTGATTAAGAAATCTGTGTCCTTGAAGAAAAAGGGTGGGAGGGCGGGAAAACAAAGACAACTTCGGATGAACGAAAGAAACACCGTTGAGAAAAACTTAGAATTGATCTTGCAGATGGGGAGAATGATGGGATCACTTGAAGAGAAGCACGCCGGTTGGAAAAGAATTAACATGACAATCTCGATTGTCGTGAAGGATTGGTATTCACAGCGGAATATGAGAACACCATTTGGAAAGGTATGGATTCAACATTTGACATTGAAGCAACTCGAATACCACAAATAAAACAAAACAAAGGATTTGGCTTGCAGAATAAGCCGGAACAAACATATGATAGAGATTTCGTCCGAAGTTTTCGTGGTGGGGCCTACACGGGCTCAATCGTACAGCACCATCATGTACAAGGCAGTGCACATGACATACTGAAGCGTCCCAGTCGGCATAGCCAAGGACTCTTTAAGACACAACGAGACCATCAGAAAACCAACCGTGAATAGGCGGACCACTAGACGTGAACCCCAATTTCATATCATACATCCGTCGGAAAGATATCCTAGGAGCTACTTGAATTCCCACCTATAAAACTCCGAAACTTTCGGTTATGCAATCTGGTGTTGGGGATACAGGGAGCAATATATCTCACCCAAACTAACAATCCCTACATCCATTTGTATCCATCCGTCAACACATAACCAAGAAACCTTCGAAATCGTCTACCTCAACCTTGAAAAGCATCCGTTATACAAGTCATGGCAATACTCCGTACTCACCTCGATCTCAAGGTTAGCGGGGTTATCTCACCAATAACGCATAAAAGAGATTTTCGATGTCGGCGTACTAAACTCGGGTATTCCGAATCGCAACGATAAAATTATGACGACAACACCTCGGAGCTCAACTCCCGGGACACCGCCACAACCCCTAAATGACAGGAGGCACCAAGATAATGTTGTCATCATAAAACCATCGAACGATTCCAAGATACCAGCGTGATCCTAAAAAAATTTTTAGTGAAATTTGAGAAGAGAAGAGTCAAAACTCTACGTCAGGATACCTCACCGTAAGGTCGAAGGACCGAGGAGTAAAAAGAATTCCTAAACTCTCCGATATATATAATCCTAAATGACTCAAAACTTTTTTAGACACAACTCGCCACTAAAAGCGATCAAGCGGTGGGGCTCCTAAGGTCGGGAAGGCTCGATTACCAACTTGTAACGCCTCGATGCGGCTATATCTCCCACGTGTCGAAGCACGACTTAGAGGCATAACCGCATTGAAAGCAATGTCGCAAGTGAGGTAATCTTCACACAACCCATGTAATACATAAGGAAAGAGATACATAGTTGGCTTACACTCGCCACTTCACACAAATACATGAATAAAGCATTACATCATCCAGATATAATCAAGGTCCGACTACGGAACCAAAATAAAAGAAGAACCCCAAATGCATAAAGTCCCCGATCGACCCCAACTGGGCTCCACTCTCGATCAACTAGAACGAAACAACACAAAAGGGCAAGATCTTCATCGAGCTCCTCCTTGAGCTTGGTTGCGTCATCCGCTTTCGATAACATAGGCACCGCAAACTGGTTTTGAAGTATCCGGTGAGTCACGAGGACTCAGCAATCCCATTACCATGGGTATCAAGACTAGCAAAGCTTAAAGGGAAAGGAAGGGGTAAAGTGGTGAGGTTGCAGCAGCGACTAAGCATATATGGTGGCTAACCAACGCAAATAAGAGCGAGAAGAGAACAAGCGGAACGGTCGTGAAGCTAGCAATGATCAAGAGGTGATCCTGAACACCTACTTACGTCAAACATAACACAGAAACCGTGTTCACTTCCCGGACTCCGCCGAGAAGAGACCATCACGGCTACCCACTCGGTTGATGCGTTTTAATTCGGATCAAGTGTCAAGTTGTCTACAACCGGACATTAACAAATTCCCATCTGCCACATAACCGCGGGCACGGCTCTCGAAAGTTTATACCCTGCAGGGTGTCCCAACTTAGCCCATGACAAGCTCTCGCGATCATCGAAGGAATAGACCTTCACCCAGAAGACCCGATCGGTCTCGGAATCCCGTACATCAAGACATTTCGACAATGGTAAAACAAGGCCAGCAAAGCCGCCCGATGCGCGCCGACAATCCCGATAGGAGCTGCACATATCTCGTTCTCGTGGCAACACCGGATGAGACAGAGCTCGAGTAAAACCAGCCCTCGAGTTGCCACGAGGTGGCCCATGAAGCGGCTCGGTTCGGACCAACACTTAGACAAGCACCGGCCGGGGGCTAAAATAAAGATGACCCTCGGGTTGGCCGACCCAAGGAAAGGGATAGGTGGTGGTGAGGCAAATGGTAAAACCAAGGTTGGGCCTTCTTTGGACAAGTTTTATTCAAAGCGAGCTGTCGGGGGTCCCATAAATCACCCGACCGCGTAAGGAACATAAAATCCGGGAACATAACACCGGTATGACGGAAACTAGGGCGGCAAGAGTGGAACAAAACACCGCATAAGGCCGAGCCTTCCACCCTTTACCAAATATATAGATGCATTAATAATATAAGAGATATTGTGATATCCCAACATGAACCCTGTCCACCATGGAGAAATCTTCAACTTCACAACAACTAGCAACGCTATAAGAGGGCTGAGCAAAGCGGAACATAGCCAAACAATGGTTCGCTAGGAATGGTGTCAAAGGTTAGAGGTTCATGGCAATTTGGGATGGCTTGATAAACAGTAATAGGTAGCGCAGCATAGCGAAAGAACGAGGCAACTAGCATAGCAATGATAGTAGTGAGATCGAGGTAGCGGTCATCTTGCCTGAAATCCCGCTAGGAAGAAGAACGAGTCCATGAAGAAGACAAACGGGCGTAGTCGAACAATCCTCACAACTCCGGAACGAAACCGAAGCTAACGAGAGAAGCAAACCGGAAAGAAGCAAACAATATAGTAAACAACCATCGCATAAACATGGCATGATGCACAACCAAGTATGATGCATGTCCGGTTTAATGAGGCATGGCATGGCATGGCAAAGTGCAACAAACAACACTACAAATTAAGTGGAGCTCAATATGCAACGAGTTGCATATTGACGGAACACCACATGCAATTATTTAGTTTGATCTCGTACAGGCTACTCAACAATATTAAATGTTGTTAAACATGGCAAGAGGTGAAGCACAACAAAACTTCCTAGCTAGGCAAGTTTAAATGAGGCCGGAAACAACGAACACAAATCCGGAAAATCCTCATATGCAAATTATGAATTTGGTACTGTTCTGCCCTAAACCATATTTTAAAGTTGTTAAACAGGAAAATAAAGTGGACCACGTTAATCTAGGCATTTTTCCACCCCATTTACATATAAAGAACATTTAATTCCGAGCTACGGTTATTTAGTTATGAAACAAAGCATTTTAACATGGCATTTAAGCAAATTTAATCAAACAGCGTTTTAAACATTTTAAACATGGATGAAAGTTGGATATTATGAAACTAGATGAAAAACTAAGCATTTTTCATATATAAATTATTTTAATCCGATGCACGGTTAATTAATTATTGATGCATGAACATGAGGGGTTTTCTGCAAAATAGTAATTCGCTGGATAAATGCAAAAATGGCAGCAGCGGAAAAAAAACACTACGGGCCGAAATTGCTGGGCGCTGGGGCGCTCACCATGGGCTTGGCCCAGATCTGTGGAGGAGGCGGCCTGGCAGGAAGGGGGCGCGCTGGGCCGGGGCGCTGGGGCTGCTGGGCCGGAGGGTGGTGGACCGGGCCTTGGAGGAAAGGCCGGCCCACACGGGGTCGACGCGGGCAGGGAGGCGCACGAGGCCACGCGCTCGCCGGCCTTCGTCTTCCGAAACGAGGACGGGCAGCGGTGGCTGCTCTCCGGCGAAGCGGCAGGCACAAAGGCGCCGGAACCGGCGGATCCAGGCGGCGCGGTGCGGATCCGGCGCGAAGGAGGTCGGAGGGCCTCGCACCGGCGCACGCAGCGGCAGCGAGCTCAAGGGGCCATGGCGGGCGCTGCAGCAGAGGAGAGAGAGGTTAGAGGAGGAAGGGAAGGAGAGGAAGGAGAGCGGGCGGGGCGGCGACTGGCGGGGAGGCTGAAGGGCGCCGGCGGGAGGAGCTCCGATGCGCGATCTGACATGAAGTCCCGGCAATGAAGCCTGGCGGCAATGCCGACCGGGCGGATCGGACCGCCGTGGCCCGGAGCGGGTCGAGGATGGGCTCCATGGGCCCGGCGAAGTGGGCGGGGAGGTGAGGTGGCGGCTCGGATTGGTTGGGAGGCGGCGGTGATGACGTGGCGTCACGGGATTGGTCGAGCGACGTGTCCGTGCGGACGTGTCCGCGCGGACGGACACGTCCGGCGGCGCGAGGAGGAAAAACTGCTAGGGTTTCGGGGGATTAGACCGCGAAAATGGAAGGGGAGGGCCTATATATAGGTAGAGGGAGCTAGGAGTGTCCAAATGAGGAGCGGTTTTCGGCCACGCGATCGTGATCGAACGACCAAGAGCATGGAGGGGAGTTAGATGGTTTTTGGGCCACTTTGGAAGGGGTGTTGGGCTGGAAACAAAAGAGGGCTTTGCGGTTACCCGGTTAACCGTTGGAGTACCAAACGACCTCCAAATGGCACGAAACTTGACAGGCGGTCTACCGGTGCTATACCAAGGCCACTTGGCAAACCTCAGGCCATTCCGAGAAAGTTTAATACCCGCACATGAAAAGAGAGAATAGGGGACGCCGGAGGGCATAGGAGTGCCGGATTGCAAAACGGACAACGGGGAAAATGCTCGGATGCATGAGATGAACACGTATGCCAAATGAGATGCACATGATGGCATGATAAAATGCAGATGATGACATGGCAACGAAGGCGAATAACTGGCGAACACCTGGCGCAACGACTCCGGGGCGTTACAGAAGGATTTTTACCCGACAGTCGATTTGAGTCATTTCTTTGTCTTGTAGTTCCCTAGGACCTTCAGTTGCAACGAATGGAGCGGAGTGGCTGAAGATCTGTCTGCTCATTGTCACCATCAATATCCATGCTTGAAGCTAGTTGTGTCTGAATCTGTGGACAGTGGGAGGAAGTTTCTAGCATGTCCAGAGAAGTTTAGATCCTCTTTCGTTGCTACAAATCATTTGTTAGATGTGATTCAGACATTGTAACGGTCCCAACCCATTCATACCACACCTTCAACCAAACGCATCCTAAGACAGTGTCACAGTTTGTACCTACTATCTAAAAATGTTGCCATCTCATCAGCGGTGCAATTAGAAAATTATTTGGCACCGCTTCAACAGTTTGTGCAGCCAACTTGTCCACACATCCGAGCAGCCAAGCAGTAAAATACTAAATCTTTATGCCACGAAGGAACTGGGCATCGGAGCAACTGGTGCTCCGGAGTTCGGGTCCCTAATTTTTTTCCATTGCATCGGCTCGTCAGTGCATGCCACCGGTGCGAGATGTAGCAACAGTTGTCTTTACATTAGGTTTGGGATACATAGTGGACGCCTTATTGCTATTAGTTCTATGTTACTAAATTTTTGCATGTACACACCTGTTAGTTTCAATTTGCTGTCATCCAAACACTGTCGCTATGCTGTTGCAGTTATATTTACTTCAATTTTTTATTTATAGTACATGAGTAAGAACTTGTAGCGTTGTTGTAGTTAACTAGCAAAGTGGCCCGCTCGACGTGCGGGCTAGGATTTTACAAATGTAATTTACATAGTCAATATCTTAGCCTTTTTATTTCCAGAAAATATTATTCGATTTTTCTAAAAAAGAATTGGGACCCAATTTTGTGTCACTTACAAAATGATTCTTTCACAATATAATTTCATATTGGGTATATCATAATAAAAATAGAAACTTTGCTTCACAAACTGAATATAAGTGAGTTGAACTGAAAAGTACAATATATTTTCTACACAACACTACAATGGACAACAATAAAATTTCAAACGTTCTCTCATATCCAATAATGTTGAGGATATTAGAACTTTATACTAATCAAACTTTGCACATGTGGTGTTTTTCATATCTTGTAAGAAGTGACATCTCTTGTGTTGTAAGTATTAAAAACTATATTCATTGCAAGACTGGAATTAATCAAGAACATAAAAAAAAGCGAAGACACTTATAGAATATGTAAATTCTTTTATAAGCACATCTCTTCTTTTGAGAGGTTTTTATATATTTTTCCAGTTATAATTTTTCTTTAGTGATGAACTTAATTAAGTGCTTGTACTCAAAGAGGATCAATAGAACGAAACTATTGGAACAATCCGGGGTAGTAATAACATTCTTATCTTCTGAATACCATGGCATATTTTTTGCAACTAAAATGTATAATCATAGTTGGCATTATTTGTTATTTACAACTGTTTTACCAAAATATTTGTTTCCTCCTTCAGTCTCATCATATACACATAGCCCGCTTTTCTATCTTTCTCATGCTGTTTTTGCATATTATGGTCGGACAAATTGTGCCACTGTAATTATCCATGAGAAGGTGATCCTAGCTCATGTGGGTTTAGAGTTAATGAACAGTCTAGACACCTAGATAATAATCATCGCAAACATGAATCTATTTTCATATGGATGTATTATATTATCAAGGTCTCCCTAGGGATTTCATCTATAAAAGATTATATTGAATGAAGATTATAAAACATCTCCTTGCCTCGCTCATGGCAATACCCTTTTATTTTGGATTTCGCACTTTTTTATGACCTGTATCTTTAGAAAAACCAAAATGATTTTTTTGCAAAATGAACATCATAATTAACATGATCTCTTGTTTTGTATTTTATTATTGTGGAGCAACATTGTTTTTATTCCTTCATATGATACAATTTACACATATATAATATTGGAATCGACCCACATATCCTTCTTGCCTGATGTAGCATGTCTTGTACCCGGTTTTGTGCATCCATTTTTTTTTTCCAAATTCACAATTGTACTGTTCTTATAGGGAGCAGCCGTGAAGTCGGTAGTGGATGCTAACGGGAGCAGTTAAAAATGAGCGTAGGTGTGCCTTTATCTCCCTCTAAGTTGTTCATGCATCAGTCGGTCTGGCATTGTATTTCCTCAGACTAATCTGTCTTTCACTTGCATGGCTGCATGTATGATGCTTACCTAGCCAAGATTAAAATCTCACAACGCTGATATGCACGTCCGTGGAGGCTAGAAACGAACGGCCAATGGAACGAACGTGAATACGGACAATCGCTGCCGGAAGCTTACATACCTGAGCTGATACATACACTGTAATACGACGGCTGCCGGACAGAATACATACCTGAGCTGATATGTAAAATGAAATACGGCTGTAATGGCCGGGAGCATACAACCTAAGATGATACATAGATCAAAATACGGCGGCAGCGGCCGGACATCATACATATCTGAGATGGTACCTAGATTGGCCTACATACCTTAGACGATACGTGCGGCCGGACATCATACATAACTGAGATGATGTATAGGCGTCACCACACGTCCTTTTTCTGATCTGGTCAACGCAACGCACGTGCACTTTGTTTTTACATGATATCACCGCACGTCCGACTGTTTTAAAAATAGAAACTTTGCTTCACAAACTGAATATAAGTGAGTTGAACTGAAAAGTACAATATATTTTCTACACAACACTACAATGGACAACAATAAAATTTCAAACGTTCTCTCATATCCAATAATGTTGAGGATATTAGAACTTTATACTAATCAAACTTTGCACATGTGGTGTTTTTTCATATCTTGTAAGAAGTGACATCTCTTGTGTTGTAAGTATTAAAAACTATATTCATTGCAAGACTGGAATTAATCAAGAACATCAAAAAAAGCGAAGACACTTATAGAAGATGTAAATTCTTTTATAAGCACATCTCTTCTTTTGAGAGGTTTTTATATATTTTTCCAGTTATAATTTTTCTTTAGTGATGAACTTAATTAAGTGCTTGTACTCAAAGAGGATCAATAGAACGAAACTATTGGAACAATCCGGCGTAGTAATAACATTCTTATCTTCTGAATACCATGGCATATTTTTTGCAACTAAAATGTATAATCATAGTTGGCATTATTTGTTATTTACAACTGTTTTACCAAAATATTTGTTTCCTCCTTCAGTCTCATCATATACACATAGCCCGCTTTTCTATCTTTCTCATGCTGTTTTTGCATCTTATGGTCGGACAAATTGTGCCACTGTAATTATCCATGAGAAGGTGATCCTAGCTCATGTGGGTTTAGAGTTAATGTACAGTCTAGACACCTAGATAATAATCATCGCAAACATGAATCTATTTTCATATGGATGTATTATATTATCAAGGTCTCCCTAGGGATTTCATCTATAAAAAGATTATATTGAATGAAGATTATAAAAACATCTCCTTGCCTCGCTCATGGCAATACCCTTTTTATTTTGGATTTCCGCACTTTTTTTATGACCTGTATCTTTAGAAAAACCAAAATGAATTTTTTTGCAAAATGAACATCATAATTAACATGATCTCTTGTTTTGTATTTTATTATTGTGGAGCAACATTGTTTTTATTCCTTCATATGATACAATTTACACATATATAATATTGAAATCGATCCACATATCCTTCTTGCCTGATGTAGCATGTCTTGTACCCGGTTTTGTGCATCCATTTTTTTTTCTTTCCAAATTCACAATTGTACTGTTCTTATAGGGAACAGCCGTGAAGTGGGTAGTGGATGCTAACGGGAGCAGTTAAAAATGAGCGTAGGTGTGCCTTTATCTCCCTCTAAGTTGTTCATGCATCAGTCGGTCTGGCATTGTATTTCCTCAGACTAATCTGTCTTTCACTTGCATGGCTGCATGTATGATGCTTACCTAGCCAAGATTAAAATCTCACAACGCTGATATGCACGTCCGTGGAGGCTAGAAACGAACGGCCAATGGAACGTACGTGAGTACGGACAATCGCTGCCGGAAGCTTACATACCTGAGCTGATACATACACTGTAATACGACGGCTGCCGGACAGAATACATACCTGAGCTGATATGTAAAATGAAATACGGCTGTAATGGCCGGGAGCATACATACCTAAGATGATACGTAGATCAAAATACGGCGGCAGCGGCCGGACATCATACATATCTGAGATGGTACCTAGATTGGCCTACATACCTTAGACGATACGTGCGGCCGGACATCATACATAACTGAGATGATGTATAGGCGTCACCACACGTCCTTTTTCTGATCTGGTCAACGCAACGCACGTGCACTTTGTTTTTACATGAAATCACCGCACGTCCGACTGTTTTATATTTGATCAGCGCACATCCTTTTTTCTCTCCTTTTAGGATGGAGGGAGCGAATCGTTTCCTTCCAACATAATTATAATGGCATTGGTGGGTAATTTTTTTAACTTCTGTCTTATCTAATGGCTATAAAAATTCCGTCTATTAAATTAACGGTTCGATCTTTCTAATTTTTGTGGTAATTTCTAGCTAATTTTCTTTTTTCTGGTTAACCCGTCAACTATTTTTAATATATAATAGATGGATTATAACTTTTGATGTTTCAGAATTTGGTTGTTGTCTCAGTAGCAATTAATTCATTTGCACATTGATCTTTTTGAGAAGATATGCCATAATTAACCCGTTTCTTCAGTTTTTCAAAATAAGTATTTGGTGATTTTCTATGTTGCTATAAACCGATTTCCCCTACAATTGTTACCGATCTAGTTTTAAATATTATAGGATGAATGAAAGTGTTCTTACTTGGAGTGGGTTGATCAAGAGTGGCCACAGTCTTTGAAGATGTGCCTTGTAGAGCTTTGGAGCATGTATGAAGAAGAGAACAGAGGTAGGCTTAGAGAAAGTGTTGTCAACACTGAAGAATATTTGAAGATGCGGGATAAAAAGAGGAAGGTGGAGAATGAGCTTAGATTTTTTAAATCAGACTTTGCTAAGATGGTGTTGGCGAAGGAGGAGGCACTTTCGCAGTTGGCCAGTGCAAAACAGGTTCTTATTGAACTCAAAGCAGAGGTGGATAAGATGAGCCTGGATGATCTCGATTAGGGAAATGAATATATTTTTCTAATATTGTTCTTATGAAGCTGAACTAGCTATATGTTGTATTGTGCTGTTTTCAGGTAGCTATTGTACTGTGATGTTAAAATATATTTATGTGCCTGATATGAATTTGGCAAACAGTTGTTCGATATGAAATTTGAATTTGCGTAATACTGGAATTATTTATTGTAAACTAATAAACCTGCTAAATGGGTCATGAAACTTTGCAAACGGTTCTAGCAGTAAAAACGCTTGTGATGGATAGCTCAATGCCACACAGTTTTCTTCATCAAATCGTGTGTGATGTAGTTGATAAAAGCAAACGGTTAACCAAGGCAGAGCGTGTGTGATAGTTACACGTATCACACACGAGCCTATACATAAACCTGTGTGGGATATACATACGAACGAAAACGTTTTCCCTGGATTAACTGTGTGGGATGTACATAAGAACGGAAACGTATTCCTTGGATTGACTGTGTGTGATATACATACCTACAGAAATGTTTTTCTGGGATTCACCGTGTGGGATGTACATACCTACGAAAATGTTTTCTGGGATTCATCGTGTGGGATGCACATACCTACGGAAATGTTTTCTGGGACTGTGTGGGATGTACATACCTATGGAAATGATTGGATTTCCATGGGTCACCCGAGCCCACACGAACTCATTTGGTGTCCCAGGAGGGCCTATCCCTGATGGTTTCAGGGTCATGGGGGAAGGACCCCCTAATCGCCCACACTCACTAGGTGACGGTTCCCGCGTGGAAAGGGGTTTAAAACCGTCTGTATAATACCGACGCATACCAGTGACATCTTAATGCTAAAGATGGAGATTTATTTGGTGGGATTTATGCAACTAGTTTAGCTAATTATCTTGGTGTATCTATAAGAGGGAATGGAATTGAGTTGCCACCTGCTTTTCTAGATTATAATGTTGTGGTACACTACTAGTTTCTTAAGAGGAACGAACAGTCCCTCCAGTACCGACTAATCTTTGACAGACGACGTGTTGTCCATATTACCCTTCCTGCTCCTTCCTTCTTTAACTTCCAGGTAAATGGGAGATATTTTCTAACTAGAGAGGAGGAAAACGAGTATGAGAGAACAGCGGAGGCCGCTCGCCTCTAGGAAGCAGCTTGCCAGGTAGTAGCTGCTGCAGCACAGTACGACCCCAACTATGATTTCGGATGTCATTCGGGCCAGTTCTTTTTCTCGCTTTCTTCTTGTGCGTTTGAAAAACTTTGAGAAAAAACAATAAAAGTTGTAGTTTAGTTTACTTTCCATGTTTACTTAGTAGTACTATTAAAGAAAACCCAAAAAGGTTTCTTGTTCTTCTTTTGCTTGTTGGGAGCTTTCCCGTGTAAATAGTTTTCCTCATTCTTGTTTTACTTTCTTCAGAAAACAAAAACTCCAAAAACATTTCAGTGTGTTCCTTTGTAATTCTTTTCTTTTCTTTGGGGTCAAGAAGAGAAGATCACGATGAAAATGATGAGTGGCTCTCATATGCATTATTGTTGATCTAACAAAGAGCCCATATTACCTTGTCTTCTCCTTTGAATAAATGTTTGCATATTCATGCTTAGTTCAATGCACGTGCACTATTATTATTATCCACACTGTAGGTCATGCAAGTGAAAGGCAATAATGACGATATATGATGACATGATTGAGATGCGGAAAAGCTGGTATGAACTCGAACTATCTTGTTTTTTTAAATATGATTAGTTCATCATTCTTGAATCAGCCTATTATGAATTAAACATGTTTGGAATGAAAATTAGAGATTATAGTTACTCATGCCATGCCTAATTAGCTAGGAGTTTATAATGGTTTACCTTACGTGCCAACATTGTATGAAAATGGTTGTGGTGTTGTATGGTAGGATGGTATCCTCCTTTGAATGATTTGAGTTGCTGACTTGGCACATGTTCACGCATGTAGTTGAAACAAAATCAACATAGCCTCCATGATATTTATGTTCATGGTGATTTATATCCTACTCATGCTTGCATTAATTGTTGGTTAATCTCAACGCATGTTTATGATTGTTGTCGCTCTCTAGTTGGTCGTTTCCCAGTCTTTTTCTAGCCTTCACTTTTACTAAGCGGGAATACTCCTTGTGCATCCACTTCCATAAACCCAAAGTTGTTCCATATGAGTCCACCATACCTACCTATATGCGGTATTTACCTACCATTTCAAGTAAATTTTCATGTGCCAAACTCTAAACCTTCAAATGAAATTCTGTTTTGTATGCTCAAATCGCTCATGTAGCAACTAAGGTTGTCTATATCTTCCATGCTAGCTGGGTTATTCTCACGACGAGTGGACTCCGCTCATCATTCACGAGAAAATGGCTGGTAATCGGGATGCACAGTCACATGCTCAAATCAAATCAAAATAATTGCAAACAGAACTCCCCCAGGATTGTTGTGAGTTGGACGGTACCCGTTGTTTCGGACCAGCGGTGGAATGTGCTTGTTGGTGGTGGGGGAGTATAAACTTTACTATTCTGTTTGGGAACCACCTATAATGTATGTAGCATGGAAGATGCCGAGATCTCTTGGTTGTTATGTTGACAATGAAAGCATGCCGCTCAAAATATTATTTATCGCTGTTTCAAAAATTCGAGCTTTGGCACCTCTGCAAATCCCTGCTTCCCTCTGCGAAGGGCCTATCTATTTACAAGTCGAGTCATCATCCTCTTATAAAAAGCACTAGTTAGGTAGCACCACTATCATTTGTACGCATTGTTGATATTGAGTATGATGTGACTGGATCTCTTTTGCCATGAATTACAATGTCTAGTCAATCCTTGATCTTCAGGTGCTCCGCATTTATGTTTTGCGGTCTCAGAAAGGGCTAGCGAGATACCATCCTGTTATATCATATCATGCTTCTTTTGAGAAAGTGTTGTCATCCGAGATTTATTATTATTACTTGCTAGTTGATTATACCATTGATATGAGTAAATGTGAGACCTAAATGTTATTGTGAATATCAATAGTTCACAATCTTTGCTGAAAACTTGAATGCTGGCTTCACATATTTGCAACAACAAGATCAAACAGAGTTTGTAAAAGTTTTTCTTCATCACTTTTAGTTTATCAATTGAATTGCTTGAGGACAAGCAATGGGTTAAGATTGGGGGAGTTGATACGTCTCCATCGTATCTACTTTTCCAAACTCCTTTGCCCTTGTTTTGGACTCTAATTTGCATGATTTGAATGGAACTAACCCGGACTAACGTTGTTTTCAGCAGAGCCATGGTCTTATTTTTGTGCAGAAATAGAAGTTCTCGGAATGACCTGAAACTTCACAGAGATTATTTTTGGAATAAATCAAAAATATTGGCGAAAGAATCAACTGAAGGGGGCCCGCACCCTATCCACAAGGGTGGAGGGCGCACCGACCCCCTAGGGCGTGCCATCTAGTCTTGTGGGCCCCCTGGACCTCCACCGACCTCAACTCCAACTCCATATATTCACGTTCGGGGAGAAAAAAATAAGAGAGAAGAATTCATCGTGTTTTACGATACGGAGCCGCCGCCGCCTCATGTTCTTCCTGGGAGGGCAGATCTGGAGTACATTTTGGGCTCCGGGGAGGGGAAATCATCTCCGCCATCATCATCAACCATCCTCCATCACCAATTTCATGACGATCACCGCCGTTCGTGAGTAATCCCATCGTAGGCTTGCTGGTCGGTGATGGGTTGGATGAGATTTTACCATGTAATCGAGTTAGTTTTGTTAGGGTTTGATCCCTAGTATCCATTATGTTATAAGATTGATGTTGTTATGACTTTGCTATGCTTAATGCTTGTCACTATGGCCCAAGTGCCATGATTTCAGATCTGAACCTATTATGTTTTCATGAATATATGTGAGCTACGTTTTATGATCCGGCAACCCCGGAGTGACAATAGTCGGGACACTTCCTGGTGATGTCCGTAGTTTGAGGAGTTCATGTATTCACTAAGTGCTAATGCTTTGGTCCGGTTCTCTATTAAAAGGAGGCCTTAATATCCCTTAGTTTCCAATAGGTCCCTGCTGCCATGGGAGGGTAGGACAAAAGATGTCAAGCAAGTTGTTTTCCAGAAGCATGTATGACTATATTCGTAATACATGCCTACATTATATTGATGAATTGAAGCTAGTTCTGTGTCACCCTATTTTATAACTATTGCATGATGAATGACATCCGACATAATTATCCACCATTGATCCATTGCCTACGAGCTTGTTTCATATTGATCTTTGTTACATTTCCGTTGCCACTGTTACAATTACTACAAAACTGCTACTATTACTTTTGCCACTCTTGTCGTTACTTCCATACTACTTTGCTACTAAGTACTTTGCTGTAGATATTAAGTCTTCCAAGAGTGGTTGAATTGAAAACTCAGCTGCTAATACTTGAGAATATTCTTTGGCTCCCCTTGTGTCGAATCAATAAATATGGTTTGAATACTCTACCCTCGGAAACTGTTGCGATCCCCTATCTCTATTCCTAATGTCTGAGTTGGTGAATAGTCTCCATGGTTTTTTTCATCCCACCACTATTTCGCTGGTTTTTTTCGTCCCACTCCCACCACCACTCTCCACACCGGTTTATTTTTCTTTCAGCTCTTTTTTTTAACCAAACCAGCACTTTCCTAATACACACAAAAATCACGGACTAAACTTTCCTAACTTATCCGAATCAACCGATCTCTCCAATTAATGCAATTTATTTTTAGGAAAAAAATAATGGATTTTCTGAAAACAAATAACAGATTTTCTAGAAAGGGCAGTACTCTGCGCCGGCGCACCGGCCCGAGTTTCGGCCGGTCCAACCCGAGCCGCTCGATCTGGACGCGCGGGACCACCTGATCTGTCCCGCATCCCCTTTCGTCATCCTTTGCACAGGAAAAAGAGGGGAGAAAAAAGCGAGCGCCGCCGCCGCTCACGGGATCCCGCACGCTAGCCCCCGCTGCCCTCCTTTGGACCCTCGCTGCTTTGGCTCGCCGCCTAGCTGCCACTGGCAAAGCAAAATGCCACCCGCCTTCACCGCCACAGGCGAAGCAAAAAATGCCGGTTCCGGCATAATCGAAAGACGGTTGGAGCAATTTTTAGGATGGTTCCAGCAAAATCAAAACAAAAACAAAGGGGTGGTAGCCACTGACCATACTCTTTGGCCAGGCCGGAATGCATCCCTCCTTATCTTGAAATATTTGCAGCCCAGTAAGTTGGAGAAAACAAATAGGCCTAGCTTGGGTATTCTTCAAAAAGAAATACTGGGCTACCTATTTTCCCAAAGAAAAAACTGCTGGGCTGGTCATGTTGTTAGACGGGCCACAGAGACCGCACAACCCAGTTTATAGCCCGCTCCTCCGAATTACTACTCAAAAAAAGTTGTGCAATTCTGTTGTTAATTGACTATACGTTGAAAATGATGTGGGTCCCAGATATCAGCAGGCTGGATTAGAGTAATAACGAGGGGGTGCATCTCAGTGGTAAAAGAGGCGTTTGCTTGTGTTCGGGAGTGGACCTGGTGGGTTCGTACTGTCATACTCAAAACTACAGTCCTCTCCCGATTCAGTATGTTGACAGGGCCGGATGGCGGCACCGTGGCGAGCGCACCAAGGCGGACGATAAAGTGTTGTCGCCAATGTGTTGGTCTGGGTTGGACATTCTTAATGAAAAATAAAAATGGATCAGAACTATTTACGACGTTGACTACGATTTGCATGGGTCCACTGGTTGCAGGAAGAAAATGTTGGGAGAAAGAAGACTAGTCGCTATCTTTGCCTAAGAATAATATTGACTAAATGTAACGACACTATCATAGAAAATAATATCCTCCTGTTAAATCGTGAATTTAAAGATCTGGTGCATGAGCATTTAACTTTATTTATTTACTTATTTTTGTATAGGGGACCATGAGCATGTACCAGGGCTCATGCGAGAGCCTCCCTTCTAGTTAATTATGGGCTCCTCTATTGGGTCTTCATCAGTGGGCTGCATGTTATCAACAAGTGGAAATGTGTTCCATACCAAAAATAGTATGTGCTACATATGGTACGGGGCACTAAAGGATTGGACCGTGCAACGACTTCCAAAACATTGTGTTTGTCGTTCTAACAATACATTTATTCAACCAACAGCCAAAATATACTACTGATTGTACATTAAAAACAGCAGCAGCAACAACCAGGGCTGGGGGTGCAACAAAAGCATTAAGTAGGCCAGAAGAGTAAAGATGCAACTCTCTCTTCCAAACAAAACATCATCCATCATTATAAAAGGGCTACCAAAAAATAACTAGTGTATACATCAAACTAAATAAAGATCCTACTACACCAAGTGTACGCATCTAACTAACTGGCTTAGACGTTACTATTTGTTAAGATGTGGAGATTGCCTAACGGCTTGACCAGATGGGTGCCGATGGGTGCCTAACGGGGGAGACTCCGGCCTGCAGGTCAAAGTCCGATACTTGCGACCCTCTCACCTACTTTGGGCTACAGAGCGTGGCGGCACGTATCAGGGTATGGTGCATGCAGAGATGCATGGTACGCTGTGTACACACAGTTTTGCCTGATGAACGAAACCGCGCTGCCATCATGATCCTTGCCATCGGTTATCTCCTGGTTAATCAGATAATTTAGTTCGAGAAACAGAGAGCGTGTACCAAGGCTACTTACCAGCCTCCAGTCAAAAATTCCTGAAGGCCTAGAGAAGCTGGGATCCTGCTCAAAGACCTTGCAGTGACTGTGATTGTATTCCGTGAAACAACATGTCTGGTACATGCAAACAATCATCAATCGTTCAGCGTCGTCTGATCGAGCCAGGAACCACCTGCAACTGCCATGATGCTTTTCTTTGAAAGGTTCTGGGATTAGGAAGGGTAGGGACACCAGGCGGCCTACAACATCATATCAAGTTGGAGTCAAATAAAAAAGGGCTCTTAATGTAGTCAATCTTAAGAACAACATGTTATGAGCATGAATATTTTTTCAGTAAATGTTGACAGTAATATAAGCAAGCCATCATGATATCATAGGAAAGTAACATACTCCTGTAATAGCCGTTTGTAGTGATGACTGGAGTAGGCCAGCAATACATCCAACCATATAAGGAGTCGACAACATAAATGAAGCCCTTGTGTTCAATGGCATCAGAGAACCATGGAGGATGTATGAGCCTGCGATGTACATGTAGATTTATCCACTTACCACAGTGACCTGTCAAATAGGCGAGACCGCAGTTGAAGAATGCAATTAGCCTGAAGATTTTATAATTCGCAGATCTTGTGGGCACTTGGCAGATTACAACCTTGAGCAAATCAAACTTGGTATCATGTTGGCTATTGTAAGATTCCGAGTATTCCGGGCCGCGGTGCCAAAGAAGTGCAGTGTTAATCGAAGGAAGGGGGATCAATCGCCGGGTGTAGACCTCCATGAGCATCCAGCTGTGGCGACCATGATGAGCACCATCCAAGATGTGTTCATGCCGACCCAGTACATACTATTAATGTAGTTGAGGGTGACGGGGATCGGATAGCAGTAAAGGGGGTTGATGCTCACCACCCTACGATTGTTATGCTGCATGACACACCGTTTCTGAAGATCATACGGCATCATCAAGCAAGGAGCTGGCTTAAAAATCTCCGGCCTATGGGCTTTGAGTAAACGGTACAGCCCCGACGAGCACGCGGCGAGCAGCATGGTACTGAGATTGTCCACACGTGAAAGAATGTGCTTGATTACCTATGTGGGGAGCGAATTCCAGCCACTCTTTCGGCAGACGCTGCTCGGTTCTGCCATTGTTAGTGCTTGGGTTTCGGACGAGGGGGGAGGCGCCTTAGCGGGGATGGAAGATTGGACGAGATTATGTGCGGACAAAGATGGAGAAGCTAATATGTGCTGCGGGAAGTGGACAGGTGATGATGACTATAGCACGCCGCTTGACTTAAAACTGTTGTCAATACAAAATTTCCTTCATAATAGCTAGGTTTGAATGTTTATCTAGTCAGCATGCCTGTTGTGATGTCCGTGCATCTACTGATGTGGCACAAAATAATTTTTTTCGGGTCATGTAATAACAGCAATTACTTTCCAAACAATAACAGACGAAGCATTGGACATGGTATAGTTCACGCGCAAGCCCGACATTCCAAGTTCAACTTCCACATCAAACTCATGTTCACATATATCTACACATTCATAGATAATGTCCACAACCATGATTCACTTCCAAGCCAAAAAAATGCGAGGAGAGTTATAAATAAAGAAAAACCTCTAGTTCCTGCTACCAGTGCGAGCTCAACAAGTCAAGACCATCCGTAATTAATTATATTTGGTCATTTTTTGTGTTCTAGAATGCCAGCCGGCTCGCGGAAGGATGTTTCGACGGCACACACGCGGATTCAATGGAGGCAGGCGGGGCAATCTGAAGCCGGTTGCATGCGGCGAGGAGGCGTGTTCAGCCTGGCCTGCGGCGAGTGGGGCCCTCTTGGCCGGCGCGCCGGTTCAGTGTCTGTGCTATGAGAGGTCGCGTCCGTGTCAGAGCAATCACTCGCTCCAGTCCTTTTTTGTTTGGGTATAATAAAATGTTGTTTTCCATTCACATTTTATAGTAAAATTCGTGGACAAACTTTCACCCAAAATACAATGGGGACTAGTAAACCAGAATGGAGGTAGTAGCTTTTTTTATGAAAGAAGGGTTTCCCCCATCCGATTTTCATTACTGAAAACCAACATCTAAACCATAGTATTTGCCCTATAACTACCAGGTTCAACATCTCGCAACATAAACCCATACAACCATACGCCAAGGTGGTAGTAGTTATGAATTCCATTTTTGCTCCATACCAATCGTTCTAAAAACTACTTAGTACTTATAACGCGCCATTGAAAATCGGAACTCTTACCCCACTAAAAAATGATATTTTAAACGTGGCTACTCGATCTGTGGCAACTGGCGAGCCACCGCCTCCAGGTCGTTCACCTGTGGTCCCAACCATCAACTCCTACGGATCAAATTATCACGCGAGCTGACTATTCCTAAAAAGGTGCGCTCCACCACATACCCGGTACCCGCGCATGCAGCAATTTTGCACATAGGGTTTTAGGGTTTATTTGTTAACGGTGCCTTTACGTAACTCTCATGTGTGCGAGACAGCGAGAGACCGACTGCGTGTGTGCCCCTCTTCTCTTCGTATATGTACTCCACCGTTTGTCTGGTGTCCAAAATATTATATAGTGGTAATAATTGCTGGCAATGTGCCAATGCGTTGCCACACAATCAATGTAGATTAATAAATATTCACCGATTTGATAGAAAAAAGAGTCCCCTTTTGAAATACGTATATCACTAAAAATATGTTATGTTTCACTCAAAATATATTCATTTGGCGGTTTTGATGAGATAAGGGAGGAATGTTGTTGGTTTCAAGATTCGAGAAGTGGTATATGTATAATTTCTACTCTTACTAGCAAGATGCCCGTGAGTTGCACGGAACATCAAGATCTTGTGGGAGAAAAGGATGAACGAGGGAAGGCCTTATCTGCAAATGTGGAGAGGAGCGTGGGTAAATTGGCATAGTTTCCTTCCTATCCGTTAGATATAGATCGGGCGACCTATATTGCAGGATGGCAGGCACACCATCGTCACCGACTATGCTTTTAGTAAGAGTAGAGATAAAAAACAGAGTTGCTGATGATGGTGTGCCTGCCACCCTGCAATATAGGCCGTCCGAATTATATCTAACGGATAGGAAGGAAACTATGGCAATTTTGCAAAAAGATACCCACACCCCTCTCCACATTTGCAAATAAGGCCTTCCCTTGTTCATCCTTTTCTTCCACAAGATAAACTACTCATACAAATGCATCTTGATGTTCCATGCAACGCATGGTCATGTTGCTAGTTGTTGCAAAAAGCCTATGTGTGTGTGTGAGAGAGAGAGGAAGAGAGGAGGAGGACGGAGTGCATGTGTGACAAAGACACAAAGATTGTGTGTGCGAGAGTTAACAGCTTAAAATGAGGCGATAGTGTGTGTGTGCATGATCGAGAGGGTGTGTCTCGAGAATGGAAGAAAAATCTACATAGATACAAGGAGCGCGAGAGAGACATGTATGCGATAGTGGAAGCATGAGTGTGTGGGTGTATAAACCTATCTAGAGGCTAGTTGATAAATGTTTGTGAGAGAAATACGAGTCGGGGGTGCGAAAGCAAGAGTTTTGTGTGTGTGAGAGAGAAACGATAGTCGGGAAGGGGAGTGGAAACAGGAGTTGTGTGTGTGAGAGAGAGAGAGCGGGGGGGGGGGTGAGTTTGTCTGATCCGTAAAAAAATGAATAATGTCGGTTTTATAACTGGGATGGAGATGGAAAGGAGACCGCAACAAATGTTGTGTCTGCAGGAGAGAGTAATTTTAGCGGTATGAGTGAGACTGTGTGTGGCGGTGAAAAAGAAAGCTTAGGTACCTAGTGATACCAGAGAACGGTAGAGACGTGACAGATAATGAAAACTGTGTAATGTATAATGATAGGAAGAGTGTGACACTTCTCAAGGGAGACGTCGAGAGACCATGTTTGCGAATATAGGAGAAACATGAAGTGAGCATGCGGGTGAGCTGGAGAAAAGAGAGTGATAGCTACATGAAGGAGCATGCATGTGAGAGAGATGGGCGTGACAGGAGTCAACAAAAAAGGGATTCAAATATTTGAATTCGAGATGATGATACATGTAATTCATACTCGAACCAAAATTGATCTATCAAACATGCATACTCATATGAATTCACGCGCATCTATGTTATTTAATATGTAGATATTAGTGATCTATACATTTTAGTAGAACATAATTTGGTTTAAATTTTTGGAATTCAACCTTACAATTTTGAGATCATTGTATTTGTAAATCATATTATACATATAAAGGAGCAGAATTCTTTGTTGTGCTTTTGAAAGTATATATAAAAAATGATGTATATAGAATTTTATACCAATCGAAAATGGATCCTGCCCGAACAAAAATAGAATACAAAGTAGACTCGAATTGAGTTGGCACAGTAAACATGCACTCTTGCTCTGCAAAAATTTGAACGAAGCGGGGAAAGTTGCAGTAACTGCCCGAAACCAAAATCTGTGAGAAGAAAATTACTACCTATCCTTGACACGCAAAGCCTATTGGCTCGATTTCTATAGTTTTCGATGGGGTAGGTTTGTAATTTCACTCAAACGTGACATAGCCGCCTCTCACCCGGATTCGTACATGGTGGGCGCCAAAACACCGTGTCTCCTCGGCCGAAATCGACTCCCTCCCCGATTCATACATGGTGGGCACAAAAAACAAATTCTTGTTGACAAATATTTGGTGTATGCGAGATTACCATCCTATCCTCAACCGACTAATATTGTTGTGATGTAGGAAATTTGAAACGGGGGCTAAGTTTGTAATTTTTGTTGCATTTGAGACAAGCGTGCCCTAAATACATGGTTCCCCCTTCCTCTCTCCCTCCATTTCCCCATTCGTACTCCGTGGGCGCCAAAACACCCTCTCCACACCAGGCTCCTCCGTCTGCCACCCCATCCACCGCCATCCTCCTCCACCATGCCGGAGCTGATACCCCGATGCCGTCATCCATTACAAGACATCGACCTCTCTCATCCACGGCTTCGGACCAGGATCCTTGCATCCCGTCCTCCCGCTTCATCCCGGCCATCGTCCACCTTACCGGCACCGCTCCTACGACCGTCTCGTCCACCGCGCCATGCCTCCACCGTCTACCCTCCTAGATCTGCTTCCACTCCGCTGACAACCATCGCTACCGCAGCACCGTCAAATTCTCAGCAGATGCATACACGACGCCGCACTAGAGGCGGTATTCTTTCGTATCTGCTCAACTTATTTATCGCAGCAAGAAAATAGATCGCCATTGCTTTACTCTGATTTCTTGTCCATCACTTACTTGCTAGTTGAAAGCAAACATTGGTCGTGAAGTTTGCTTTGTCTGGTTTGCACCTTCAGATCCACCATGGCACGCTCAACACTATACTCGCAATGCTTATGGTTTTCCCCTTTTGTATTCAATACTAGTTAAATGCCAGTAGAATAAATTTGAAAATTCGGCCAGTTGATTTTTCAGAGCTCGCCGGAGTTCGCTGGTGCGAAGGAAGGGGCTCGGGTGGGTACGGTGGTGGGACCTCGCCGAACAAAGAAAACTCGACACGAGTGGGGGCAGGGGTGGGGGTGGCGGAGGAACACAGGCGGTGGGGGCCGGTGGTTCGGCCGGCGGCCCGTGCGGTGTTCTGTATGGGAAGAATCAGAGACAAGGAAACAGAAGGGTTAGGAGACGTAGGATCTTCATCCAACCTTAGGAAATGGTCGACTGACCCAAATGACAAAAGTCACGCGACTTGCAAGCAGTCATGCCTTTATATTCAATACCATCATCGTACCTGCTTATCACTGCTCCTGAATCCATCAAGCTAAACAACGTGCCACTGATAATTCCAAACTTGTTGCTCAAATACGAATCAGATATGATGCTGATATTACTAAAATAGATAACGTTTAATTGGTCAGCTAATGTTCCTAATTTACTTTAGAAAAGCACGTGCACCACATATAGAGAGATAGTAGGGAGTTGCATTCTTAAGTGCTCCGGTTCATCATGTGTGGGCACTGCGCAATGAACATTTTATTATTCAAAATCCGCTTGTCCTTCTTTAGCATGTTCCTCTGTCGTTCTTCTTTAATAAGTACTCTCTTCGTTCCTAAATACAAGTCTTTGAATAGATTCCACCATGGACTACATATGGAGCAAAATGAGTGAATCTACACTCTAAAATGTATCTGTATACATCTGTATGTGATCGATAGTGGAAATCTCTACAAAGACTTATATTTTGGAACAGAGGGAGTATGATAGTAGTACAGTATGTTCCTTGTAGTGAAGATGAGCAGGGACAATTGCAGTGTAGAGGTCTATACGGTCGGTTCTGATGGACAATTTGAACTCTTCGGGCCTCTTTGATTCATAGGATTTTGTAAACATAGGAATAGGATTTGTAGTGGCCTGCCCACTTGAATCCTATGAGAGTAGCATGGAAATGCAGGGAGCTGTGTCGCCTTTGAGAGTTACACTGCTATTACCAGTACTGCACCTTCAGTTGAAGAGAGCTGGTATCTGAAGCCTTTCTAGCCGTACCGGCAATACTAGCACATATATTCCAGCAAGTTCCACTTTACTTATTTTACTCTAATGCTTACGGTTTTCCCGTTATATCTACACTATGATCTGTGTAGCTGTTTTGTGTCGCACTAGCAGCAGTCCACTCTTGAAGCTAAACACACCAATCATAAGTCCAAAGCTTACTTCTTCAAATACGAATTGTGATATGATACTGATATTAGTTAATAGACACACATTTAATTGGTCAGGTAATGCTCCCACTTGATTTTCCAAATGCATGTGGCCACATATAGAGACAACATGGAATTGCATTTCTTTGGGCGCTGTGATTCATCATGAGTGGGCAACCAACATTGTATGCAATGAAGCAGAGCCTCAAGAAAAAGCTTCCTCTTCTGTTCTTTAACATTTTCCTCTTTTGTTATTCTGTATTTAGTACATACAGTATGTTCCTTGTTAGGAAGGGGAGCACGGACATCTGCAGTCAATAGCTGATAGAGCTGGCCTGTACGTGATTGATAGGCTTTCAATTACTAGCGGCAATACAACATCGTATTTTCCAGCCGGTTCCACTTTCCCGATTTATATATTGTGATTATGGTGTACCCCTTTTATGTACACTACGATATGCCTAGTTGTTGTGTGCTCTTGTTATCATGGTTTGGCAATAAACTCTCTATACAGTATATTATGAACCTATCATCTGCCAACTATCCTTACTTCTGGAGCCTATTTTTTGTGTACTTGTGACAGATTATATTAATGCACGCACCATATTACAGCACACATGAGCTCTCGCATCAGAATCAAGTGATAGCACACAAGGGTTTATAGGGGCGCCCCTATATTGGAATATCCTCTGCATTACAAAGATAATCTCACTACTATTTATGTTTTCATGGTTCTCAGATATTATACCTAATTGCAGTGAATATTAGAATACGTGCATCAGAAGAATATTGTGGAACACTGCAATTACTTACAAAATTGGCACCAGGGCATTGAGTGTCATTGTGGATGCAATGAAACTCATACGCTCCCCACCTGTAGATTCTTGTTCAGAACATGATCCTAATGGCTATTCTAATCTCAAGGAGTCAAAGGAAGATGGTCTGTCCTGTTCACCCATCAAGGTGCCTGTTCTAATTTGGCAAGGTTTTATTGATTGTGTGTATCTTGCATATGTTGTCTTGCATTTCTTCTACTTTGTTGCACCGCCATTTGCTTAGTTTACTCATCATATATGTCGAGATGCCATGCCCATCCATTATCAATACATATTCCATCTGTCATCATACCATAATTTTTCACTCAAATGTTGTTCTTGTGCATCAGACATAAAAAAGGAACAGGTTGATTGCCGAACCTAAAGGAGCACCAGCAAAGTCCTTGAAAAACATGGTGGTGCCGGAGAAATCAGACAACACCCCACTTATATTGGCTATACAACCAGTGACACAAAACGTAGGACTAACTCCAACAGACTGTACCCATACTGCACTGGCCACACCACTAGCCCCACCACACAGACTCCAGCAAAAGGTATGTTGATTTCAGTTGCAATAGCACTAGCCGTACCACAGAAAAATCCCACTCCAGCAAAAAGTACAGCAAGTCCACTGGTCGAAGACCTATCCCAACTGCAGAGATGGCCAATTCCTGCAGATTGGAACCCCATTCCAGTTATTCCTAGTTTAAAAGACAATGCTTTCAATGTTGTTAGGGACTACGTGCATATATTCCCATCATGGGAAGATTATAGTGAAGAGAAACACCATTTTCACATCTTCCTGTCCCACTTACGTATAAGTGCTATTATTCATGGTCATCATTTTCCTATTTTCTGTTGATTGAGCACATCAATAATTAATATTACATTGTTGTAAGTAGGCGAGGGTCAATCTGGATAGTCATGACGAGCAAAGCTTGCTTGCGCTTTTCAAGGAAGCATTGCAGCAGTATCAGTGTTACCCGAGGAAATCACAATTTGATGGCAAGTCTATAAACGAGTTTCCGGAAAAGTCTGCTATGCTAAATTTAGAAGACATTGAATGTAAAAACCTTGTTATGCATTGGTCTCGTTCCCAGGATGAGGTAATGTCTATGATATCACATGACAATTTGAACTTCTACTTTTCTGCATGTGCATTACAGATCTTTTTTGCAGGAAATCTGCTCGAAGAAGAATTCCAGTTTGAAAAGAACGACAGGATATCGCAAATATCCTGCCCGATGCTTTGCTCTTGTTAGAACCTGTTGTCCTGTATCACTGTACTTGCATACATACCTGGTTCATTATGTGACAGCAGTATGCATGATACCTTGGTTATCAATTGTTCACTCCAAATTATCTGATCTGTATCAATGGTTACATTAGTGTAGAATATATCCAATGCCAATGAATTTTTTTAGCTCTGCATTGTTCTTGTAAGTACCCGCTGTCCTTTATCAATGTACTTATATTGACAGGTAGTTGTTCATGTACCATCACTCTGCACCTTATTTTCGTTTGCCCTCTATTTTCTACGCATCAGATCTATATTTACTCTTACCATAAGGTTGGATAACACCGATGGTACTAAAGAAGTTTAGCTCTGCATTGCTCTTGGTTGTACCTTTTGCCTGTATCGCTGTACTTACATTTATATCTACTTGGTTATGTAGCATCACTCTTCATCTTATCTTAAATATTCTCCATTTTTTCTTATATTATCACATCTATATTTACTCTTAACAAAATGTAGAATAAAGGCAATGCTTATGAAGAAGATTCCGTGGTAAACTTCTTGAATTGCCCCCCATCAGCATGAACAAGGGCTTTATAGAGTCTGTCTTTACCAATAATGTAAGTTTCAAGCCTTCAAACTTTGTTGTGTATATTTGGTTAGGCATGACTGCAACCACTATTTATTTTTGGTGTTTGCATCAAATTGCATGTTTAAAGTTTATTTTGTAGTTCATAAACAAAAGTTTGTCCTTCTCAATTTAAGTTTTCAGTTGCACAACCAAGTTCCTTCTTCATACCATGTAAATTAAACTATACAGAGCAAGTGATCTACTTTTGCACTGCATGTATGCTTCTGTTCTTGATCCATAATCCAGTGGTGTGGTGAGCCTACCCACTACAGCACAATGTCATATACTGCAATGTCTTAACTATGAACAATGTCATATCATTCTACTATTATTTAAACCGTCTCTTTATTTGTCAATCTGAAATGGGATAAATTGACAGCACACAACCATTGATACTTATGAGTTCTTGATTTGGAATCCAATGGTGTCGTGAAGCTGCCAACTCCTTTACAATGTCATTTCCTAGCATGTCTTGACCTGAACAATACCATATTGTGTTAGTGCTATTTTAAATTGTGTCACTTACGCAGAAAATAATGATTCCTCCACCTGACAGCAGGGACACACCGGACGGGCCACCGTATTTCACGAAAAAACGTTCCCCCCTGACTGCTGGGACCCACCAGCTACATCTTCGCACGCAAGGAAGTGCATCCGGGCAAAAAAATGATTCGCCCCCCTGACTGCTGGGACCCACCAGTTACATCTTCGCACGCAAGGAAGTGTCTGATAGTCGGGACCCACCTAGTCGAAGCATACGTAGTGTTGTCATTCTGGCCGCGAACGTGTACGTACATACTGGTCGATGTAGAGGCGCACATGTGTCATAGTAGAGGCGCGCACGTGCCGTAGTATTGGCGCGCACGTAGCATATACACGTACGTACAACGGCTAGGGTGCAAGACAATAAATATGGCCACGTACGTACATACGGGCGGGGTCTCGAACGCCTACTCGCGCATCCGTACGACCAGGGCTCGTGTACATGGCTGGGTCAGAATGGACAAACTGCGTCGTCGTGGTGTTCATGGGGTGGTAACAGAATGCATCGTGTTCATCGGGAGACAACGGAATGCGTGGGAGCCAACCGGCTTGGACGGAAGAGCCGATGGAAACGAGGCCTGGCGTACCGCAGAACGGAGGAAATGACCTTGTGTTCGACCGACCACATTCGAAACGGGATCCTGTTCATCGGGAGGGGTCTGGCGTACCGCAAAACGGAGGAAACGAACTTGTGTTGGACCTCCTATGGTCGAAACGGGGTCCTATTGATAGGGAGGGGTGTGGTGTACCGCAAAACGGAGGAAACGTACTTGTGTTGGAGCGCTATGGTCAAAACGGGGGTCCTGTTCATCGGGAGGTGTGTGGCGTACCGCAAAACGTGACTCCACGAGATACTGTTTATCTCCACCATCGACCTCCTCCAGCCTCCATGGGCTGCTGTTCATCTACCATCGACCTCCTGCAGCCTCTACCTGCTCCTATTCATCCAGCCTCCATCGTGCGCTACTCCACCAGCTACTGCTCAACGAGCCCTCTCCACGGGCTCATGTTCAACCACCCCTCCACGGGCTACTGTTCATCCAGCCCTCCACCATCTACTATTCAGCCAGCCCTCCACGAGGTCGTCCTGTTCATCCAACCCTCCACGGGGTCCAGTTCATCCAGCCCCAACCGTCTCGATTGATCGGGGTCCTGTTCATCCAGAGGCAACACCACGGGGTCCTGTTCATCCACCCCCATCGGGAACTGTTCATCCAAACCCCCTAGCAACGCTCACTGTTCATCCAGAGGCAACATCGATCGGCTTCACTTAGCAGCAGTAGCGAAGGAATCGCTCGATCGGGTTCAGATAGCAGCCATTGATCGATCGCTCGGGTTCAGTAATGCGTAGCCTGCAGTGCAATCGCTCGGGTTCAGTTAGAGCCCAATGCCTCGCACCCACATGTGTGCATCGCTCGGCCCCGACCACCCACCGTAACCGGGAACACCCCAATATTTTCCTCGCCCTCGCTTGTACTACGGTTTTTTCCGTCCAAAGAATGTCATGTAGCTGCATCTCCGGCCCGCCCAGGACAAAAAGGCCATTTTTTGTCATGATTTTTTGTCATAGAAGTAGGAGCCCACCAGATCTATGATGATACCGGGTTTTGTCTCAATTATCATCATAGAAGTGTCATAAGTATGACAGGAAAAAAATTCGTTCAGCCCAAAATGTCACGTTTTTTTGTAGTGCAGGTAGACCCGACGCGGCCGTTTCCCCCCTCCAGATGCCGACGACGACGCCGTCCGTGAGGGGGGCCACACCCCGGAGATGCATGCCGGGCGTTTGCAACCGCCACAACACTTCCAGACTTGTGAGAGGCCGCCGACGCAAGATTTGGTGGCATGCTAGCCCTCGGAGGCCGCCGACCACAATCGTAGACACGCGAACAGCAATCCGCGTAGACGGAAGTGTTCAGATACTTCTGCATCACCAAAAATTATGAAAAATTACCATCAGTCCTATAGCATGTGTTCCCACGTCGTGTAAAAAACTCATGATTTTATCGCGCTCCGAGTGATCAATAATATTCATGCAGCAGTGTTACCACCGAACGTTTACTACCGTGTCACCGCCGTTCGTGAGACGGGGCCACACCTCGGAGCCACATCCTACGTCTTCACACATGCCACCACACCTTACGGCATGTATGAGGGCCCGGAGCGACGCTCCGGTGGCATTGCCACCCCCAGGGCCCCTATCCCGCCTAACCCTGGAGCGGTTGACCACGAGATCTAACCCTTTGGCTTTTCCCGGACGGGCTTTGACCAGTGGACCTCTCCACCCGGTTGTGGTAGGTCAGCCTATAGCAACACTTGGGAGCAACATCTGGGCCAAACCCACAAGAAGATCCCCTCCAGGATGACCTGACACGGATGTTTCCCCCTCCACATGCCGGCAGCGGCACCGTCCATGAGGGGGGCCACACCCCGGAGACGCGCACTCACTGTTCAGACATGCTTCCGCACCTTAAGTCATGTATGAGGGCCCGGTGTGACGCTCCGGTGGCATAGTTACCCCACAGGGCCCCTGTCGGTGTCAAAACCGGCGGATCTCGGGTAGGGGGTCCCGAACTGTGCGTCTAGGTGGATGGTAATAGGAGACGAGGGACACGATGTCTTACCTAGGTTGGGCCGTCTTGATGGAGGTAAAACCCTACGTCATGCTTTATTAATATTGATGATATGGGTAGTACAAGAGTGGATCTACCACGAGATCAAGGAGGCTAAACCCTAGAAGCTAGCCTATGGTATGATTGTTGTAATGGATGTTGTGTCCTACGGACTAAACCCATCTGGTGTATATAGACACCGGGGAGGGCTAGGGTTACACAGAGTCGGTTACAATGGTAGGAGATCTACATATCCGTATCGCCAAGCTTGCCTTCCATGCCAAGGAAAGTCCCATCCGGACACGGGACGGAGTCTTCAATCTTGTATCTTCGTAGTCTTGGAGTCCGCGGACGATGATAGTCCGTTGTCCTGACACCCCTAGTCCAGACTCCTCAAGAGTAGCCCTCGAACTCGGCTTCAATGACGATGATTCCGCGCGCATAATGTTCGGCATTGCAAGGCGGGTTCCTCCTTTGAATAATCCAGAGAAGATCGAGAACACCGGATAGTGTCCGCTCGCAAAATAAATTCCACGCTCCACCGTAGAGAATAATATATACGAAGTTCAATCTGGCGACGATTTTGCGGCATGACGCCACACCACTACCAAGCCTTTACTTGAATCATTTTTATTATACCGCCAAGACGCTTAGCTTAAGCGGTTTCTTGGCACGCCTTGTCGAAGCGAGATCGTGTTCCCCTTATTCCGGATTCTCATCAATACGGACGGGGTAACCCAACCGCGCTTCGCCGCCACGCCTCTATAGAAGGCAAGTCCCGAACGGTCGGGGAGACGGCTCTAGGTATTCTCCCTCTTTATAATAGGACCAAGGCTCGTTCCTTTTCTTCGATCTTCCACCAAACTTCTCCTTGCTCCAAGTTCCAACACCCAGAGCCCCAGATTCAAGCGCCGGACCTTCAACAATGTCCGCCCGACCTTCGGGGTCAGGATGCCCTCCTCCGCTACGGAGGAGGACGTGCTAAAGCTGCGAGAAGCCAAGTACCTGTCCTATGAGATTTCGCACAGGTTGCCCGTCGAAGGGCAGGCCATCCCCACCCCCGAGCCCGGCGAGTATGTCGTCTTTGTATCACACCTCTGTCGGGGTTTAGGCTTCCCGACGAATCCTTTTGTGAGAGGGCTCATGTTTTACTATGGGTTGGAATTCCACGACCTGGCTCCGGAGTCCATCCTCCATATCTCTGCATTCATCGTCATCTGCGAAGCCTTCCTCCGCGTCACTCCCCACTTCGGCTTGTGGCTGAAGACCTTCAATGTGGAGCCGAAGATGATCGGGGGGCGTCAAGCAGAGTGCGACGGGGCGGCCGTAAGCAGGAGGACCGATTCCCCATGGCCCGAGGGCTCCTTCCAAGAGAAGCTCGGCTTGTGGCAGCAGGAGTGGTTCTATATCAGCGCTCAGAAGGGCAGCAGGCAGAAGCCGCCGCCTCCATTCTGCTCAAGACCTCCACGACGGTTGATGTCGTGGGTCAACCAAGGGCTCAATTGGGGGCCATCAAAAGACGTGCCCCTATTGCAGGGCCGGATTCGAGACCTCCAAGCGAGGGAGATCGATCTGGTCGTGGTGGTGCAGGTCATGCTAATTAGGCGTCTCCTGCCCTGCAAACGCCGTCCTCTCCGGCTATGGGAGTTCAATCCGGAGGGACCACGGATTCTCCAACACTTCATGGGTACGACACCCGTGGAGATGTACAAGTTGTTCTTCGGATCACAGGAGGTGTGTCCGGAATTGACCGAGGATGCCGGCCTAAGCTGCAATTGCCCGGATACTCAAGTAAGTAGCTCAGTGTTCGGACGTACCATTTGGTTGCCTTTCTACAATTCGCCTTTTAACCCATTATCCTTCAACAGGAGTGGATAGCGCAAGCAAAGCTAATACAGTGTCCGGCCCCCCTCCCAGAGACCGCGCCGGAGCCCGTGCTGGTCAGAATGTTGAGGTTGCGCCTTGAAGAAGGCTAAGGGGAAAACAGAGGAGCTACCGCCTCGCCCAAGGGGGCGCTTGAAGAAGGGGGGATCGAGAATCCCTCCCTCCAGAGGGAGAAGAGGACCGCCTCCGAAGACCCGGAGGCCAAAGACCCTAAGAGGGGGATGAAATCTTCACCAGAGGGTCCTGCGTCCGGGGAGGCCCCGGCCGCACAGTCTTCCCTAAAGAATCAGCCCTCCAGCGAGCCGTGAGTAAAAAAAGGGGGAGTTTGTTAATAATAAACATCCCTATTTGCGCTTCTGAGGATAACCAAAATTTTTACCTTGTAGTTCGGACCTGCGACCTTCTCAGATGAGCTCGTCTTCTGGGGATCTTCGTCCAGAGATGATGGAGAGTGAGACGCCTCCGTCTGCTGCGCTGTCGGATAGGGCGGATGAGCCTGAAGTGTCGTCACAGAGGGTATCCCCGAGCCTGGCAGAGCCGAAGAGTTCGGCGCCGACTAGTGTTCGGCCGGGGGAGCTGAAGGATCTGCTTGAGAGGGCGTCCATCTGAGAAGATCACCGTGCATTGATGAGTACGGTGATTGGAAGGGTTTCGTCCGCCGAAAACAGATTGCATAATGCCGTCAGGAGTTTGCTGGTGGGTTTTGAGGTACGTAAAAACGACGCGCCTTTTTGACAGTTTTGCACATGAAAGTGCGCCCTGTATAGATAGTAGCCCCTGAGACTCGGTAGGTTGTCGAAAGCGACAGCGTGCCAAGGATCAAAATCGCACGTATTGAGTGTCGCCTTTCCTATGCAGGTGGCTGATAGTTCGGGGGCTAGCCGGACTGATGGAATTGCCGAATTAATGCGGCAACTCGATGTGGCAGATGCAGACATCGCGCTAGTCAACAAGCGACTTGACGAGTTGCAAGGTAAATTGATTCTCCGCAGTCACCTATTAAGGGATCTAAAGCCCACCTCTTACAATATTTATGCTTGACGCCGATGGTGCTGCTGCTGTGGAGAGCCTTCAGGCAGAACTTGCTCAAGCCAAGGAGCAAGCCAGAAGGAGTGATGCGGCTGCCTCGAGGGCGGCCGAGGAGTTAGAAGCCGAAAGGGCTGCACACTTGCCGGTTAGGGAAGAGATGGCCGAATTGGCCGTTAAATTGAAGGATGCTACCGACTGCAATGAGGCTCTTGAAAAGGAGTGCCTATCGGAGCGAGAAGACCTGGGGAAGGCCAGCGCCGAAGCCAAGGATGCCCGTTCTGCAATGCGGGCTATGAAGGAGGAGCTGTGTCAGGCCGGAGACATTGTGGTCGGGTAAGCCTTTTACGCTACGCCGCAGGTTTACGGATCCAAAGTATGCCCAGCTTGGCCAGCTGTGGGGTTCGGAGGATCCATATATGGACTTAGCGGCGAGTGCGGCGGATGTCGTTGTGCACTTCCGAAGTCAGAAGGATCACAAGACGGAAGAGCTATTTTGGTCTCAATTCCATAGTCCGGATCGTTCACTTCCGCTGACCGATCGGTTGGCCGAATGGGCTGAGTTGAATAGGTTGTCCGGACTTGCCATGACGGATATCGTGACTCATGTCTGGCCGGAGAGGCCCAAGCCAACGAGCTATTTTGGCTTATTGCAGGAGTTTCTTGGGGCGGTGCCGCATATCAAGGAGATGAAGCGGTTGGCCTGCATAGAGGGTGCGCGGATGGCCCTTGCCCGTGTGAAGACACATTGGACAGAGATGGATGCCACCGCTGTTGCAACCCAGGGTCCGGACGAAAGCCGGTTACCCGCCGAGCACTATTTTCGGGAAGTTATGCGTGGTGCTCGTGTAATAGAGTCGCAGTGCTCGAAAAATGTCACGTTCAAATGAACGTTTTATTTTGTAAAACAATGGTTATGATGTAATCGCTTTTTATACTTGTGCGTTCCAAGTATTGAAATATCTCCTATGCGGCCGTTTATGTATACGTGTGTATAACCTGAAAGATGGCAGTCTTCAGCTTCAGCCCCCACGCAGAAGGTGCGGGGGTGTTCGCAAAAATAGCGCATTTTTACACTTAATCCAACGTCTCGGTCCTGTTGAGGAGGTGGTAGCGTAGCAAACGAGGCAACCGGACTATGATGCTTTATCACTTTCACTTAGCCATTGGATTTCGAGGGTGGGGCTACGATATAGCCCACGGGGCACCGCGCTCTCGAATTCGGGCGCGTGTGTGCTGACCGAAACGGTCCTTCGTCAAAGCGGAGGAATTCTAAACATTCCGGTGGTCGATCGAGTGGTTGACCAGTCTCGATGTATCATGACGATCGCCGGCTTTCTCTCGAGGTGCTCGCCAAATTAACCGGGCACAATCGCAGAGTTCTCCGGTGCCGCGTTAGCCGATGATACGGAACGTAAGGCAGAAAAACAAAGGAGCCGAGCAAACCCAACATTTGACCAAAGACATGATTCGAAGCTGATGCATATAAGGCCTAACTCGAGACGCTGAACACTCCCTAAGGTGTTCGGTCTTTATAATAATGGGCAGAACAATGCCCTAAGCCCCTAGTGTCCAGGTACGGGCAAGGTCCTCTAACGCGGCCGATGCAAAACGTCAGGCTCCACTCTGGTTATAATGAGAAACCATGGGATTATAGCAACAAGAGATAGTAAAAAAGGTTTACGCAGGGTCTTAATCTGAAAAGAATCCTTGTGACGGGTCCCTACTGCATGTCTGCGCCTGTGTCTCCGTTGTGCCGTTATCCTGGACGGGTGTGCACGTTGTTCATCTGTAAAAAGAGGGGAACTTAGTTTGAAAGGAAATCGTGCGAAAAAAAGTATATGAAAAATATTAATAAGTAAAGCGGAGTCTATATTAGCTCGTTGTTGCTTATACGCACAACCCCTTGTGAAGGGGTGTGCGGCTAGGGAGCCCCTAGCCTATTTATGCCGGACTCGTCTAGCCGTGTCCGGGGTCTTTAAATGACCCTCGCAATGAAATGATGCCACGTGGACCGGGCATTTTAAGTGTAAGAGACGTGTAATGTGGTATGGCGTTGAAGCGGACAAAAGCTTCACGTCCCAATAGTGCTTGATAGCTACTTTTGAACGGGGCGACATGAAAGATTAGTTTTTCGCGTCGGAAGTTGTTCGGTGACCCGAACACAACTTCTACTAATAAGGAGCCTGTGCACTTGGCGTAAGGGCCTGGCGTCACTCCTTTAAAGGAAGTGCGGCTATGTCGAATTTTAGTAAGGTCTATCCCCAACTTGCGGATTGTGTTTGGATATAGCAGGTTTAAATCGCTGCCTCCGTCCATCAGGACTTGTGTAAATTGTAGTCCGTCGATTATAGGATCCAATATCAGAGCAGTCCATCCTGAATTTTGAACACATCTGGAATAACCCAGGTGGTCAAAAGTGATTGGTTTTGACATCCAATCTCAAGATTCCGCTGGGGTGGACCGTGCGAGACCCATCTTAGCGGGTGCCGCATTGTTTTTCCATATTATCACATGAAGTGAGTTTACTGCTTTGACTTCTTGTGGGAAAGTCTTTTGTTTTCCGGTGCTCTACTGGTGGGGTTTATCATCATCCTCGCTTGACGCATCGAGCCCCTTGTGTTAGGCGTTGAGTCGGCCGGACTGTTTGAAAACCCAACAATCTCGGTGGGTGTGGTTTGCAGGCCTTCCGGGGGTACTGTGGATTTGACATATCCGATCCGAAATTTTGTTTAAGTTGGATAGCTCATCACTGTTATCCTTAAGAGGCAGTGTTTTGTTGTTCAGCCGCGAGCTTTTGAATCCTGCGTTGACCGCCATATTCTTTGGGGTTTTTTCTTTATTTCGGCGCTGATCCTTTCTGTGCCATGATTTTTCGTTTCCATCTCTAATCTCGGATGTACTCGGGTCGCTGGTGCTACATCTTGCTAGCCAGCTATCTTCCCCCGCGCAAAAGCGGGTCATGAGGCTTGTTAGCGCGGACATTGTCCTCGGCTTCCTTAGCCGAGGTTTCTGGCGAGCCATTCATCTTGGACGTTGTGTTTAAAAGCTGCTAAGGCTTCGGCGTCCGGACAGTCGACTATTTGGTTCTTTTTCGTAAGGAACCTGTTCCAGAATTTGCGCGCTGACTCTCCGGGCTGTTGAGTTAAATGACTTAGATCGTCTGCATCCGGAGGGCGGACATAAGTCCCTCGAAAATTTGCTCTAAACGTGTCCTCAAGCTCTTCCCAACTTCCAACAGTGTTTTCTGGGAGGCTTTTGAGCCAATGCCGAGCTGGCCCTTTGAGCTTGAGGGGTAGGTATTTTATGGCGTGGAGGTCATCTCCTCTAGCCATGTGTATGTGTAGTATATAATACTCTATCCAGACTCCAGGGTCTGATGTTCCGTTGTAAGCCTCTATATTTATGGGTTTAAACACTGCTGGGAATTCATGATCCAGCACCTCATTGGTGAAACATAGTGGGTGTGCGGCGCCCCTGTATTTGGGTGTACCGCTATCTTCGAACACTTGGCGTGTTGTGTTGCTTCCTGGGGCCCTCTTTTTTGGCGCGTAAATGGACCTCGATGGGCCATCTGTTTTCCCAGGGTCATGAGTCGTCTTGTGTGCGTCGCCGCTTGTAGATTTTGGCCTATCATCTGGCTGTCTATCCAGCCAGGCGGCCTCTTTGTTTTTTGACTGTGGGGGCTCTATGGCTTCCTCGTCAAATTCTGGCAGCAGCTTGCGCGTCGGGTAGCTCTTTGATTGATGGCCATTGCCGTATTTGTCTGCGGTTTTGAGCACTTTGCTCCACCTCATTCTGAGTATGTCTTCCGCTGTTTTGAGCTTCCGTTTTCCTTCTTCAAACTTCTTGCAGTGGCGACGAGTCTTTTCCGAAGTCTCTTATTCTCCGGTGGTGTGCCTGGCGTGAGGTCGTCTGGACTGTTGGTTTCGCCGGGCATGGATTGATTATCCGTCTCGTCCTGTTCGGACGGTTGCTTGGCTGCATGTTCGTCGTCCACTGGTTTGCCCTGCTCTATTGCTGGGTCATTAGGAGCGATGTTGTTGTCGAGGCGGGACTTAGGGCGGCGTCTGCGTCGCCGTTTTGGTTGTTTATCGGCGGGATTATCCTTTGCCGCACCCCGTTGGTCCTCGTTATCGCTTCCTTTTGGGGTATCCACCATATATACGTCGTGTGTTGGGGTGGTCTTCCAGTGTCTTGTAGGTGCTGGTTCTTGATCGTCTCTGGCATCGTCGTCCATGCCGTCGATGTCTTCGGAGTCATAGTCTAGCATGTCTGTTAGATCGTCGACAGTGGCTACAAAGTGGGTGGTGGGTGGGCTTTGAATTTCTTCGTCGTCCGCATCCCAACCATCCTGGCCATAATCCGGCCAGGGCTCTCCGGATAGCGAGAGATGCTTTAGCGAATTTAGAATGTCGCCAAAGGGCGAGTGCTGAAACATGTCCGCGGTGGTGAACTCCATGATCGGCACCCAATCGGATTCGATTGGCAGGGGCGTGGGAGGTTCGAATCCGCAGGAGTCCGCACCTCGGAGTCACGAGCTTTATAGGGACAAGGTCGGTGTTCGCTCCATCGCCGCGAAGTTGCAGCCCCGAGGTGGTGTCCAGCCACCGTCCTCGATCTGGCGATCGGCTCGGGACCGAGGGCGGGCGGATTCGTGTCGCCACCAAGGCACCGTCCGCGGCGAGCTAAATCATGCCCATCGTGACAGCGCTGCTCGCTTCGGCCGTGGCTCGAGTCCGTTGAAGATCAAGTCCCGCGGATATCGGCCGTGAAGTTTAGGCTTCGAACCTGACTCGACGGCCAGGGCATAGCTTCGATCTGCTCCAGATGGCCAAGTGAATAAGCCCGCAGCGGCCGCCCGAATCTGAAGATCTGTCCGGGAGAAAAGTCTCACCACAGACGGCGTTGTTGTTGATTGAAGAAGCCATCGAGCCTATCGGTGGCGACATAGAGGAACTCTCAATGAAAGCACCAATGTCGGTGTCAAAACCGGCGGATCTCGGTAGGGGTCCCGAATCGTGCGTCTAGGCGGATGGTAACAAGAGACGAGGGACACGATGTTTTACCCAGGTTCGGGCCCTCTTGATGGAGGTAAAACCCTACGTCCTGCTTGATAAATATTGATGATATGGGTAGTACAAGAGTGGATCTACCACGAGATCAAGGAGGCTAAACCCTAGAAGCTAGCCTATGGTATGATTGTTGTAATGGATGTTGTGTCCTACGGACTAAACCCCTCCGGTTTATATAGACACCGAATAGGGCTAGGGTTACACAGAGTCGGTTACAATGGTAGGAGATCTACATATCCGTATCGCCAAACTTGCCTTCCACGCCAAGGAAAGTGCCATTCAGACACGGGACGGAGTCTTCAATCTTGTATCTTCGTAGTCATGGAGTCCGGCGGACGATGATAGTCCGGCTGTCCGGACACCCCCTAGTCCAGGACTCCCTCAGCCCCCGTCCCGCCTAACCCTGGAGTGACTGACCACGAGATCTAACCCTTTACCTTTTGCCGGACGGGCTTTGACTAGTGGTCCTCTCCATCTGGTTGTACTAGGTCAGACCATAGGAACACTTGGGAGCAACGGCCGGGCCAAACCCACAAGAAGATCCCCTCCAGATAGACCCGACGAGGCCGTCTCCCCCTCTAGGTGCTGGCAGCGACGCCGTCCGTGAGGGGGCCACACCCCGAAGATGTGTGCTGGCTCTTGAAACATGCCACCACGCCTTACGGCGTGTATGAGAGCCTGATGCGACGCTCCGGTGGCATTGCCACCCCCAGGGCCCCTATCCCGCCTAACACTGGAGCGGTTGACCACGAGATGTAACCCTTTGACTTTTCTCGGACGTGCTTTGACTAGTGGACATCTCCACCCGGTTGTGGTAGGTAAGCCTATAGGAACACTTGGGAGCAACTTCCAGGCCAAACCCACATGAAGATCCCCTCCAGGTAGACCCGTAGTGGCCGTTACCCCCTCCAGGTGCCGGCGGTGGCGCCGTCCGTGAGGGGGGCCATACCCCAAAGCCTCGTGATGCCTCTCAGACATGCCACCACACCTTACGCCATGTATAAGGGCGTAGTGCGATGCTTCGGTGGCATTGCTACCCCCCAGGGGCCCCGTCCCGCCTAACCCTGGAGCGGTTGACCACGAGATATAACCCTTGGACTTTCCCCGGACGGGCTTTGACTAGTAGACCTCTCCACCCGGTTGTGGTAGGTCAGCCCATAGGAACACTTGGGGGCAACGTCTGGGCTAAACCCATAGGAAGATCCCCTCCTGGTAGACCTGATGCGGTCATTTCCCCCTCCAAGTGCCGCCGGCGGCACCGTCCGTTTGAGGGGCCACACCCCGGAGATGCATGCTGACTCTTCAGACAAGCCACCACACATTACGACATATATGAGAACCAGGTGCGACGTTCCAGTGGCATTGCTACCTTCCCAGGGCCCCTGTCCCGCCTAACACTGGAGCGGTTGACCACAAGATCTAACCCTTTGACTTTTCCCAGACGGGCTTTGACCAGTGGACCTCAACACCCGGTAGTGGTAGGTCAGCAACGCGAAAAGATCACGAAAAGACCAGTGGACCTCAAATGGGAGCAATATTCAGGCCAAACCCACGAAAAGATCACTTCAAAGTTTACCCAACGCGGACGTTTCCCCCTCCACGTGCTGGAAGTGGCGCCATCCATGAGGGAGGCCACACCTAGGAGATGTGTGCTGACTCTTCAGACATGCCACCACACCTTACGTCATGTATGAGGACTGATACGTCTTCAACGTATCTATAATTTTTCATTGTTCCATGATATTATATTACCTGTTTTGGATGTTTAATGCGCTTTATTATATACTTTTATATTATTTTTGGGACTAACCTATTAACCGGAGGCCCAGCCCAAATTACTATTTTTTTTGCCTATTTCAGTGTTTCGCAGAAAAGGAATATCAAACAGAGTCCAAACGGAATGAAACCTTCGGGAGATTTATTTTTGGAACAAACACAATCCAGAAGACTTGGAGTGGATGTCAAGGAACAAATGAGGTGGCCACGAGGCAGGAAGGCACGCCCAGGGGGTAGGTGCGCCCCCACCATCGTGGGCCCCTTGTGGCTCCCATGACCGACTTCTTTCGCCTATATATACCCATATACCCTGAAAACATCCAGGAGCACGATGAAACCCTATTTCCACCGTCGCAAGCTTCTGTACCCGTGAGATCCCATCTTGGGGCCTTTTCCGGCGCTCCGGCGGAGGGGGAATCGATCATGGAGGGCTTCTACATCAACACCATCTCCTCTCCGATGAAGTGTGAGTAGTTTACCAAAGACCTTCGGGTCCATAGTTATTAGCTAGATGGCTTCATCTCTCTCTTTGGATCTCAATACAAAGTTCTCCTTGATCTTCCTGGAGATCTATTCGATGTAATTCTTTTTGCGGTGTGTTTGTCAAGATCCAATGAACTGTGGGTTCATGATCAAGATTATCTATGAACAATATTTGAATCTCCTCTGGATTCTTTTATGTATGATTGGTTATCTTTGCAAGTCTCTTCGAATTATCAGTTTGGTTTGGCCTACTAGATTGATCTTTCTTGCAATGGGACAAGTGCTTAGCTCTGGGTTCAATCTTGCAGTGTCCTTTCCCAGTGACAGCAAGGGCAGCAAGGCACGTATTGTATTGTTGCCATCAAGGATAAAAAGATGGGGTTTATGTCATATTGCTTGAGTTTATCCCTCTACATTATGTAATCTTGCCTAATGCCTTACCCTGTTCTTATGAACTTAATACTCTAGATGCATGCTGGATAGCGGTCGATGTGTGTAGTAATAGTAGTAGATGCAGAATCGTTTCGATCTACTTGTTGCGGATGTGATGCCTATATACATGATCATGCCTAGATATTCTCATAACTATGCACTTTTCTATGAATTGCTCGACATTAATTTTTTCACCCACCGTAATACTTATGCTATCTTGAGAGAAGCCACTAGTGAAACCTATGCCCCCCTGGTCTATTTTCCATCATATAAGTTTCCAATCTATTTTATTTTGCAATCTTTACTTTTCAATCTATATCATAAAAATACCAAAAATATTTATCTTATTATCTCTATCAGATCTCACTTTTGCAAGTGGTCGTGATGGGATTGACAACCCCTTTATCGTGTTGGTTGCAAGGTTCTTATTTGTTTGTGTAGGTACAAGGGATTTGTGTGTAGCCTCCTACTGGATTGATACCTTGGTTTTCAAAAACGGAGTAAAATACTTACCCTACTTTGCTGCATCACCCTTTCCTCTTCAAGGGAAAACCAACGCAGTGCTCAAGAGGTAGCAAGAAGGATTTCTGGCGCCGTTGCTGGGGAGGTCTATGCACAAGTCAAGACATAGCAAGTACCCATCACAAACTCTTCTCCCTCGCATTACATTGTTTGCCATTTGCCTCTCGTTTTCCTCTCCCCCACTTCACCCTTGCCATTTTATTCGCCCTCTTTTTCCCATTCGCCTCTTTTTTGCTTGCTTCTTGTGTGGTCGTTCGTCGTCATGGCTAATCCTCCTATCATTGTTAGTACTCCCGGCCATGAAGTTCTTAATTTTAAACAAAGGGATGGAGAAAATCTAAAAGATGCGTGGCATAGAATTTGCAATGCTCAAAATAGATCTATTAGGAAGCAATCTACTTCCGTTCTTCTTCGCAATTTTTATGTAGGCATTACTACTTGGAACAGATACATTTTTGATACCATTACCGGAGGGAATTTCTTGGGTAGCCATACTTCTGATTCTTAGGGCATCTCCAGCCGCGCCCCCAAGAAGGCCTCCCAGCGTTTTTCGCCGGCGCCAAAAACGCCCGATCGCGCCTCAGAGACCGATTTTGCGGCTTGGGCCGAAAACAGCGCCGGCGGACCCAGCCCGAACCTGGCGCGCTGGGGGCGCTCGGGGGCGCCGGGCGAACTTTTTTGGTGTGAAGAAACCGCGGGCCCGACGCGTCAGCGACACGGATCTCTTCTCGACCCTTCGTCGTCCTCATCGCCTCGTTTCCCGTGGCGAATCAATGCCAAAGCTGCCGCGCTGCCGCGCCAGTCAGCCTGCGCCATTGATGCCTCACGGGCGGCGCAGTGAAGGCCGAACGACGCGCGTCCCTCGCCCTCGCCTCGCCCGCCACGCGTACGCACGGTGCCACACGTGTGGGCGGCGCCTCGGCCTATATATGACGCGCCCCGGCGCACTCGGCGACTCACACTTCCCGCCGCCGTCGTTCCTCCCTCTCCTCTCCTCCCTTTCGCCATCTCCAGTTCAACACCAATGGCCGAGCGCTTCCCAGGCGATGGCGCGGCGGCGAACGGCTTCGGACGCCGCCATCTTCATGAAGACGAGGCTCGCCTCCTTTACGAGGCCGAGTACCCGATCCCGCCGGACATGCGGGTGCCCGGGGCGTGGAGGATCAGCGCGGGCGGCGTGCCGGTGCCCCCGATACCCAAAGGCGCGGCGCAGCGTGCGGAGATCTCACGCATCCGCTCGAACCTGCCGCGTGCGGCGAGGGAGGGGCCACGGTACGTCCCCGACAGCCCGCTCTGGGAACCGTACTTCCCCCGTCGTCACGCCCAGCAGCTCGAGGCCACCAACGGCGTTGTGCCCTCCGGCAGGCTCAACTCCGCCGGCCGGCGTCGGTGGTGGGGCGTGCCAGGGCGCACGTTGGAGGCCGTCCTCGAGTACATCGAGGGCGGCAACACGCCGCGCCTCGACTACCCTGCTCCCCCTTCCTTCTCACGCCGCCGGGGAAGCTCCTGGACCCCGAGGCGCATGGAGACCGGGGGTCCTCCTCCTCGTCCAGCGGCTCGCCCTGCCTCCGCCCCGTCAAGCCGGAGCCCCAGGACACGTCGGTCGCCGCGCGCACCTGCAGCTTCGGCGTCCGTATTGGCGCCAACGCCTCTCCGCCCACCGGCCGTTTCGTCCTCGTCGAGCCCAAGCCGGAGCCTAGCCTCCCCGCGGAGTACGAGGAGATAGCCCGGCGCGGCTTCTCCGACGAGGACGCCATGCAGTGGGCGCGGGACGACTACCTCCGCAACGAGACGGTCCGACAGCACCGGGCCCTGGAGGAGATCGTCGCCCGCAAGCGTGGGCGCGAGGACGAGCACGGCGTCCTGATCCTCGACAGTGACGACGACGACGCCCCCGGACCTTCCAACCCGCCGTGCCAACCGGGGGTGGGGTGCAGCAGGGACGGCGGAGGCTTAGGGGGGGCGGCGGTGGCGACGACGACGATGACGACGATGACGACGGCGGCGGCGACTACACGCGGCTCTACAGCCTCCTCGGCATGTAGAACTGCGTGGGCGGGCGGCGAGGCGGCCGGCGAGGGAGACGGCGGGGGTAGCCTGCGGTAGTTTTTTTTTTGTAAAATATGTTTAAGTTTGAATGAACTCGCCGTGTTTGCGTTAAATTTGAGTCGTTTTGTGCCGTGATTGACTTTTTTGCTCGAACAGTGGGCGCCGCGACTAGGGGGCATCACGCCCCTAGTGCGCGGTTTAGCGCCGGTGCACCCCCAGGGGGAGATTTTTTGCCCCTCCTGGGGGGCCAACGGCTGGAGATGCCCTTATAATGCTATGATAGATTTGTTTGGTCCACCACCTCTTTTGGTTAATGGAACTGTTTTAACTTTGGAACATGTGATGCAAAGGCTTGAAATTATTAAAAATAAAGTTGCCACCATAGAGTTGATTGAAAATTTGGATAAAAATATCCACAACCAAATTACCCAATATGGATCTAAGGTTGGAGTTACTCTGAATTTTTTTAAATAAAAGGAACCTATAGTTAACGAAAGAATAGGTCAAGAATCCACAAGAATCGGTAAACTTGAGGATATTATTACCAACTTAGGTTCTTCCTTTTCTTCCGTAAAGAATACTCCAAATCCTCCTACTACCAAAATTTACAAATTAATGTATGTTCCTAAAAATAAGGGTGAATCTTCTAGTAAGGAAAAAAATGCGGATCTCAAATCAATAATTGTTCACCCCATTTTTTCGCTATCATTAAGGAACCTTTTGCTATCAACGAATTTCTTGATTTATTGCCTAGGAGTTTAATCATTAGTAAAAACAAGGAAAATTCTAAGGGTTATAAGTGTTCTATTGAAGAATTGAATACCAAAGATGGCAATGCTTAGATCTATTCTCGCTTTTATGCCTAGCTAGGGGCGTTAAACGATACCGCTTGTTGGGAGGCAAACCAATTTTATTTTTGTTCTTTGATTTTTGCTCCTGTTTAGTAATAAATAATTCATATAGCCTCTGGTTAGATATGGTTTTATGTTTTAATTAGTGTTTGTGCCAAGTAGAACCTATAGGATCATCTTGGGTGATAGTTAATTTGATCTTGCTAAAAAACAGAAACTTTTGCACGCACGAGAATAATTTTAATAAATTACAGAAACATCATTTTCAGTTGATTATTTTTGCATAAGATTAATAGAAAAATTGACTAGGACTTACTATTTTGGTTGAATTTTTCGGGTTCCAAATGTATTCGAAAGTTACATATTGCTACAGACTGTTCTGTTTTTGACAGATTCTGTTTTTCGTGCGTTGTTTGCTTATTTTGATGAATCTATGGCTAGTATCGGGGTTATGAACCACAGAGAAGTTGGAATACAGTAGGTTTAACACCCACTTAAATAAGGAATGAGTTCATTACAATACCTTAAAGTGGTGGTTTGTTTTCTTGTACTAACGCAGCTTACGAGTTTTCTGTTGAGTTTTGTGTTGTGAAGTTATCAAGTTTTGGGTAAAGATTTGATGGATTATGGAATAAGGAGTGGCAAGAACCTAATCTTGGGGATGCCCAAGGCACCCCAAGGTAAAATTCAAGGACAACCAAAAGCCTAAGCTTGGGGATGCCCCGGAAGGCATCCCCTCTTTCGTCTTCGTCTATCGGTAACTTTACTTGAGGCTATATTTTTATTCACCACATGATATGTGTTTTGCTTGGAGCGTCTTGTATCATATGAGTCTTTGCTTTTTAGTTTACCACAGTCATCCTTGATGTACACACCTTTTGGGAGAGACACACATGAATCGTAATTTATTAGAATACTCTATGTGCTTCACTTATATCACTTGAGCTAGATAATTTTGCTCTAGTGCTTCACTTATATCTTTTGAGAGCACGGCGGTGGTTTTATTTTATAAAAATTATTGATCTCTCTTGCTTCACTTATATTATTTTGAGAGTCTTTTAGAACAGCATGGTAATTTGCTTTGGCTATAAAACCCTGTTCAAGAATTCATCCGATTAACCAGTTAACTTGCCGATTAATCCCTACTCGTAGGGTCACCAAGTAGCCTATAAACCGATAAATCGTCCGATTAATTGATTAAATGGCCGATTAACTTGCCGATTAGCTGATTAATCCCCTACTCACCAGCCAACCGAGCAGCTACCAGTTAACGATTTCCTCAACAATGCTAGAAGATTAGTCCTAATATGATAGGCATTCAAGATGGGTATAATAAAAGCTTTCATATAAAATGCATTGAATACTATGAGAAGTTTGATTCCTTATGATTGTTTTGAGATATGAAGATGGTGATATTATAGTCATGCTAGTGGAGTAGTTGTGAATTTTAGGAATACTTGAGTTAAAGTTTGTGATTCCCGTAGCATGCACGTATGGTGAACCGTTATGTGATGAAGTCGGAGCATGATTTATTTTTTGATTTTCTTCCTTATGAGTGGCGGTCGAGCGATGGTCTTTTCCTACCAATCTAGCCCCCTAGGAGCATGTGCGTAGTACTTTGTTTCGATGACTAATAGATTTTTGCAATAAGTATATGAGTTCTTTATGACTAATGTTGAGTCCATGGATTATACGCACTCTCACCCTTCCACCATTGCTAGCCTATCTTGTGCCGCGCAAATTTCACCGGTACCATACACTCACCATATACCTTCCTCAAAACAGCCACCATACCTACCTTTTATGGCATTTCCATAGCCATTTCGAGATATATTGCCATGCAACTTTCCACCCTTCCGTCTATTATGACACGCTCCATCATTGTCATATTGCTTTTGCATGATCATGTAGTTGAGATCGTATTTTTGGCTAAGCCACCTTTATAATTCTTTCATCCATGTCACTCTTGATTCATTGCATATCCCGGTACATCGCCGGAGGCATCCACATAGAGTCATATTTTGTTCTAAGTATTGAGTTGTAATCTTGAGTTGTAAGTAAATAAAAGTGTGATGATCTTCATTATTAGAGCATTGTCCCATGTGAGGAAAGGATGAAGGAGACTACGATTCCCCCCCAAGTCGGGATGAGACCCGGAATTTATGAAAAATAAAAGAGGCCAAAGAAGCCCAAATAAAAAAAGAGGCCAAAGAAGCCCACCAAAATAAAAAATAAAAAAAGAAAAAAATGAGAGAAAAAGAGACAAGGGGCAATGTTACAATCCTTTTACCACACTTGTGCTTCAAAGTAGCACCATGATCTTCATGATAGAGAGTCTCCTATGTTGTCACTTTCATATACTAGTGGGAATTTTACATTATAGAACTTGGCTTCTATATTCCAATGATGGGCTTCCTCAAAATACCCTAGGTCTTCGTGAGCAAGCAAGTTGGATGCACACCCACTTAGTTTCTTTTGTTGAGCTTTCATACACTTATAGCTCTAGTGCATCCGTTGCATGGCAATCCCTACTCACTCACATTGATATCTATTGATGGGCATCTCCATAGCCCGTTGATACGCCTAGTTTATGTGAGGCTATCTTCTCCTTTTTTCTGTCTTCTCCATAACCACCATTCTATTCCACATATAGTGCTATGTCCATGGCTCACACTCATGTATTGCGTGAAAATTGAAAAAGTTTGAGAACATCAAAAGTATGAAACAATTGTTTGGCTTGTCATCGGGGTTGTGCATGATTTAAATATTTTGTGTGATGAAGATAGAGCATAGCTAGACTATATGCTTTTGTAGGGATAACTTTCTTTAGCCATGTTATTTTGAGAAGACATGATTGCTTTGTTAGTATGCTCGAAGTATTATTGTTTTCATGTCAATATTAAACTTTTGTCTTGAATCTTATGGATCTAAACATTCATGCCACAATAAAGAAAATTTCATTGATAATTATGCTAGGTAGCATTCCACATTAAAAATTCTTTTTTTTATCATTTACCTACTCAAGGACGAGCAGGAATTAAGCTTGGGGATGCTTGATACGTCTCCAATGTATCTATAATTTTTGATTGTTCCATGCTATTATATTACCTGTTTTGCATGTTTAATGGGCTTTACTATATACTTTTATATTTTTTTGGGACTAGCCTATTAACCGGAGGCCCAGCCCAAATTGCTGTTTTTTTCCTATTTCAGTGTTTCGCAGAAAAGGAATATCAAACAGAGTCCAAACGGAATGAAACATTCGGGAGAGTTATTTTCGGAACAAACGCAATCCAGAAGACTTGGAGTGGACGTCAAGGAACAAACGAGGTGGCCACGAGGTAGGAGGGCGCGCCCAGGGGGGTAGGCGTGCCCCCCACCCTCGTGGGCCCCTCATGGCTCCCCTGGCCGATTTCTTTCGCCTATATATATCCATATACCCTGAAAACATCCAAGAGCTCGATGAAACCCTATTTCCACCGCCGCAACCTTCAGTACCCGTGAGATCCCATCTTGGGGCCTTTTCCGGCGCTCCGCTGGAGGGGGAATCGATCACGGAGGGCTTCTACATCAACACCATAGCTTCTCCGATGAAGTGTGAGTAGTTTACCACAGACCTTCTGGTCCATAGTTATTAGCTAGATGGCTTCTTCTCTCTCTTTGGATCTCAGTACCATGTTCTCCTCGATCTTCTTGGAGAGCTATTCAATGTAATTCTTTTCGCGGCATGTATGAGAGCCCGATGTGATGCTCTGGTGGCATTGCTACCCCTAGGGCCCCTATCCCGCCTAACCCTGGAGCGGTTGACCATGAGATCTAACCCTTTGACTTTTCCCGGACGGGCTTTGACAAGTGGACCTCTCCACCAGGTTGTGGTAGGTAAGCCTGTAGGAACACTTGGGAGCAACGTCCAGGACATACCCACAGGAAGATCCCCTCCAGGTAGACCCGATGCGGCCATTTCCTCCCTCTAGGTGCCGGCGGCGGCGCCGTCCGTGAGGGGTGCCATACCCTGGAGCCTCGTGCTGCCTCTTCAGACATGCCACCACACCTTACGCCATGTATGAGGGCGCGGTGCGATGCTCCGGTGGCATTGCTACCCCATAGGGCCCCCGTCCCGCCTAACCCTGGAGCGGTTAACCACGACATATAACCCTTGGACTTTCCCCGGACGGGCTTTGACCAGTGGACCTCTCTACCCGGTTGTGGTAGGTCATCCAATAGGAACACTTGGGGGCAACGTTCGGGCCAAACCCACAGGAAGATCCCCTCCAGGTAGACCCGATGCGGTCGTTTCCCCCCTCCAAGTGCCGCCGGCGGCGCCTTCCGTTTGAGGGGCCACACCCCGGAGATGCATGCTGACTCTTCAGACATGCCACCACACCTTACTGCATGTATGAGAGCCCGATGCAACGTTATGGTGGCATTGCTACCCTCCCAGGGCCCCGTCCTGCCTAATACTGGAGCGGTTAACCACGTGATCTAACCCTTTGACTTCTCCCGGACGAGCTTTGACCAGTGGACCTCTCCACCCAGTTGTGGTAGGTCAGCCCATAGGAACACTTGGGAGCAACATCTGTGCCAAACCCACAAGAAGATCTCCTCTGGGTTAACCCGACCGTGCCGGCAGCGGCGCCGTCCATGAAGGGGGCCACACCCTGGAGACGCGTTTTGACTCTTCAAACATGCCACCACACCTTACGGCATGTATGAGAGCCCGGTGAGATGCTCCGGTGGCATTCCTACCCCCCCCCCCCCAAGGCCCCTATCCCGCCTAACCCTGGAGCGGTTGACCAAGAAATCTAACCCTTTGACTTTTTCAGGACGGGCTTTGACCAGTAGATCTCTCCACCCGGTTGTGATAGGTCAGCCCATAGGAACACTTGGGAGCAACATCCGGGCCAAACCCACAGGAAGTCCCTCTAGGTTGACCCAACGCGGCTGTTTCCCCCTCCAGGTGCCGGCTGCGGCACTGTTCGTGAGGGATGCCACAGCCCAGAGACATGTGTCGCCTCTTCAGACATGCCACCACACCTTCGACATGTATGAGGGCCTGGTGCGATGCTCCGGTGGCATTGTTATCCCCCAGGGCCCCCGTCCCTCCAAACCCTGGAGCGATTGACCACGAGATCTAACCCTTTGACTTTCCCCGGACGGGCTTTGACCAGTGGACCTCTCCACCCGGTTTTGGTAGGTCAGCCCATAGGAACACTTGGGAGCAACGTCCCCTCCATATAGACCCGACGCGGCTGTTTCCCCCCCCCCTCCAGGTGCCGGCGGCGGCGCCGTCCGTGAGGGGGGCACACCCCGGACGTGAGGGGGGTCACACTCCGGAGAAGCGTGTCGAGCGCTTGCAACCGCCACAACACTTCTATCGGCATAGCTGTTTTTGATTTTAATAAAGTATAAGGACCTATATTCAAAAGAACATGAGGTCATATTATTAACGTACTCAGAAAAAAACTACATATATATTCATAATCTATGGAAAAATTTCACCAAATGGATAAATAATCTATGTATATTTATGTTTACATATGCTACATTTAAGTTAATTAGATAATAATACATAAAAATGTATTAAAAATTATATACGAAAACTAAAAAAAATATAATTAACTAGCTGGTCGGTGCGCCTCGGATGTGTGATGTGGCGGGCGCCTCGGATCGATGACGTGGACCAGACATATGCCGACGGCCACCGCCTCTGCCATCGGCATAGATTACGTGGTTAGCCGCCCATCACTGGCCGGGTCGCTGGGCCCACAACTATGTCGACGGCCCGACTATGCCGACGGCAGCCGTAGGCATACTCCAAGCTGCGCCGACGGCTTTTGTGTGCCGACGGGGGCCGTCGGCATATCTGAGGATAGCCCGACGGCTTGGGTACGCCGGCGGCCTGACCTTGGCTGTTGGCATAGCTCGGAGTAGGCCGACGGGGGCCGTCGGCATATCTGGGGATAGCCCGACGGCCTGGCTGTTGGCATAGCTCGGAGTAGGCCGACAGGGGCCGTCGGCATAGATTTGGCCGTCGGGGTAGCGCCTGTTCCGGTAGTGCCTTTGCCGACGGCGAGGAGGAGGGAGGAGGGGAGGAGGAGCGGTGGTGGCGGCGGTCTTGGGTGCTCAGAGGAGAGACGCTGGGGCCTCTCTCGCGTCGAGCAAGAAAGCAGCTCCCTCTTGCATTGAGCTTGTAGAAATAAATCTAGTTCAAACTTTCATTATTTCGGGTACGATGTAAGGTTGCATATATATACTGTTTGAGAACTCCTACTTGAATATAATCCATTCTAATAGACCAATTCATCAATTGGCAGAATCTTGGATTCAGCACGGTAGCTGCATGCATGCAGCATGCAGAAGAAAATTGTTTGACTAATTTATCACGATTAAATCCAGTGCCAACAGTAGAAGATCAAAGTCAAATGGCAATAACTAGATAGCGATATCAGAAATAAAAGGTAGTATCTGAAAGGGGAAATAGTGAATAAACAGGTAGATATATATAGCAATCACACGTGAATGACTTCCTCAGGAGGTTCCCTCTTGCAGCGTGCATTCTTCTTTGGCAGGAAGACATCCGTGAGGACGGTCTTGGACTTGAGCGCAGCAGCGAGTATCCCCAACGCCTAGATCCAAACACAGAGAAAAAAACAATAAATCAATCACCAGCTACACCACTGAATCAAAGACACCATCGTACCTAATTAATATTCAAATCAAGGGTAGGCACCACCTAATCTAATCGGGAGTAGACGATCGAAGAAACTGAAGCACAGCATAACATCTATATATACCTCTTCCTTGCCGATCTTGACGGTCTTCCTCTCCAGCACGCTGAGGTCCTGGATGCCGCAATGCGCAAGCAATGTGATGCCCGACAGCAGGCTGGGCGCCGGACTCACCCAGAGGTCGTCCTTGATGGTGTACGCAGATGCCCGCCACTTCCTGCCAGCTGTCGCCACCTCCTCATTCTCGCTGGAGAGAAACATAGGATCGAACATTCTACCTTTGCAGGCGGGGCAGGCGCTGCCACTGCGGGCCGAGAGAAATCCACAGCTTCTGCCGGTCTTCTTATTTAGACAGGTGTAGAAGTGGGTGTTGCAGTTGCTCAGCTCGGCGCCTAGCAGCTCCTCCAGGCGGCAGAGCGTGGCCGGGGCGACGGCCGGGCTCAGGTGCTGCTCCCTGCCCTGGTAGTCAGCATCCCGCATCTCCACGCTCGCAAGCAAATTACCGACGCTGCCGGCGATGCGCTCTTGGGTGAGCAGGTTGCTGATGCTGCCCAGCGGCAGTGAGAGGAGGCCCGACAGGAACTCGACGACGTCGTTGCCAGCCTCGGCGAAACAAACCTTGGCTGCCTTGGTGTCGATCAACAGCGTGATCGATAGCTTGTCGCTCGCCCTTCTATGGACCAACCTTTTATTCTTCATTGATTCTTGTCTATTTGTATAGCTTCTGGCCATATTTATATGAAAATATATCAACATCTATAATACTAGAATTATACAGTATGAATATTAAATTCTTCCCAGCAAAAAAAAGAATATTGAATTCTTGACGCATCCAAAGTTGGTTAGATTTTACAAAGTTTGACTCGAATTATTAACATCCCCTAGGACCTAGGCCCTATCCCATTATATATAATCCCTCTTCATTGATCCTGTCGATTGTTTGGTTCCTGCTAATTGCCACTAGTAAGATACTCCCTCCCTTCCGGTTTATAGAGCTTATCTCAAAATTTAAGTTTTTTCATTTTATAAGTCTCAATTGTATTTTTCCCTATCATATGTTCAGATTTTAAGGTGTATTAAACTACTGTGTGCAAGGATTAAGATAAAACCTAAAATTGTGTGTAAAAGTTCTTGGTTATTTATTGGTCACATATGCATGCATTCCAATTAATGCATTGATAAGTATTTTTTTAGAAAAACAAGTGCATTAATTGAGTGCTTTGGCAAACTACAAAAAATATTACACCAATCACCATCAACTTTGATCAGTGAGATTTTTGTGTTGAGCCATATAAACCTTCAAAATATTATTTCTTTATCCCATGAAAAAAGGTTTGTTCAGTGAGGATTTTGTGTTGAGCCATATAAACCTTCAAATATTATTTTTGTGTTGAGCGGCAGTGAGGGATGGAGAGATAGATAGATAGATAGATAGATAGATAGATAGATAGATAGATAGATAGATAGAGAGAGTTAAGTCAGATGAACTTCAATAGTTAATCAGTGTCATAGCTGGAACCTTCAAAATACTTCGAGAAAAAAAGTATTATTTCTTTATCCCATGAAAAAAGGTTTGTTTTCCAAAAAAAAGGTTGGAAGTAGATAATGCAAAATAAAATAAAATACCAAGGCCATCTACATATGAGCAGACAAATTTAGACTAGGAAAAAAGAACACATATTGTCTAGTTCACATCTAGATGTTTTTTAAGGATGTCACATCAAAGCTCCCACAAATACATAATGCAGCAACAAGAAACAAAAAAAGAAAAAAAAAGACCACAAACAGAGTGGACATTAGCTTAGACGTGACATAACTATGTCACATCTAGATGTGTCCTAGACTGACCCAATAAATAGATTAAGATGAAGAAGCCCCTCGGCCACCAGATCACAAAGGTTGGATTGTTGAATTTCTTCACACATAAAAAAGAAACATAAGTGCAATATTGATTCTTTGAATGTATATCCAAGTGATACAACATAAGAGTTTAGGAGATTGACGTGAACCATTGCTCAGTCCCTGTAACTCCGTATCAGTAATTTAATATACAGTATCAAGTGTAAACTGACCATGAGACAAGTAAAATCACTCATGAAAAAATTAAAACCGTGCAAGCCAAATGACTAGGATCAACATGAAAAGACGAGATGTGTAAAAACAAGCTCGCATCCGCACCAAATATTCAAAGGTAATAATTATGAAAGATTATTGTCATATACCATCAAGTAAGTCATAGAACTGAATAATGCAATGCCATGTAGAGAATTGTTTCGGATTTAAGAAAATTTAGAGAAATTTGAGGTATGCATAAGCTCATGCTGAATAAGAATGATTTATTTGAAGAAGCAATAGTAGGTTCTAGATATCTTACACTATTAATACCTAACATGTGACATCACAAATTGTTAATATATTTATACATATATGAAAAAGTAGTTTACGTACTTATTATTATGCTTTTATGTCACACAAACCATTCTTAATGGGGTATCATTAGTCAAAGCCTTATTGTAGATCATCAACACACTATACTTTGAGAATGTTCCTATCTTTCAAAGCATGGCAACAACCGGGGAGGCCTTCACCCGGAGAAAGTCAGGCACCAACCCCACGTGCCGCAATCCGCTGACCACCTGTGAAGTATCTCCCCTGATTCCTAGCACAATCGTGTGTCAATCCCATGACCATCTCCACGCTGCTGCTTCCTTTTATTTTGCGGCTAACGAGAGGAACAGGTTCGATCCAATAATCACGGTGCCATCCCACACTTAATTACTCCACGTCCAATTTTACCCACTCATGACGGCAAGGCCCGACTGGGAAAATTGGGGCTAATGCACGCGATAGATCGCTTGCATGCAACAGATAAAACTGCTAAGAAGTACACATGCGCATGTTCAGGGCTAAAAGCACTTCCGATGTCACGTCGTCTACCTCTCGCCACTGGCTCTTCTGCACGTCTCCAACCTCGACAACAACTCGCGCACGTCGCCCAATGCGCCTGTGCACCCATGCACGTCGCCGCTGGTGGTGGTTCGCCGGTCCGGTCCGGCCCAAGTTTGACCGCCACTAGTCCGATCCCTGGAAACCGGACCATCAGGTTGGTCGGTCCAGTCCGGTCCAAATGGTAGCTCGGTGAGGGAACGGACCAACCCGGACCATGTCCACCCTTACCCGCAAGCGGCAGATTTCTATCTCGCAGGGGCAAGGCTCACCGACATCGCCACGGAGCCCCACGGCTCAAGATGGCGACAGGGATGAAACCAACTGGGTTTTGCTTGACGAAACCTATCCCCACCAGAAAATCGCAAGCCCGCCCCCGTCCCCGTCACTATGCACGAGGCTAGTTTTTTGCCCGTCCCCTAAACCCATTGGGTTTTTTTAAACGCACGTAGAACCCGTCCCCGCAATCAGACAATGTAAACAACGATATTTGAAAAAAGGTTGTCGGGCGGCGCTGCGAGTTGGGATCGAGCTCAGGCGGCAGCGGAAGGACTAGGTTTAGGTTTAGGAGTGTGTGCATCCTGTGTGTGGTTTGTTGTGCCTTCTGCTGGACAAGTCAAGCGAATAGGCGAGGGGTGCTCGTGTACTCGCTGGGCTGGGGCGCTGGGCTGAAGTCGCTGGGCCGGTCGTTCTTGTTCGAGGATGGATGTGTACATTTTGACGGTTTTGTTGGGTTTTAGTGTCGGGTATATACCTGGCCATACCTCGGGCCGGGGCGGGCTTCGGGCCGGGCCTAGCCAAGCCCGACGCAAAAAACCCAGGCCCAGGCCAGGCCCGGCCCGGCCATCAGGCCTGTTTTCTGGGCCCGAGCCCGGCCCGAACACGTAAAAGCCCATCGAGCTCCGGGCCGGCCCGGCCCGACCTTCAGGAAAACGCAAAAACGACGGGCCAGACCTGTTTCATCCTGTCAACACGTGTTTATGCAAACTGAATTTCATAATGTCCCTACCTTTCAAATTATGGTGTTCGACGGATCAAGTATTAATCTTAATATATATATACCCAAGCTTAACACCCCCGTTAATCCCCAAACTCTGATGGTTCGTACTGGCTAGATGATTACGCCTAGATCAATAGGCCCATGGGAAGAACCACCAGATTGTGCAGAGATGCAGCAAAAACCGCGACAGTAGATCACGCGGCACAGTCTAGTAGGGCAGATCTCTATCATGATTCATGGCGAGTTCAGTAAGGAAGAAAATGACAAAAGAAAAAAGGTGTGCGGTGGATTGAGAAGAAGTTGCTCACAGGCAGCGTTGCCGGCTTGCCCTTGATCCGTTTGCTTCCGCTTGCCACCGACGAGGAAGCAATCCGGGCGATGAGCCGACGACTATATATGCCATTCGTATGGAATGTAGCACTAATTTTTGTCTATTAAAGGCCCGGAGCGCATATACTGAGGCTGATTATTTTTTTCAGCAGGCTAATTGGCTTTCCTATTTCACAAATGCTGAGGCTGATTGATTTGATGCCAATGTTTGGTACTGCTTGTTTTATCAACGGGCAATGATCTGCGCGGGCACGACGGCTCAAATTTGGGCCAGTCGGCCCGCAGCTGCACGATTGCGCGCGGTACCACCATTGGATCTTCCTCCCGTAGGTACGTCGTCTTCCTCCTCCGCGTTCGCATCCACCCCACCCCCCGGCCCCTGTTGGCCCAGACAATGTCGCCGAGTCCTTTCCGGCGACACGCGACGACCGACGATGGAAACGAGCGCGATGAACAAAGCAAAGCTAACTCGTGATCGATCACGAGTTAGCTTTGCTTTGTTCATTGCGCTCGTTTCCGTCGTCGGTCGTCGCGCGTCACCGGAAAGTACTCGGCGACGTTGTCTGGGCCAACAATTGGTATCTAGAGCAAGGTTGATCTTCTAGTAACGGAGGATCATGGCGGACGACGAGAAGAACAAGCAGCTGACGGAGTACTCCGGTGTGGCTAAAGCATTTGCTGCTCCGGCGAGTTTGTCGTACCCACGATTTGATAGCGAGAGCTTCGGGGTCTGCAAGGCCCTCATGGAGTGTGGTCTTCGCGCCAACGAGGTATGGGACGCGGTCGACCGAGGAGGCGACGCGTTTCAAGAAGGAGGGAGCTGAGCACCGGAAGGATCGGCAGGCGGCGTCAGTGATTTACTCGGTGATGCCGATGGATGTCCTCCAACACCTGATCACCAAAGAAACAGTGAAGGAAGCGTGGGATACCTTGAAGCTCATGTTCGAGGGACACACCCGCGTCAAGCAAGCCAATCTCCAAACTCTCCTAAGGAACTATGAGACTTTGGTCATGGGCGACAATGAGTCCGTGGATGCGTTTGCTCCACGGGTGGCTACTCACGCCAATCGGATCCGCGCGCTTGGTGAAAACCTCACGGAGACCTTGGTTGTCTGGCGGTTCTTGCGCGCAGCCCCTCCTCGGTACCTGCAAGTTGTCACGGCGATCGAGCAGTGCGTCGATCCCGAGACTCTCTCCATGGATGATCTCGTCGGACGCTACAAGGCTCACGACGAGCGTATGCGGTACAATCTCGGGGATGGTAGGAATGATGAGAATGTCATGCTCACACGGGGTCAATGGCTGGCGCTGGACTCAAGGAGAGGTGGCGAGGGCTCTAGCAGCAACACTCGCCAAGATCGTGCGCCAAAAGAACAAAGTAAGAAGAATGCTGGCGACGACGCTCCGAAGAAGAAGTTAGACAAGCGCAAGATCAAGTGTCACAACTATGGCATCATGGGGCGCTTCAAGTCGGAGTGCAAGAAACCACCGAGGGAGAAAGCTCTCATGGCTAAAGGAGGCGATGATGGAGACATGATGCTCATGGTCCAAGTATGTGAGCTAATGGATGAGGATAGTCCAGCTCCAAAGGCGCCGGCTACAGAGGTTGTCACGCTCATAAAGGAGGCATTTTATCTTCACGATAAGAAGAGGATGAACATGTAGAGGCACGTGGTACCTCGACACGGGTGCCAGCAACCACATGACCAGCGACAAGGACCAGTTTTCTGAGCTCAGTGTTTCGGTGGGAGGCACGGTTCGGTTCGGTGACGGACGAACCGTTCACATCGCAGGGCGAGGTGTTGTCTTGTTTGAGTTGAAGAATGGTGGTCACAAGGTACTCACAAATGTGTACTATATTCCCAAGCTAAAGAGTAGCATCATAAGTCTTGGCCAGCGCGAGGAGCGTGGTTGCAAGATTGTGCTTGAAGATGGCCTTCTATGGGGGTATGATCGTCAGAGGATGTTGATTATGAAGGTGCAGAGGTCACCAAACAGGCTCTGTGTCCTCAACTTGGATCATGTGGATCCGATATGTCTCCTGTCGAGCATGGACGACTTGGCATGGAAGTGTCACGCGCGCTACGGTCATCTAAATTTCCAGGCTCTTCGGCAACTTGGACAAAAGGAGATGGTACATGGTATACCGTGCATTAATCATGTCGACCAAGTCTGCGATGGTTGTCTCATTGGGAAACAAAGGCGAGCCCTGTTCCCAAGAGAGGGAAACTTTAGAGCGAGTAAAGCTCTTGAGTTGGTCCACGGAGACTTGTGCGGACCGATTACACCGGCCACCCCTGCTGGAAACAGATACTTCTTGCTCGTCGTCGACGACATCAGCAGATTCATGTGGATTGTGTTGTTCAAGACGAAGGATCAAGCTTTGCAAGGCTTCAGGATAATAAAAATGGCAGCTGAAAAAGAATCTGAAGCCAAGCTGAAGGCCTTCCGTACCGATCGGAGGGTGAGTTCAAGTCCCGTGCATTCACGGACTTTTGCGAAGCTCAAGGGATAAAGCGGTATCTTACAACGCCATATTCACCGCAGCAAAACGGTGTTGTGGAATGGACGAATCAGACCGTGGTGGCGATGGCACGAAGCATGTTGAAGAGTAAAGGCATGCTGGGCAAGTTTTGGGGTGATGCAGTCAATACGCCCGTTTATTTGCTGAAACGGGCTCCCACCAAGAGAGTGGTTGGGATGATGTCGTACGAAGCATGGTACGGACACAAGCCCACGGTTGATCATCTTCGCACTTTCGGGTGCGTTGCGCATGTGAAGACAGTGACTGGGCATACTAGCTAATTGGCGGATCGGAGTACTCCAATGGTATTGGTTGGCTATAAAAAGGGTACGAAGGCATACCGTGCGTGCAACCCCTCGACCAATAAGGTGGTTGTGACTCGTGATGTGATCTTTGCAGAAGCAAGGTCATGGAATTGGAACCCTACAGAGCCGGTATACCCGACGTCCGATGAAATTTTCAATGTCGTTTACGACGAATCCAAACATGCATGAAATTTTGATCAACCAGCAAACCCTTTGGGACGGAGGGATGCTCCGAACGGAGGCGGCACAGGAGATGCGCCAGCTACTCCGGTGTAACGCCCCGGATGCAACTTTCCATATTCATAACTCCAACTCTTGCCTTTTTCCGGAGATGCTATATGATTTTTCCTTCGTGGTTGGGTTTCATCTGTTGTTTTGCATTTTGTTCTTGTTATGCATCTCATCTCATGTCATCATCTGCATTTCATCTGCATGTTTTTCAAAACTTGCATCCGTTCGTGTTCCGCCGGTTCTCTCCGTTGTCCGTTCTGAGCCCGACCACACTCGCACGCGCCCGCGGCACCTCCGAAATATTATTTTATAAGTGGCATAAAAATGTTCTCGGAATGGGTTGCAACTTGTCGTGCGGTCTTATTATAGTGTAGACAGACTGCCTGCCAAGTTTCATCGCATTCGGAGTCCATTTGATAGCCCAACCGTTAAACCTACAACCGCAATATAGTCGGTTTAACCGTCGGACGTTTTTGGTCTCCGGAAACCGTGCCGGGCTGCATTTCTCCCCTCTTCTCTCAGACCAACCCGCTCTTCACAATCCGCCATGCCAATCTAACCCCTCTCGTCAGCCCGCGCGAGCCCTCCTCGCGCGCGTCCGAAAGTTGTCCCGGACTCAAACCGGTTTGTCGCTACCGTGGGATCCGGATCATCCCCAAACGTCTTCAAAATATCTCCGTTTTCTTATTCGGACTCTCTAACCTATTTATTCTCGGCCGTTTGATTTCGATCGGAGGGATCAAATACCCCTAACCTAAACCACTTATTGTATATATTCACGCCTAACCCTAGATCCTAGGGGCATGTCCCATCCTTTCCCCTCCTAGCGCCGCTGCCGGCGACCTCGACGAACCAGGCCGCCCAAGCCAGTCCGCCGCCGTCGCCCAAGGCCCTCGGCTCCGCCACCTGCAGCTCGTCTCGAGGACCCGCGCCAAGTCGCCCGCGCGAGGCCTTCTCCTCTGCTCCCGTCGCGGCCCTGCATCCCGCATCGCCAGCCGCTACCCCTGCTTCCATCTTCGTCGCCGCCGGCTGCATCGAGCAGGAGCAGCAGCACGACGCGCCCTCCGCGCGTTGACCCTGGTCGGGCTCCTCCTGGACATCGCAAGCAGGCAGGCCCAGCGCCCCCCTTCCAGCCTCCAAGCCGACCGGGCCAAGGCCCACTGGGTGAGGCCACACCCCAGCGCCCCGCCTCTATTTTTTTTCCTCCTGTTGGGCCAGCTTAATTCGGCCCGTGCATGTTTTTTTTTCCTGCTGCAATTTTAACATTATCCGGTGAATTACTGTTTTGCAAAAAAACCCTTGAACTTCATGCATATCCTAACTAATTAACCGTGCATCGGATCTAAATAAATTATATATGAAACTTGCTCATAATTTTGTCTAGTTTAATAATACGCCACTTTCATCCATGTTTAAAATATTTAAAATGTTGTTTGCTTAAATTTGCTCAAATGACATGTTAAACTGATTTATTTCATAACTAAATGACCGTAACTCGGAATTTAATAAACTTTATATGTAAATGGGGTGGAAAATGCCTAGTTTAACATGGTCCACTTTATTTTCCTGTTTAACAACTTTAAAATATGGTTTAGGTCAGAACAGTACCAAATCCATAATATGCACATGGGGATTTTCCGGACTTGTTGTTCGTTGTTTCCGGCCTCATTTAAACTTGCCTAGTTAGGTAGTTTTATTATGCCTCACCCCTTGCCATGTTTAACAACATTTAACATTGTTGTGTACCTAAATGAGAGAGAACTAAATAACTCGGATGTGGTGTTTTGTCAATATGCAACTCGTTGCATATTGAGCTCCACTTAATTTGTAGGATTGTTTGTGCACTTTGCCATGCCATGCATATTTAAACCGGACATGCATCATCCTTGGTTGTGCATCATGCCATGTTTATGTGATGGTTGTTTACTATGTTGTTTGTTTCTTTCCGGTTGCCTCTCGTTAGCTTCGGTTTCGTTCGAGTTGTGAGGATTCGTTCGACTCGTCCGTTTGTCTTCTTCATGGACTCGTTCTTCTTCCTTCTGGGATTTCGTGCAAGATGACCGCTACTGGATCTCACTACTATCATTGCTATGCTAGTTGCTTCGTTCTATCGCTATGCTGCGCTACCTATTACCTGTTTATCAAGCCATCCCATATTGCCATGAACCTCTAACCTTTGACACCATTCCTAGCAAACCGTTGTTTGGCTATGTTACCGCTTTGCTCAGCCCTTCTTATAGCGTTGCTAGTTGCAGGTGAAGTTGAAGATTTCTCCATGGTGGACAGGGTTTATGTTGGGATATCACAATATCTCTTATATTATTAATGCATCTATATACTTGGTAAAGGGTGGAAGGCTCGGCATTATGCCTGGTGTTTTGTTCCACTCTTGCGGCCCTAGTTTTCGTCATACCGGTGTTATGTTCCCGGATTTTGCGTCCCTTACGCGGTCGGGTGATTTATGGGACCCCCCTGACAATTCGCTTTGAATAAAACTTGTCCAGCAAGGCCCAACATTGCCTTTTACCGTTTGCCTCACCACCACCTACTTTTCCCTTGGGAGTAATTAACCCAAGGGTCATCTTTATTATAGCCCCGGGCGGTGCTTGTCTAAGCGTTGGTCCAAACTAGAGCACCGTCTTGGGACCATCCCTTGGCAACTTGGGTTACGTCGGTACTGACGCTTAGCTTATCCGGTGTTGCCACGAGAACGAGATATGTGCAGCTCCTATCGGGATTGTCGGCGCGCATCGGGCGGCTTTGCTGGTCTTGTTTTACCATTGTCGAAATGTCTTGATGTACCGGATACCGAGTCGATCGGAGTGTCTCGGTGAAGGTCTATTCCTTCGATGATCGCGAGAGCTTGTCATGGGCTAAGTTGGGACACCCTGCAGGGTATAAACTTTCGAGAGCCGTGCCCGCGGTTATGTGGCAGATGGGAATTTGTTAATGTCCGGTTGTAGATAACTTGACACCAGATCCGAATTAAAATGCATCAACCGAGTGTGTAGCCGTGATGGTCTCTTCTCGGCGGAGTCCGGGAAGTGAACACGGTTTTTGGGTTATGTTTGACGTAAGTAGGTGTTCAGGATCACCTCTTGATCATTGCTAGCCTCACGACCGTTCCGCTTGTTTCTCTTCTCGCTCTCATTTGCGTATGTTAGCCACCATGTCTTGCTTAGTCGCTGCTGCAACCTCACCACTTTACCCCTTCCTTCCCCATTAAGCTTTGCTAGTCTTGATACCCATGGTAATGGGATTGCTGAGTCCTCGTGGCTCACCAGATACTTCCAAAACCAGTTTGCAGGTGCCTATGTTTCCGAGCAGGTGACGCAGCCGAGCTCAAGGAGGAGCTTGATGAAGATCTTGCCCTTTGTGTTGTTTCGTTCTAGTTGATCAGTAGTGGAGCCTAGTTGGGGTCGATCGGGGACCTTTGTCGCATTTGGGGTTCTTCTTTTATTTTGGTTCCGTAGTCGGACCTTGATTGTATCTGGATGATGTAATGCTTTATTCATGTAATTGTGTGAAGTGGCGATTGTAAGCCAACTATGTATCTCTTCCCTTATGTATTACATGGGTAGTGTGAAGATTACCTCACTTGCGACATTGCTTTCAATGCGGTTATGCCTCTAAGTCGTGCTTCGACACGTGGGAGATATAGCCGCATCGAGGCGCTACAAGTTGGTAATCAGAGCCTTCCCGACCTTAGGAGCCCCACCGCTTGATCGTTTTTAGCGGCGAGTTGTGTCTAGAAAAATGTTTTGAGTCATTTAGGATTATATATATCGGAGAGTTAGGAATTCTTTTTACTCCTCAGTCCCTTCGACCTTCCGGTGAGGTATCCCGACGTAGAGTTTTGACTCTTCTCTTCTTAAATTTCACTAATTTTTTTTAGGATCACGCGGGTATCTTAGAATCGTTCGATGGTTTTATGATGACAACATTGTCTTGGTGCCTCCGTCGGCGGGGTTTTTTCTTGGAGGTGTCCCGGGAGTTGAGCTCCGAGGTGTTGTCGTCATAATTTTATCGTTGCAGTTCTGGAATACCTGAGTTTAATCTGCCGACATCGAAAATCTCTTTTATGCGTTGTTGGTGAGATAACCCCGCTAACCCGATCTTGAGGTGAGTACGGGAGTATTGCCATGACTCATATAACGGATGCTTTTGAAGGTTGAGGTAGACGATTTCGAAGGTTTCTTGGTTATGTGTTGACGGATGGATACAATTGGATGTAGGGATTGTTAGTTTGGGTGAGATATATTGCTCCCTGTATCCCCAACACCGTTGCATAACCGAAAGTTTCGGAGTTTTATAGGTGGGAATTCAAGTAGCTCCTAGAATATCTTTCCGACGGATGCATGATATGGGATTGGGTAAATCTCTATCATATGTTTGTTTCGGCTTATTCGCAAGCCAAATCCTTTTTTGTGTTATTTGTGGTATTCGAGTTGCTTGAAGTCAAATGTTGAATCCATACCTTTCCTAAACGGTGTTCTCATATTGCTATGTGAATACTAATCCTTTTGATCATTGATTTTGTCATGTCAACTCCTTTCCAACCGGTGTGCTTCTCTTCAAGTGGATCCCATCATTTTCCCCATCCGCAAGATCAAATCTAAGTTTTCTCAACGGTGTTTGTTTCATCCATCCCAAGTTGCCTTTGTTTTCCCGCCCTCCCACCCTTTTTTTCTTCAAGGACACAGATTTCTTAATCAAGTATCCATTTATTCATGAGAAGTCTCTTCACTCTTTTCAATCAATGTTCTTATCCGGTGATTCCCCATGAAGATGCTCAACAGTTTCAAGTTCATCATTCTTCGTTTTTTTAATTGTCCGGTGGATCCATATCAAGCTTTTGATATTCATCATATCCCTTTCCTTGTTTCAAATGCTTTTAATACCGGTGCACCTCTTAATCTTTCACTTCTTCCTATTCATTTGTTCTGGAGTACTGAAGATATCTTGGAAGATGTGTGTTTCCATTCTCAATCTGTTCAAGAGATTTCGAGGTTCCTATCTCATTCAAGCCATTTAATTCAACCGGAGCAATATCTCTTTAAATAATTTCAACGGTGTTCTTTTGAGTGGGCCCTAACCCATAGGTCTTTTCCCAGGATCTTACCTGACTCTTCTATTTTCCCAGAGCTATCCTAAATTCTTCTCCAAGTTTGATGTAAGAATGAGTTATCATCAGTCAAATGCTTTTCTCCAAGATCTTTCAAATTCTTTTCATCTCTAGCTCAACCTTTCCTCTTTTAATCCTTCCGGAGTTTCTCAACAACTTGGTGGTGTTTCTCATCGTCATTCTCAGCATGTGAAGACCGAAGAAGAGTTTCTCTTTAATCTTGCTCTATTCTCTTCAAGATTCATGGTGCTAGCTTGTTGCCATCCTCTCATAATTGTTTTCGATTGTGAGAATCTTTTTCACCCATCCGGAGCATTTTAGGAGTCTTTTCAGTTACATTCTTTGAAGCCCATCATCTCAGTATTATTCATCCAAGCTTTCAGCTCTCGCTCTCCAAATCATACCGGTGCATCATTCAAGTATCCTCTAATGAGTTCATGGTCTCTTCATTCTCTTGTATCTAAATCCCCTCAAATATCTTCATTCGTTTTCCAATCCTTCCCGGTGAATTGTGCCTTTGCTACTTTCATTTTCAATTCTTACGGTGATTCGTTCACGATTTCACTTCCTTCGTTATCATATCAAATATTCGTTGTTTCCAAATCCCACCGGTGATTCCATCAATACCTTCTCAAGTTTTGATATATATCTATTTTAATCCTTTCTACGAGAATAAGTAGTATGCCAAATCCATTGCTTGTCATCAATTTAAACTGGTGAAGGATACGCATAACATAATTCTTGTTCTTGTTTCAAACAAGTGATTAATCCTTTCCTTTGGAATTTGTTCAGGAGTAATAAATTCTTGGCTTCTTGTTGTTCATCTTTCTTCCGGAGTTCTAAGTTTTCCACATTATCTCGTCGCGAAGCTCCACCTAAATCATTGCAAGGATTCACCTTGTGTTTTCAATTTCTCTTTCTTTTCATTCTTTTTGTTTACCGGAGTTCTTCATGGAGGCTCTACATGGTGGTTCGTCAAGGATTCCTTTCATTCTCGATTTGTTCTTCAAGATTTCTCTTGAAGTTGTGACCCGCCAAGCTATACTCTAAAATAAACATGGTGCTCAACACTTGTTTTGTTCTGAGGAGTTCAAGCATTCTTCATCTTGCATTCCAAAGTGCAATTCTTTCTACCTTATCATTTGAGGTGGTGTTATGCCAGTCTGGAATATTTGAGTTCGTGTTTCATGATTCATATGTTGTCAAGAATGAGGTATTTTAAATCCATCAATCCCTTTGTTGTAGTTATCTTGGGCTAGATTTCACCTAAAGCCTTCCCTAAGGAATGTTGCTATTATGGTGTTTATCAATGACCCAAGCTTGCTCTTTATCCTTTTGGTGGAAGAAGTTTTCATCTCTTCGTTGATCTTAAACAAGCAATTGCTTTTCGTTAGTGGCAGAATTTCACCTCAAGTGTTGAGATGTTTCCATAAGCCCACTACAAGCTTGTTCTTTTCATTGTTGGTTTTCTAACAACTCCGTTCTAACCTTCTTGCAACGATGCCTTCCAAATTCAATTGTGGTAGAAGTTGTCATTTTCTTCTCCGTCCCTTTATTCCAATGATCTATCTTCTATTCTTTCTTCCAGAGTCATTGTGATGTTGCTCTTTTCACTCATCATCTCGAATTGTGAGGATCGTGTTCTTTTCTTGCTTATCCATTTAACCGGAGTGTTGTGTCATCTCCTCAATATCTTTTGATCTCATCAAGTTTTCTTCTCTTTTCTACCGGAGTGCTGTCCAAATTCTGCCATTCTTGTTCCTTGGTTATCTCATTATACCGATGTGGTCATATTCTTTTTGTTCGTGAAGCTCTTATTTCCATGCCTTTCAACCTTCAAATTCTCGTAATACTCCTTGTTCCTCATTTCTACCGGATTGTTTGCAATCTCGTTCATCTCTGTTGTACTCTTTCTTTTAAATTGCTCAACCTCTCAAGGTTCATGGTTTCACTCGTGGTCAAAGAAGCAACTTAGTTTTACCTCTTCTCTTCCTCTTCCGTTTTTCCCTCCGGTGCCATCCTAGATCTCGGGACGAGATCCTCTCGTAGTGGTGGAGTGTTGTAACGCCCCGGATGCAACTTTCCATATTCATAACTCCAACTCTTGCCTTTTTCCGGAGATGCTATATGATTTTTCCTTCGTGGTTGGGTTTCATCTGTTGTTTTGCATTTTGTTCTTGTTATGCATCTCATCTCATGTCATCATCTGCATTTCATTTGCATGTTTTTCAAAACATGCAACCGTTCGTGTTCCCCGGTTCTCTCCGTTGTCCGTTCTGAGCCCGACCACACTCGCACGCGCCCGCGGCACCTCCGAAATATTATTTTATAAGTGGCATAAAAATGTTCTCGGAATGGGTTGCAACTTGTCGTGCGGTCTTATTATAGTGTAGACAGACCGCCTGCCAAGTTTCATCGCATTCGGAGTCCATTTGATAGCCCAACCGTTAAACCTACAACCGCAATATAGTCGGTTTAATCGTCGGACGTTTTCGGTCTCCGGAAACAGTGCCGGGCTGCATCTCTCCCCTCTTCTCTCAGACCAACCCGCTCTTCACAATCCGCCAGGCCAATCTAACCCCTCTCGTCAGCCCGCGCGAGCCCTCCTCGCGCGCGTCGGAAAGTTGTCCCGGACTCAAACCGGTTTGTCGCTACCGTGGGATCCGGATCATCCCCAAACGTCTTCAAAATATCTCCATTTTCTTATTCGGACTCTCTAACCTATTTATTCTCGGCCGTTTGATTTCGATCGGAGGGATCAAATACCCCTAACCTAAACCACTTATTGTATATATTCACGCTAACCCTAGATCCTAGGGGCATGTCCCATCCTTTCCCCTCCTAAGCGCCATGGCCGGCGACCTCGGCGAACCAGGCCGCCCAAGCCATCCCGCCGTCGCCCACGGCCCTCGGCTCCGCCACTGCAGCTCGTCTCGAGGACCCGCGCCAAGTCGCCCAGCGAGCCTTCTCCTCTGCTCCCGTCGCGCCCTCAGCATCCCGCGACGCCCGGCCGCTACCCTGCTTCCATCTTCGTCGCCGCCGGTTGCATCGAGCAGGAGCAGCAGCACGACGCGCCCTCCGCGCGTTGACCCTGGTCGGGCTCCTCCTGGACATCGCAAGCAGGCAGGCCCAGCGCCCCCTTCCAGCCTCCAAGCCGACCGGGCCAAGGCCCACTGGGTGAGGCACACCCCAAATTTCCTCTATTTTTTTTCCTCCTGTTGGGCCAGCTTAATTCGGCCCGTGCATGTTTTTATTTCCTGCTACAATTTTAACATTATCCGGTGAATTACTGTTTTGCAGAAAAACCCTTGCACTTCATGCATATCCTAACTAATTAACCGTGCATCGGATCTAAATAAATTATATATGAAACTTGCTCATAATTTTGTCTAGTTTAATAATACGCCACTTTCATCCATGTTTAAAATATTTAAAATGTTGTTTGCTTAAATTTGCTCAAATGACATGTTAAAATGATTTATTTCATAACTAAATGACCGTAACTCGGAATTTAATAAACTTTATATGTAAATGGGGTGGAAAATGCCTAGTTTAACATGGTCCACTTTATTTTCCTGTTTAACAACTTTAAAATATGGTTTAGGTCAGAACAGTACCAAATCCATAATATGCACATGGGGATTTTCCGGACTTGTTGTTCGTTGTTTCCGGCCTCATTTAAACTTGCCTAGTTAGGTAGTTTTATTATGCCTCACCCCTTGCCATGTTTAACAACATTTAACATTGTTGTGTACCTAAACGAGAGCGAACTAAATAACTCGGATGTGGTGTTTTGTCAATATGCAACTCGTTGCATATTGAGCTCCACTTAATTTGTAGGATTGTTTGTGCACTTTGCCATGCCATGCATATTTAAACCGGACATGCATCATCCTTGGTTGTGCATCATGCCATGTTTATGTGATGGTTGTTTACTATGTTGTTTGTTTCTTTCCGGGTTGCCTCTCTCGTTAGCTTCGGTTTCGTTCCGGAGTTGTGAGGATTTGTTCGACTACGTCCGTTTGTCTTCTTCATGGACTCGTTCTTCTTCCTTGCGGGATTTCAGGCAAGATGACCGCTACCCTGGATCTCACTACTATCATTGCTATGCTAGTTGCTTCGTTCTATCGCTATGCTGCGCTACCTATTACCTGAAGGAAATATGCCCTAGAGGCAATAATAAAGTTATTATTTATTTCCTTATTTCATGATAAATGTTTATCATTCATGCTAGAATTGTATTAACCGGAAACATGATACATGTGTGAATGTATAGACAAAACAACATGTCACTAGTATGCCTCTACTTGACTAGCTTGTTAATCAAAGATGGTTATGTTTCCTAACCATAGACAAGGAGTTGTTATTTGATTAACAAGGTCACATCATTAGTTGAATGATCTGATTGACATGACCCATTCCATTAGCTTAGCACACGATCGTTTAGTATGTTGCTACTGCTTTTATCCATGACTTATACATGTTCCTATAACTATGAGATTATGCAACTCCCGTTTACCGGAGGAACACTTTGGGTGCTACCAAACGTCACAACGTAACTGGGTGATTATAAAGGAGTACTACAGTGTCTCCAAAGGCGGATGTTGGGTTGGCGTATTTGAGATTAGGTTTTGTCACTCCGATTGTCGGAGAGGTATCTCTGGGCCCTCTCGGTAATACACATCATCGAAGCCTTGCAAGCACTACAACTAATGAGCTAGTTGTGAGATGATGTATTACGGAACGAGCAAAGAGACTTGCGATAACGAGATTGAACTAGGTATTGGATACCGACGATCGAATCTCGGGCAAGTAACATACCGATGACAAAGGGAACAACGTATGTTGTTATGCGGTCGACCGATAAAGATCTTCGTAGAATATGTAGGAACCAATATGGGCATCCAGGTCCCGCTATTGGTTATTGACCGAGAATAGTTCTAGGTCATGTCTACATTGTTCTCGAACCGTAGGGTCCGCACGCTTAAGGTTTCGATGGCGGTTATTATGAGTTTATGTATTTTGATGTACCAAGAAGTTGAGTCCCGGATGTGATCACGGACATGACGAGGAGTCTCGAAATGGTCGAGACATAAAGATTGATATATTGGAAGCCTATGTTTGGAGTTGAATGGTTCGGGTGAAAACAGGAATTTACGAATACCGGAGGTTACGGAACCCCGGGGTAAATGGGCCTCGGTGGGCCTCGAGGAGAAGAGGAAGGGCCGGCCAGGGGTGGCCGCCCCTTCCCCCAGTCCGAATAGGACAAGGAGGGGGCGCCCCTTTCCTCTTCCCCTCCCCAATCCTATTCCAACTAGGAAGGGGAGTCCTACTCCCGTGGGAGTAGGACTCCTCTCGGCCGCCTCCTCTAGGCGGCCGGCCTCCCCCTCCCTCCTTTATATACGGGGCAGGGGGCACCCTAGGAGACACAAGTATTGATCTACGGATCGTTCCTTAGCCGTGTCGGTGCCCCCTCCACTATATTCCACCTCGGTCATACCGTCAAAGCTTAGGCGAAGCCTGCGCCGATGAAACATCAAGATCGTCACCACGCCGTCGTCTTGTGGAACTCTCCTCGACACTCGGCTGGATCGAGTACGAGGGCGTCATCGAGCTGTCGTGTGTCAAGAACTTCGGGGTGTCGGATAACGGCGCGGGATCGGTCGGATCGCGAGGAGAACGTACGACTACTTCCTCTACGTTGTGATCGCTTCCGCTTCGGGTCTACAAGGGTATGTAGACAACACTCTCCCCTCTCGTTGCTATTCATCACCATGATCTTGTGTGTGCGTAGGAAATTTTTTGAAATTACTACGTTCTCCAACAGTGGTATCAGAGCCTAGGTTTTTATGGTTTGATGTTTTGCACGAGTAGAACACAAGTGAGTTGTGGGCGATACGAGTCATACTACCTACCAGCATGTCATACTTTGGTTCAGCGGTATTGTGAGATGAAGCGGCCCGGACCGACATTACGCGTGACGCTTCTGCGAGACTGGTTTCACCGCCACGAGCACTCGCTTGCTTAAAGGTGACTGGTGGGTGCTGTCTCTCTCACTTTAGTTGAACCGAGTGTGGCTCGCCGGTCCTTGAGAAGGTTAAAACGGAGTCTATTTAACGAAATATCGTTGTGGTTTTGATGCGTAGGTGAGACTGGTTCTTGCTTAAGCCCGTAGCAGCCACGTAAAATTTGCAACAACAAAGTAGAGGACGTCTAACTTGTTTTTGCAGGGCATGTTGTGATGTGATATGGTCAAGGCGTGATGCTATATTTTATTGTATGAGATGATCATGTTTTGTAACCGGTTATCGGCAATCGGCAGGAGCCATATGGTTGTCGCTTTATTGTATGCAATGCAATCGCTTACGTAATGCTTTACTTTATCACTAAGCGGTAGAGATAGTCGTAGAAGCATAAGATTGGCGAGGCGACAACGATGCTACGATGGAGATCAAGGTGTCGGCGCGGTGGCGATGGTGATCATGGTGGTGCTGCGGAGATGAAGATCACGAAGCACAAGATGATGATGACCATATCATATCACTTATATTGATTTGCATGTGATGTTTATCCTTTATGCATCTTATCTTGCTTTGATTGACGGTAGCATTATAAGATGATCTCTCACTAAATTATCAAGAAGTGTTCTCCCGAGTATGCAACGTTGCCAAAGTTCGTCGTGCCCGGACACCACGCGTGATGATCGGGTGTGATAAGCTCTCGTCCATCTACAACGGGTGCAAGCCAGTTTTGCACACGCAGAATACTCGGGTTATACTTGACGAGCCTAGCATATGCAGATATGGCCTCGGAACACGGAGACCGAAAGGTCGGCGTGAATCATATAGTAGATATGATCAACATAAGATGTTCACCATTGAAAACTACTCCATTTCACGTGATGATCGGTTATGGTTTAGTTGATTTGGATCGCGTGATCACTTAGATGACTAGAGGATGTCTTTCTAAGTGGGAGTTCTTAAGTAATATGATTAATTGAACTTAAATTTATCATGAACTTAGTACTGATAGTATCTTGCTTGTTTATGTTTGATTGTAGATAGATGGCTCGTCTTTGTTGTTCCGTTGAATTTTAATGCGTTCCTTGAGAAAGCAAAGTTGAAAGATGATGGTAGCAATTACGGATCGGGTCCGTAACTTTGAGGATTATCCTCATTGCTGCACGAAGAGTTACGCCTGGATGCACCGCTAGGTGACAGTTCTTCTTTGGAGCAACACCGGATGTTGTGAGCGTCTGCGAGCAAAGCTGATGACTACTCTATAGTTCAATGTGCCATGCTTTACGGCTTAGAACCGGGACTTCAGGCGTTTTGAGCGTCATGGAGCATATGAGATGTTCCAGAGTTGAAGTTAATATTCCAACAGAATGCCCGGATTGTGAGATATGAAGTCTCCAATAAGTTCTATAGCTGCAAGATGGAGGAGAATAGTTACATTAGTGAGCACATACTCGTAATGTCCGGGTACTACAATCACTTGACACAATTGGGAGTTAATCTTCCGGATGATTGTGTCATTGATAGAATTCTTCAATCACCGCCACCAAGCTACAAAGGCTTCGTGATGAACTATAATATGCAAGGGTTAGTAAAGACTATACCGAGCTCTTCGCAATGCTAAAGGCTGCGGAGGTAGAAATCAAGAAGGAGCATCAAGTGTTGATGGTCAATAAGACCACTAGTTTCAAGAAGAAAGGCAAAGGGAAGAAGAAGGAACTTCAAGAAGAACAGCAAGCAAGTTGCTGCTCAGGAGAAGAAACCCAAGTCCGGACCTAAGCCTGAAACCGAGTGCTTCTACTACAAGCGATCGTCACTTGGAAGCGGAACTGCCCCAAGTATTTGGCGGATAAGAAGGATGGCAAGGTGAACAAAGGTATATGTGATATACATGTTATTGATGTGTACCTTACTAGAGCTCGCAGATAGCACTGGGTATTTGATATGGTTCTGTTGCTAATATTTGCAACTCAAAGCAGGACTACTGATTAGCGAACACTAGCAAAGGACGAGGTGACGATGCGCGTGGGAAATGGTTCCAAAGTCGATGTGATCGCGGTCGGCACGCTACCTCTACGCCTACCTTCGGGATTAGTTTTAGACCTAAATAATTGTTATTTGGTGCTGCGTTGAGCGTGAACATTATATCTGGATCTTGTTTGATGCGAGACGGTTATTCATTTAAATCAGAGAATAATGGTTGTTCTATTTATATGAGTAATATCTTTTATGGTCATGCACCCTTGAGGAGTGGTCTATTTTTGATGAATCTCGATAGTAGTGATACACATATTCATAATGTTGAAACCAAAAGATGCAGAGTTGATAATGATAGTGCAACTTATTTGTGGCACTGCCGTTTAGGTCATATCGGTATAAAGCGCATGAAGAAACTCCATACTGATGGACTTTTGGAGTCACTTGATTATGAATCACTTGGCACTTATGAACCGTGCCTCATGGGCAAGATGACCGAACACCGTTCTCCCAGTACTATGGAGAGAGCAACAGATTTGTTGGAAATCATACATCTTGATGTATGTGGTCCGATGAATGTTGAGGCTCGTGGCGGATATCGTTATTTTCTCACCTTCACATATGACTTAAGCGAGATATGGGTATATCTACTTAATGAAACATAAGTCTGAAACATTTGAAAAGTTCAAAGAATATCGAGTGAAGTTGAAAATCATCGTAATAAGAAAATTAAATTTCTACGATCGATCGTGGAGGTGAATATTTGAGTTACGAGTTTGGTCTACATTTGAAACAATGCGGAATAGTTTAGCAACTCACGCCACCGAACACCACAAATAAATGGTGTGTCCGAACGTCAGAATCGTACTTTACTAGATATGGTGCGATCTATGATGTCTCTTACAGATTTACCGCTATCGTTTTGGGGTTATGCTCTAGAGACGGCCGCATTAACACTGAATAGAACACCGTCGAAATCCGTTGAGACGACACCTTATGAACTGTGGTTTGGCAAGAAACCAAAGTTGTCGTTTCTTAAAGTTTGGGGATGCGATGCTTATGTGAAAAGCTTCAACCTCATAAGCTCGAACCCAAATCGAGAAATGTGTCTTCATAGGATACCCAAAGGAGACAGTTGGGTACACCTTCTATCACAGATCCAAGGCAAGACATTCGTTGCTAAGAATGGATCCTTTCTAGAGAAGGAGTTTCTCTCGAAAGAAGTGAGTGGGAGGAAAGTAGAACTTGATGAGGTAATAGTACCTTCTCCCTTACTTGAAAAGTTAAATCGCAGAAACCGATTTACGAGACATCTACACCAAGTAGTGAGGAAGTTGATGATGTTGATCATGAAACTTCAGATCAAGTTACTACGTAACCTCGTGGAGTCAACGAGAGTAAGATCCGCACTGTGAGTGGTACGGTAATCCTGTTCGGAAATCATGCTACTAGATCATGATGAACCTCGAACTATGAAGAAGCGATGGTGAGCCCAGATTCCGCAAAATGGCTTGAGGCCATGAAATCGAGATGGGATCCATGTATGAAAACAAAGTATGGACTTTGGTTGACTTGCCCGAGGGTAGGCAAGCAATAGAAAACAAGTGGATCTTCAAGAAGAAGACCGACGCGACGGTAATGTTATCGTCTACAAAGCTCGACTTGTCGCAAAGGGTTTTCGACAAGTTCAAGGGGTTGACTACGATGAGACCTTCTCACCCGTGAGCGATGCTTAAGTCTGTCCGAATCATGTTAGCAATTGCCGCATTTTATGATTATGAAATTTGGCAAATGGATGTAAAGACTGCATTCTGAATGGATTTACGGAAGAAGAGTTGTATATGATGCAGCCGAAGGTTTTATCGATCCAAAGGAGCTAACAAAGTGTGCAAGCTCCAGCGATCCATCTATGGACTGGTGCAAGCATCTCGGAGTTGGAATAAACGCTTTGATAGTGTGATCAAAGCATTTGGGTTTGTCTGCACTTTTGGAGAATCTGTATTTACAAGAAAGTGAGTGGGAGCTCAGTAGCATTTCTGATATTATATGTAGATGACATATTGCTGATCGGAAATGATATAGAATTTCTGGATAGCATAAAGGGATATTTGAATAAAAGTTTTTCAATGAAAGACCTCGGTGAAGCTGCTTACATATTGGGCATTAAGATCTATAGAGATAGATCAAGACGCTTAATTGGACTTTCACAAAGCACATACCTTGACAAAATTTTGAAGAAGTTCAAAATGGATCAAGCAAAGAAAGGGTTCTTGCCTGTGTTACAAGGTGTGAAGTTGAGTCAGACTCAATGCCCGACCACTGCAGAAGATAGAGAGAAAATGAAAAATGTTCCCTATGCTTCAGCCATAGGCTCTATCATGTATGCAATGCTGTGTACCAGACCTGATGTGTGCCTTGCTATAAGCCTAGCAGGAGGTACCAAAGTAATCCAGAGTGGATCATCGGACAGCGGTCAAGAACATCTGAAATACGAAAAGGACTAAGGATATGTTTCTCGATATGGAGGTGACAAAGAGCTCATCGTAAATGGTTACGTTGATGCAAGCTTTGACACGATCCGGACGATTCTAAATCGCAGACCGGATACGTATTTACACTAAGCGGAGGAGCTGTCGGTTGGTGCAGTTCTAAACAAAGCGTCGTGGCGGGATCTACATGTGAAGCGGTGTACATAGCAGCTTCGAAGCAGCTAATGAAGGAGTCGGATGAAGGAGTTCATATCCGATCTAGGTGTCATACCTAGTGCATCGGGTCCAATGAAAATCTTCTGTGACAATCTCGGAGCAATTGCCTTAGCAAAAGAATCCAGATTTCACAAGAGGACCAAGCACATCAAGAGACGCTTCAATTCCATCCGGACTTAGTCCGGTGGGAGACATAGAGATTTGCAAGATACATACGGATCTGAATGTTGTAGACCCGTTGACTAAGCCTCTTCCACGAGCAAAACATGATCAGCACCAAGACTCCATGGGTGTTAGAATCATTACTATGTAATCTAGATTATTGACTCTAGTGCAAGTGGGAGACTGAAGGAAATATGCCCTAGAGGCAATAATAAAGTTATTATTTATTTCCTTATTTCATGATAAATGTTTATCATTCATGCTAGAATTGTATTAACCGGAAACATGATACATGTGTGAATGTATAGACAAAACAACATGTCACTAGTATGCCTCTACTTGACTAGCTTGTTAATCAAAGATGGTTATGTTTCCTAACCATAGACAAGGAGTTGTTATTTGATTAACAAGGTCACATCATTAGTTGAATGATCTGATTGACATGACCCATTCCATTAGCTTAGCACACGATCGTTTAGTATGTTGCTACTGCTTTTATCCATGACTTATACATGTTCCTATAACTATGAGATTATGCAACTCCGTTTACGGAGGAACACTTTGGTGCTACCAAACGCGTCAACGTAATCGGGTGATTATAAAGGAGTACTACAGGTGTCTCCAAAGGCGATGTTGGGTTGGCGTATTTCGAGATTAGGTTTTGTCACTCCGATTGTCGGAGAGGTATCTCTGGGCCCTCTCGGTAATACACATCACTGAAGCCTTGCAAGCACTACAACTAATGAGCTAGTTGTGAGATGATGTATTACGGAACGAGCAAAGAGACTTGCCGGTAACGAGATTGAACTAGGTATTGGATACCGACGATCGAATCTCGGGCAAGTAACATACCGATGACAAAGGAACAACGTATGTTGTTATGCGGTCGACCGATAAAGATCTTCGTAGAATATGTAGGAACCAATATGGGCATCCAGGTCCGCTATTGGTTATTGACCGAGAATAGTTCTAGGTCATGTCTACATTGTTCTCGAACCGTAGGGTCCCTGCACGCTTAAGGTTTCGATGATGGTTATTATGAGTTTATGTATTTTGATGTACGAAGAAGTTGAGTCCGGATGTGATCACGGACATGACGAGGAGTCTCGAAATGGTCGAGACATAAAGATTGATATATTGGAAGCCTATGTTTGGAGTTCGAATGGTTCCGGTGAAAACAGGAATTTACGGAGTACCGGAGGTTACTGGAACCCCGGGGTAAATGGGCCTCGGTGGGCCTCGAGGGAGAAGAGGAAGGGCCGGCCAGGGGGTGGCGCCCCTTCCCTCCAGTCCGAATAGGACAAGGAGGGGGGCGGCGCCTCTTCCTCTTCCCCTCCCCCAATCCTATTCCAACTAGGAAGGGGAGTCCTACTCCCGGGGAGTAGGACTCCTCCCGCGCCTCCTCTAGGGCCGGCCGCCTCCCCTCCCTCCTTTATATACGGGGCAGGGGGCACCCTAGGAGACACAAGTATTGATCTACGGATCGTTCCTTAGCCGTGTCGCGTGCCCCCTCCACCATATTCCACCTCGGTCATACTGTCATGAAGCTTAGCGAAGCCTGCGCCGTGAAACATCAAGATCGTCACCACGCCGTCTTGTGACGAACTCTCCCTCGACACTCGGCTGGATCGAGTCGAGGGACGCCATCGAGTTGTACATGTGTCAAGAACTCGGGGTGTCGGAGTAACGGCGCCGGGATCGGTCGGATCGCGAGGAGAACGTACGACTACTTCCTCTACGTTGTGATCGCTTCCGCTTCGGGTCTACAAGGGTATGTAGACAACACTCTCCCCTCTCGTTGCTATTCATCACCATGATCTTGTGTGTGCGTAGGAAATTTTTTGAAATTACTACGTTCTCCAACATTACCTGTTTATCAAGCCATCCCATATTGCCATGAACCTCTAACCTTTGACACCATTCCTAGCAAACCGTTGTTTGGCTATGTTACCGCTTTGCTCAGCCCTTCTTATAGCGTTGCTAGTTGCAGGTGAAGTTGAAGATTTCTCCATGGTGGACAGGGTTTATGTTGGGATATCACAATATCTCTTATATTATTAATGCATCTATATACTTGGTAAAGGGTGGAAGGCTCGGCATTATGCCTGGTGTTTTGTTCCACTCTTGCCGCCCTAGTTTCCGTCATACCGGTGTTATGTTCCCGGATTTTGCGTCCCTTACGCGGTCGGGTGATTTATGGGACCCCCCTGACAGTTCGCTTTGAATAAAACTTGTCCAGCAAGGCCCAACATTGCCTTTTACCATTTGCCTCACCACCACCTACTTTTCCCTTGGGAGTAATTAACCCAAGGGTCATCTTTATTATAGCCCCCCCGGGCCAGTGCTTGTCTAAGCGTTGGTCCAAACTAGAGCACCATGTGGGACCATCCCTTGGCAACTTGGGTTACGTCGGTACCTGTACGCTTAGCTTATCCGGTGTTGCCCTGAGAACGAGATATGTGCAGCTCCTATCGGGATTGTCGGCGCATCGGGCGGCTTTGCTGGTCTTGTTTTACCATTGTCGAAATGTCTTGATGTACCGGGATACCGAGTCTGATCGGAGTGTCTCGGGTGAAGGTCTATTCCTTCGATGATCGCGAGAGCTTGTCATGGGTTAAGTTGGGACACTCCTGCAGGGTATAAACTTTCGAGAGCCGTGCCCGCGGTTATGTGGCAGATGGGAATTTGTTAATGTCCGGTTGTAGATAACTTGACACCAGATCCGAATTAAAATGCATCAACCGGGTGTGTAGCCGTGATGGTCTCTTCTCGGCGGAGTCCGGGAAGTGAACACGGTTTCTGGGTTATGTTTGACGTAAGTAGGTGTTCAGGATCACCTCTTGATCATTGCTAGCTTCACGACCGTTCCGCTTGTTTCTCTTCTCGCTCTCATTTGCGTATGTTAGCCACCATGTCTTGCTTAGTCACTGCTGCAACCTCACCACTTTACCCCTTCCTTCCCCATTAAGCTTTGCTAGTCTTGATACCCATGGTAATGGGATTGCTGAGTCCTCGTGGCTCACCAGATACTTCCAAAACCAGTTTGCAGGTGCCTATGTTTCCGAGCAGGTGACGCAGCCGAGCTCAAGGAGGAGCTTGATGAAGATCTTGCCCTTTGTGTTGTTTCGTTCTAGTTGATCAGTAGTGGAGCCCAGTTGGGGTCGATCGGGGACCTTTGTCGCATTTGGGGTTCTTCTTTTATTTTGGTTCCATAGTCGGACCTTGATTGTATCTGGATGATGTAATGCTTTATTCATGTAATTGTGTGAAGTGGCGATTGTAAGCCAACTATGTATCTCTTCCCTTATGTATTACATGGGTAGTGTGAAGATTACCTCACTTGCGACATTGCTTTCAATGCGGTTATGCCTCTAAGTCGTGCTTCGACACGTGGGAGATATAGCCGCATCGAGGGCGTTACATCCGGCTGCGTCACACGCTCACACGCGAGAAGGAACGGCTGGTGCGCCCGATGACACGCCAGGCAGTGCGGGATGCTGCGCTCGATCTGGTTGCTCAGGTACACGTGGAGGCGCTGGGCGAAGCACAGCAGGAGGCCGAAATCACTAATTAAGGAGTACTCCTTGCGGAGATCACTCCAACTTTCCCAGGTTGCGACAAGTGGTGTGCTGCATGTGCGCCACTTGTCGCAACATGGGTGTTTTCCTTTTTTCGTAGATCCGTTTATTCAAAACGTTTTATCTCTTAAACTGTGCGTCCAAATCTCGAACCGCTTTCGCCGTAGGATTCCTCGCGTCGAGATCTTCAAAACTAGATCCCATGTTGATAGGTTTTGACGATTTTTTTCACGAAAAATCCGGACGAAAAAACTGAGAAAAAAACCAAACCGGAACACAGGTTTTTCTCCCTTTCGGAAAGAGGCACGCCCGTGCCTCTGACAAAATCACAACCGTGCCTCTCGCGGTAGAAAAAATAGAAAACACATTTTTTTCCCTTTCCGAAAGAGGCACGCCCGTGCCTCTCGGGAAAACACAACTGTGCCTCTCGCGGAAGCAAAACCGTGCCTCTCGTGAAAGAAAAAAAAAATAGAAAACCTGTTTTTTTCGTTTCGGAGGAGGCACGGCCGTGACTCTCGCGAAAGCACAACCGTGTCTCTCGCGAAAGGAAAAAAAAAACAGAAAACACGTTTTTTTTGTTTCCAAGAGGCACGACCGTGCCTGTAGCGAAAGCATAACCGTGCCTCTTGCGAAAACAAAACCATGACTCTCGCAAAAAAATGCGTTTTTTGCGTAAAAAGTTATTTTTTTCGAAAAAATAATTTGGTCGAAAAGCTAGGGAAGACAGGTGGAAAAGCAAAACGTGAAAAAAACCCAAAAAAACATTTAAAAAGCCAAAAACGCGTGGGAAAAAATAAAAAAAATAAAATCCGGAGGGAGCGCCCAGAGCACGACACGTGGCGAATAGCTGAGATGGCGCCAAATGGCACTGATCGTTGCGAGGCCCCCAAAGGAGCGCTCTTTAATTATTTGCTCCAGTAGGAGGCTCTTCCCCTCAAAGCCCAGTTGGCTCGTCTACTAGGCTGAGAAGCCCACGTGGTGTGGAGGTTGGCCCAAAAAGCCACCCACGTGATGGTGAAGAAACACCAATTGTGGCTGGTTCGCCCACTGTACGTGCAGGAAAAGCACGCCAGCTACGTCTAGTTCGTCCAGTGGACACGCGGCCAACTCGGAAGAGCCTCAATCACCAGAAAACGGAAGTGAGGCAGCTTCAGAGGATAGTTCTTCGTCTTTGAATGAACAGAGATGAGGGAACGTTCGGCGACACCGGTACGTCTTCGACCAGCGGTGGATTCATATCCAAAGGAAGCATTTCCAAAAGTAAATCCTGTGCAAATTAAAGGAAGAGGATGGCGGTGTCTGCTTAGCGTCGAGGAACCGACGAAATTTGGAGATGCAAACACGGAGGCGTTATGGCTTCGTGCTATGGACGAGGAGTTGGGATCGATCCAAGACAACAAAACATGGGAGCTCGTGGATCCACCCAACGACCATAAAATCATAGTGCTCAAGTAGGTGTACAAAGTTAAGAAATATGCCGAAGGAAACTTGGTGAAGCATAAGGCAAGGCTCGTAGCCAAAGGATACGTGCAAGAGCAAGGTGTAGACTTCGGGGAAGTGTTCGCTCCTGTCACAAGGATGGAATCGGTGAGGATAGTTATAGCTCTCGCGGCTCAAGTATCTTGGAGGTTACATCACATGGATGTAAAATGTGCTTTTTTGAACAGAGAGTTAAAAGAAGAAGTATATGTGAAGCAACCACCGGGTTACATCAAAAAGGGAGAGGAGCACAAGGTGTTGAAACTACACAAGGCATTGTACGGGCTATGCCAAGCTCCTCGGGCGTGGAACATCAAACTTGATCGTACACTAGTTTGTCTTGGTTTTGAGAAAAGTCCATTGGAGCATGCTATGTACAAGGGAGGTAAAGGCAAGGATCGTCTCCTAGTGGGCATCTATGTTGATGATCTCTTCATAACTGGAGCAGATGAGGAGGAGATTTCTAGATTGAAGCTACACATGAAGGAGCTTTTCAAGATGAGTGATCTAGGGCTCTTGACTTGCTATCTCTGGGTCGAGGTACATCAAAAGCCAGAGGGAATCACACTATGCCAAGAGGAATATGCAAAGTGTTGGGGAACGTAGTAATTTCAAAAAATTTCCAACGCACATGCAAGATCATGGTGATGCATAGCAACGAGAGGGGAGAGTGTTCGTCCACGTACCCTCGTAGACTGTAAGCGGAAGCGTTATGACAACGCGGTTGATGTAGTCGTACGTCTTCACGATCCGACCGATCCAAGTACCGAACGTATGGCACCTCCGAGTTCACCACACGTTCAGCTTGATGACGATCTCCGGCCTCCGATCCAGCCGAGCTCCGGAGATGAGTTCCTTCAGCACGACGGCGTGGTGACGATGATGACGTTCTACCGGTGCAGGGCTTCGCCTATACTCCGCGACGATATGACCGAGGTGGAATATGGTGGAGGGGGGCACCGCACACGGCTAAGGAACGATCCGTAGATCAACTTGTGTGTCTATGGGGTGCCCCCTGCCCCCGTATATAAAGGAGGGAGGGAGGAGGAGGCCGGCCCTCTACTATGGCGCGCCATCGGGAGTCCTACTCCCACCGGGAGTAGGATTCCCCCCTTTCCTAGTCCAACTAGGAGTCCTTCCATGTATTAGGAGTAGGAGACAAGGAAGGGGAAGAGAGAAGGGAAGGAAGGAGGGGGTGCGGCCCCTCCCCTTAGTCCAATTCGGACTAGGCCATGGGGGGGCGCGCAGCCTGCCCTAGGCAGCCCCTCTCTCTTTCCCGCAGGGCCCAATAAGGCCCAATACTTCTCCCCGGCGAATTCCCGTAACTCTCCGTACTCCGAAAAATACCCGAATCACTCGGAACCTTTCCGAACTCCGAATATAGTCGTCCAATATATCGATCTTTACGTCTCGACCATTTCGAGACTCCTCGTCATGTCCCCGATCTCATCCGGGACTCCGAACTCCTTCGGTACATCAAAACTCATAAACTCATAATATAACTATCATCAAAACCTTAAGCGTGCGGACCCTACGGGTTCGAGAACTATGTAGACATGACCTAGAACTATTCTCGGTCAATAACCAATAGCGGGACCTGGATGCCCATATTGGCTCCTACATATTCTACGAAGATCTTTATCGGTCAAACCGCATAACAACATACGTTGTTCCCTTTGTCATCGGTATGTTACTTGCTCGAGATTCGATCGTCGGTATCCAATACCTAGTTCAATCACGTCACCGACAAGTCTCTTTACTCGTTCTGTAATGCATCATCCCGTAACCAACTCATTGGTCACATTGCTTGCAAGGCTTATAATGATGTGCATTACCGAGAGGGCCCAGAGATACCTCTCCGACAATCGAGTGACAAAACCTAATCTCAAATACGCCAACTCAACATGTACCTTCGGAGACACCTGTAGTACTCCTTTATAATCACCCATTCGTTGTGGCGTTTGGTAGTACCAAAGTGTTCCTCCGTAAACGGAGTTGCATAATCTCATAGTTACAGTGAACATGTATAAGTCATGAAGAAAGCAATAGCAACATACTAAACGATCAAGTGCTAAGCTAACGGAATGGGTCATGTCAATCACATCATTCTCCTAATGATGTGATCCCGTTAATCAAATGACAACTCTTTTGTCCATGGCTAGGAAACATAACCATGTCTGATAAACGAGCTAATCAAGTAGAGGCATACTAGTGACACTATGTTTGTCTATGTATTCACACATGTATTATGTTTCCGGTTAATACAATTCTAGCATGAATAATAAACATTTATCATGAAATAAGGAAATAAATAATAACTTTATTATTGCCTCTAGGGCATATTTCCTTCAGTCTCCCACTTGCACTAGAGTCAATAATCTAGTTCACATCGCCATGTGATTTAACACCAATATTCATATCTCATATGATTAACACCCATAGTTCACATCATCATGTGACCAACATCCAAAGGGTTTACTAGAGTTAATAATCTAGTTCACATCGCTATGTGATTAACACCCAAAGAGTACTAAGGTGTGATCATGTTTTGCTCGTGAGAGAAGCTTAGTCAACGGGTCTACATCACATTGAGAGCGTATGTATTTTGCAAATATTTTATGTCCACAATGCTCAGCATGCGGAGCTACTCTAGCTAATTGCTCCCACTTTCAATATGTATCCAGGTTGAGACTTAGAGTCATCGGATCGGTGTAAAAGTTTGCACTGATGTAACTTTTACAACAAACTCTTTTATCACCTCCATAATCGAGAAACATCTCCTTAGTCCTTACTAAGGATATTCTTGACCAATGTCCAGTGATCTACTCTTAGATCACTATTGTACTCCCTTGCCAAATTCAGAGCAAGGTATACAATAGGTCTGGTACATAGCATAGCATACTTTATAGAACCTATGACTAAGGCATAGGGAATGACTTTTCATTCTCTTTCTATTTTCTGTTGTGGTCGGGATTTGAGTCTTACTCAATTTCATACCTTTGCAACACAGGCAAGAACTCTTTCTATGACTGTTCCATTTTGAACTATTTCAAAATCTTGCCAAGGTATGTACTCATTGAAAATCTTATCAAGTGTCTTGATCTATCTCAATAGATCTTGATGCTCAATATGTAAGTAGCTTTATGAGGTCTTTTCTTTTAAAGAACTCCTTTAAAACACTCCTTTATGCTTTGCGTAAAATTCTACATCATTTCGATCAACAATATGTCACTCACATATACTAATCGAAAGGCCGTAGTGCTCCCACTCACTTTATTGTAAATACAGGCTTCATCGTAAGTCCATATAAAACTATATGCTTTGATCAACTTATCAAAGTGTATATTCCAACTCCGAGATGCTTGCACCAGTCCATAGATGGATCGCTGGAGCTTGCACATTTTGTTAGCACCTTTAGGATTGACAAAACCTTCTAGTTGCATCATATACAACTCTTTTTTAATAAATCCATTAAGGAATGCAGTTTTGACATCCATTTGCCAGATTTCATAAAATGTGTCAATTGCTAACATGATTCAGACAGACTTGAGCATCGATACGAGTGAGAAACTCTCATCGTATTCAACACCTTTGAACTTTGTTGAAAACCTTTTGCAACAAGTCGAGCTTAGTGGATAGTAACACTACTATCAGTGTCCGTCTTCCTCTTGAAGATCCATTTATTTAACATGGCTTGCTGATCATCGAGCAAGTCAATCAAAGTCCATACTTTATTCTCATACATGGATTATATCTCAGATTTTATGGCCTCGAGCCATTCCGCGGAATCTGGGCTCATCATCGCTTCCTCATAGTTCGTAGGTTCATCATGGTCTAGTAACATGACTTCCAGATCATGATTACTACACCACTCTGGTGCGGATCTTACTCTGGAAGACCTACGAGGTTCTGTAGTAACTTGATCTAAAGTTTCATGATCAATATCATTAGCTTCCTCACTAATTGGTGTATTTGTCATAGGAACTAATTTCTGTGATAAACTACTTTCCAATAAGGGAGCAGGTACAGTTACCTCATCAAGTTCTACTTTCCTCCCACTCACTTCTTTCGAGAGAAACTCCTTCTCTGGAAAGGATCCATTTTAGCAACGAATATCTTGCCTTCGGATCTGTGATAGAGGGTGTACCCAACAATTTCCTTTGGGTATTCTATGAAGACACACTTCTCCGATTTAGGTTCGAGCTTATCAGGATGAAACTTTTTCACATAAGCATCGCAGCCCCAAACTTTAAGAAACAACAGCTTAGGTTTACTGCTAAACCATAGTTCATACGGTGTCGTCTCAACGGATTTAGATGGTGCCCTATTTTAAACGTGAATGCAGCTGTCTCTAATGCATAACCCCAAAACGATATTGGTAAATTGGTAAGAAACATCATAGATTGTACTGTATCCAATAAAGTACGGTTATGACGTTCGGACACACCATTATGATGTGGTGTTCCAGGTGGCGTGAGCTGTGAAACTATTCTACATTGTTTTAATTGAAGACCAAACTCGTAACTCAAATATTTGTCTCCGTGATCAGATCGCAGAAACTTTATTTTCTTGTTACGATGATTTTTCCACTTCACTCTGAAATTCTTTGAACCTTTCAACTATTTCAAACTTATGTTTCATCAAGTAGATATACCCATATCTGCTCAAATCATCTGTGAAGGTCAGAAAATAACGATACCCACCACGAGCCTCAACACTCATCGGATCGCATACATCGGTATGTATTATTTCCAATAAGTCAGTTGCTCGCTCCATTGTTCCGGAGAACGGAGTCTTAGTCATCTTGCCCATGAGGCATGGTTCGCAAGCATCAAGTGATTCATAATCAAGTGATTTCAAAATCCCATCAGCATGGAGTTTCTTCGTGCGCTTTACACCAATATGACCTAAATGGCAGTGCCACAAATAACTTGCACTATCATTATTAACTTTGCATCTTTTGGCCTCAATATTATGAATATGTGTATTACTACGTTTGAGATCCAACAAACCATTTTCGTTGGTGTGTATGACCATAGAAGGTTTTATTCATGTAAACAGAACAACAATTGTTCTCTAACTTAAATGAATAACCATATTGCAATAAACATGATCAAATCATATTCATGCTCAACGCAAATACCAAATAACACTTATTTAGGTTCAACACAAATCTCGAAAGTATAGGGAGTGTGCGATGATGATCATATCAATCTTGGAACCACTTCCAACAAACATCGTCACTTCACCCTTAACTAGTCTCTGTTTATTCTGCAACTCCCGTTTCGAATTACTAATCTTAGCAACCGAACAAGTATCAAATACTCGGGCTACTATAAACACTAGTAAGGCACACATCAATAATCTGTATATCAAATATACCCTTGTTCACTTTGCCATCCTTCTTATCCACCAAATATTCAGGGCATTTCCGCTTCCAGTGACCATTTCCTTTGCAGTGTAAACACTCAGTTTCAGGCTATGGTCCAGCTTTGGGCTTCTTCGCAGGAGTGACAACTTGCTTGTCTTCCCACTTGAAGTTCCCTTTCTTTCCCTTTGCCCTTCTCTTGAAACTAGTTATCTTGTTAACCATCAACACTTGATGCTCTTTCTTGATTTCTACCTTCGTTGATTTCAGCATCACGAAGAGCTTGGGAATCGTTTTCGTCATCCCTTGCATACTATAGTTCATCACAAAGTTCTAGTAACTTAGTGATGGTGACTAGAGAATTTTGTCAATCACTATCTTATCTGGAAGATTAACTCCCACTTGATTCAAGCGATTGAAGTACCCAAACAATCTGAGCACATGCTCACTAGTTGAGCGATTCTCCTCCATCTTTTAGCTTTAGAACTTGTTGGAGACTTCATATCTCTCAACTCGGGTATTTGCTGGAAATATTAACTTCAACTCCTGGAACATCTCATATGTTCCATGACGTTCAAAACGTCTTTGAAGTCCCGATTCTAAGCCGTTTAAGCATGGTGCACTAAACTATCAAGTAGTCATCCTTTTGAGCTAGCCAAATGTTCATAACGTCTGCATCTGCTCCTGCAATAGGTTTGTCACCTAGCGGTGCATCAAGGACATAATTCTTCTGTGCAGCAATGAAGATTAACCTCATATCACGGATCAAATCCGCAACATTGCTACTAACATTTTTCAACACAGTTTTCTCTAGGAACATATCAAAACATATGAAAGCAACAATGCAAGCTATTGATCTACAACATAATTTGGATACTACCAGGACAAAGTTCATGATAACTTTAAGTTCAATTAATCATATTACTAAAGAACTCCCACTTAGACAGACATCTCTCTAGTCATCTAAGTGATCACGTGATCCAAATCAACTAAACCATGTCCGATCATCACGTGAGATGGAGTAGTTTCAATGGTGAACATCTCTATGTTGATCATATCTACTATATGATTCACGCTCGACCTTTCGGTCTCCGTGTTCCGAGGCCATATCTGTATATGCTAGGCTCGTCAAGTATAACCCGAGTATTCCGCGTGTGCAACTGTTTTGCACCCGTTGTATTTGAACGTAGAGCCTATCACACCCGATCATCACGTGGTGTCTCAGCACGAAGAACTTTCGCAACGGTTCAAACTCAGGGAGAACACTTCTTGATAATTAGTGAGAGATCATCTTAAAATGCTACCGTCAATCAAAGCTAGAATAAGATGTATAATAGATAAACATCATATGCAATCAAAATATGTGACATGATATGGCCATGATCATCTTGCGCCTTTGATCTCCATCTCCAAAGTACTGTCATGATCTCTATCGTCACCGGCACGACACCATGATCTTCATCATCTTGATCTATATCAATGTGTCATCAATGGTCGTCTCACCAACTATTGCTCTTGCAACTATTGCTATCGCATAGCGATAAAGTAAAGCAATTATTTGGTACTTGCATCTTATGCAACAAACAGACAACCATAGAGCTTTTTCCAGTCGCCGATAACTTCAACAAAACATTATTATCTCATACAACAACTTATATCTCATCACGTTTTGACCATATCACATCACAACATGCCCTGCAAAAACAAGTTAGATGTCCTCTACTTTATTATTGCAAGTTTTACGTGGCTGCTACGGGCTTAAGCAAGAACCAATCTCACCTACGCATCAAAACCACAACGATAGTTTGTCAAATAGACTCCGTTTTAACCTTCGCAAGGACCGGGCGTAGCCACACTCGGTTCAACTAAAGTTGGAGAAACTGACACCCGCCAGCCACCTGTGTGCAAAGCACGTCGGTAGAACCAGTCTCGCGTAAGCGTACGCGTAATGTCGGTCCGGGCCGCTTCATCCAACAATATCGCTGAACCAAAGTATGACATGCTGGTAGGCAGTATGACTTATATCGTCCACAACTCACTTGTGTTCTACTCGTGCATATAACATCAACCCATAAAACTTGACTCGGATGCCACTGTTGGGGAACGTAGTAATTTCAAAAAAAATTCCTACGCACATGCAAGATCATGGTGATGCATAGCAACGAGAGGGGAGAGTGTCCGTCCACGTACCCTCGTAGACCGTAAGCGGAAGCGTTATGACAACGCGGTTGATGTAGTCGTACGTCTTCATGATCCGACCGATCCAAGTACCGAACGTATGACACCTCCGAGTTCTGCACACGTTCAGCTCGATGACGATCTCCGGCCTCTGATCCAGCCGAGCTCCGGAGATGAGTTTCGTCAGCACGACGGCGTGGTGACGATGATGATGTTCTACCGGCGCAGGGCTTCGCCTAAACTCCGCGACGATATGACCGAGGTGGAATATGGTGGAGGGGGCACCGACACGGCTAAGGAACGATCCGTAGATCAACTTGTGTGTCTATGGGGTGCCCCTGCCCCGTATATAAAGGAGGGAGGTAGGAGGAGGCCGGCCCTCTACTATGGCGCCCATGGGGAGTCCTACTCCCACCGGAGTAGGATTCCCCTTCCTAGTCCAACTAGGAGTCCTTCCATGTATTAGGAGTAGGAGACAAGGAAGGGAAGAGAGAAGGAAGGAAGGAGGGGTGCGGCCCCTCCCTTAGTCCAATTCGGACTAGGCCATGGGGCGTGCAGCCTGCCCTAGGCAGCCCTCTCTCTTTCCAGGCCCAATAAGGCCCAATACTTCTCCCGGCGAATTCCGTAACTCTCCAGACTCAAAAATACCGAATCACTCGAACCTTTTCGAACTCGAATATAGTCGTCCAATATATCGATCTTTACGCCTCGACCATTTCGAGACTCTTCGTCATGTCCCCGATCTCATCCGGACTCAAATACTTCGTACATCAAAACTCATAAACTCATAATATAACTATCATCGAAACCTTGTTGCGTGCGGACCCTACGGGTTCGAGAACTATGTAGACATGACCTAGAACTATTCTCGGTCAATAAACAATAGCGGGACCTGGATGCCCATATTGGCTCCTACATATTCTACTGAAGATCTTTATCGGTCAAACCGCATAACAACATACGTTGTTCCTTTGTCATCGGTATGTTACTTGCTCGAGATTCGATCGTCGGTATCCAATACCTAGTTCAATCTCGCCACCGCAAGTCTCTTTACTCGCTCGTAATGCATCATCCTGTAACCAACTCATTGGTCACATTGCTTGCAAGGCTTATAATGATGTGCATTACCGAGAGGGCCCAGAGATACCTCTCCGACAATCAGTGTGACAAAACCTAATCTCGAAATACGCCAACTCAACATGTACCTTCGGAGACACCTGTAGTACTCCTTTATAATCACCCAGTTAACTTGTGACGTTTGGTAGTACCCAAAGTGTTCCTCCGGTAAACGGGAGTTGCATAATCTCATAGTTACAGGAACATGTATAAGTCATGAAGAAAGCAATAACAACATACTAAACGATCAAGTGCTAAGCTAACGGAATGGGTCATGTCAATCACATCATTCTCCTAATGATGTGATCCCGTTAATCAAATGACAACTCTTTTGTCCATGGCTAGGAAACATAACCATCTCTGATAAACGAGCTAGTCAAGTAGAGGCATACTAGTGACACTATGTTTGTCTATGTATTCACACATGTATTATGTTTCCGGTTAATACAATTCTAGCATGAATAATAAACATTTATCATGAAATAAGGAAATAAATAATAACTTTATTATTGCCTCTAGGGCATATTTCCTTCACAAAGAAGATTCTTGAAAGCTGTAGCATGGAGGACTGCAATCAAAGTCATGTTCCAATGGAGCCTCCACTTAAACTTAGCAAGAGGAGCCAAGCACCCGCGGTTGATGCAATGGAGTATGGAAGTGTGGTCGGAAGCCTAAGGTATCTTGTGAATACACGACCAGACTTGGCCTATTCCGTTGGCGTAGTGAGTCGCTTCATGGAAGCACCCATGACAGAACATTGGGAAGCTATGAAACAAATACTCAGGTATATCAAAGGGATAAATAACTTCGGTTGTGTCTACTTGAGAGAAAAGCAGAAGGAGATGGTAGAGCTACTTGGCTAGAGTGATAGCGACTTGGTAGGAGATATTGACGACCGTAAAAGTACCTCAGATGTGGCATATTTCTTGGGAAGAAGCATAGTGAGGTGGCTATCACAAAAGCAGAAGGTGGTCGCATTATCATCCAGTGAAACGGAGTATATTGCAGCTGCAACCGTGGAAGGTCAAGGTGTGTGGCTAGAAAGGCTACTCGGTGACCTCACTGACAAGGAACCGGAAGGAGTGGTGCTCTATGTTGTCAACAAGTCCATGATTGCTCTATGTAAGAATCCAGTGCATCATGATGAGCATGGTTGCAGGATTGTGCTCGAAGATGGCTTTTTATGGGGGTATGATCTTCAGAGGATGTTGATTATGAAGGTGCAGAGGTCACCAAACAGGCTCTATGTCCTCAACTTGGATCATGTGGATCCGATATGTCTCCTGTCAAGCATGGACGACTCGGCATGGAAGTGGCACGCGCGCTACGGTCATCTAAATTTCCAGGCTCTTCGGCAACTTGGACAAAAGGAGATGGTACATGGTATACCGTGCATTAATCATGTCGACCAAGTCTGCGATGGTTGTCTCATTGGGAAACAAAGGCGAGCCCCGTTCCCAAGAGAGGGAAACTTTAGAGCGAGTAAAGCTCTTGAGTTGGTCCAGGGAGACTTGTGCGGACCGATTACACCGACCACCACTGCTGGAAACAGATACTTCTTGCTTGTCGTCGACGACTTCAGCAGATTCATGTGGATTGTGTTGTTCAAGACGAAGGATCAAGCTTTCAAGCCTTCAGGATAATAAAAATGGCGGCTGAAAAAGAATCTGAAGCCAAGCTGAAGGCCTTCCGTACCGATCAGGGGGTGAGTTCAAGTCCCGTGCATTCACGGACTTTTGCGAAGCTCAAGGATCAAGCGGTATCTTACAGCGCCATATTCACCGCAGCAAAACGGTGTTGTGGAATGGAGGAATCAGACCGTGGTGGCGATGGCACGAAGCATGTTGAAGAGTAAAGGCATGCTGGGCAAGTTTTGGGGTGAGGCGGTCAATACGGCCGTTTATTTGTTGAACCGGGCACCAACCAAGAGTGTGGTTGGGATGATGCCGTATGAAGCATGGTACGGACACAAGCCCACGGTTGATCACTTTCGCACTTTCGAGTGCGTAGCGCATGTGAAGAAAATGACCAGGCATACTAGCAAATTGGCGGATCGGAGTACTCCAATGGTGTTGGTTGGTTATGAAAAGGGTACGAAGGCATACCGTGCGTGCAACCCCTCAACCAATAAGGTGGTTGTGATGCGTGATGTGATCTTTGAAGAAGCAAGGTTATGGAATTGGAACTCTACCGAGCCGGTATACCCTATGTCCGATGAAATTTTCTATGTCATTTACGACGAATCCAAACATGCAGGAAATTTTGATCAACCAGCAAACTCTTTGGGACGGAGGGATGCTCCGAACGGAGGCGGCACAGGAGACGCGCCAGCTACTCCCGCTGCGTCACACGCTCACGCGCGAGAAGGAACGGCTGGTGCGCCCGATGACACACCAGGCAGTGCGGGCTGGTGCGCTTGATCTGGTTGCTCAGGTACACGTGGAGGCGCTGGGCGAAGCACAACAGGATGCCGAAATCACTAATTAAGGAGTACTCCTTGCGAAGATCACTCCAACTTTCCCAGGTTGCAACAAGTGGCGCGCTGCATGTGCCCCACTTGTCGCAACGTGGGTGTTTTCCTTTTTTCGTAGATCCGTTTATTCAAAATGGTTTATCTCTTAAACCGTGCGTCCAAATCTCGAACCACTTTCACCGTAGGATTCCTCGCGTCGAGATATTCAAAACTAGATCCCATGTTGATAGGTTTTGACGAATTTTTTTCATGAAAAAACCGGATAAAAAACCGAGAAAAAAACCAAACCGGAACACAGGTTTTTTCCCTTTCCGAAAGAGGCACGCCCGTGCCTCTGACGAAATCACAACCGTGCCTCTCACGGTAGAAAAAAACATAAAACACATTTTTCCCTTTCCGAAAGAGGCATGCCCGTGCCTCTCGCGAAAGCACAACTGTGCCTCTCGCGGAAGCAAAACCGTGCCTCTCGTGAAAGAAAAAAATAGAAAACCTGTTTTTTTTCGTTTCTGGGGAGGCACGGCCGTGACTCTCGCGAAAGCACAACCGTGCCTCTCGCGAAAGGAAAAAAACACGTTTTTTTTTCAAGAGGCACGGCTGTGCCTCTCGCGAAAGCATAACCGTGCCTCTTGCGAAAACAAAAAAGTGAGTCTCGCAAAAAAATGTGTTTTTTGCGCAAAAAAGTTATTTTTTCAAAAAAAAAATTTGGTTGAAAAGCTAGGGAAGACTTGTGGAAAAGCAAAACATGAAAAATAAACCGAAAAAAAACCATTTAAAAAGCCGAACACGCGTGGGGAAAAATTAAAAAAATAAAATCTGGAGGGAGCGCCCAGAGCATGACACGTGGTGAATAGCTGAGAGCACGCCAATTGGTGCAGACCCGTTGCGAGGCCTCCGAGGGAGCGCTCGTTAATTAGTTCCTCCGGCAGGAGGATCTTCCCCTCAAAGCCCAGGTGGCTCATCTACTATGCTGGGAAGCCCACGTGGTGTGGAGGTTTGCCCAAAAAGCCACCCATGTGATGGTGAAGAAACACCAGTTGTGGATGGTTCGCCCACTGTACGTGCAGGAAAAGCATGGCCAGCTACGTCTAGTTCGTCCAGTGGACACGCGGCCATCTCGGAAGAGCCTCAATCACCAGAAATCGGAAGTGAGGCAGCTTCAGAGGATAGTTCTTTGTATTCGAATGAATAGAGACGAGGGAACGTCCACCGACACCATTACGTCTTCGACCAGTGGTGGATTTATATCCAAAGGAAGCATTTCCAAAAGTAAATCCTGTGCAAATTAAAGGAAGAGGATGGTCGTGTCTGCTTAGCGTCGAGGAACCGATGAAATTTGAAGATGTAAACACGGAGGGGTGTTGGCGTCGTGCTATGGATGAGGAGTTGGGATCAATCCAAGACAACAAAACATGGGAGCTCGTGGATCCACCCAACGACCATAAAATCATAGGGCTTAAGTAGGTGTATAAAGTCAAGAAAGATGCCGAAGGAAACTTGGTGAAGCATAAGGCAAGGCTCGTAGCCAAAGGATACATGCAAGAGCAAGGTGTAGACTTCGAGGAAGTGTTCGCTCCTGTCACAAGGATGGAATCGGTGAGGCTAGTTATAGCTCTCGCGGCTCAAGAATCTTGGAGGCTACATCACATGGATGTAAAATGCGCTTTTTTGAACAGAGAGTTAAAAGAAGTATATGTGAAGCAACCACCGGGTTCCATCAAAAAGGGAGAGGAGCACAAGGTGTTGAAACAACACAAGGCATTGTACAGGCTATGCCAAGCTCCTCAGGCGTCGAACATCAAACTTGATCGTACACTAGTTTCTCCTGGTTTTGAGAAAATTTCACTGGAGCATGCTATGTACAAGCGAGGTAAAGGCAAGGATCGTCTCCTAGTGGGCATCTATGTTGATGATCTCTTGATAAGTCAAGCTACAAATGAAGGAGCTTTTCAAGATGAGTGATCTAGGGCTCTTGACTTGCTATCTCTGGGTCGAGGTACATCAAAAGCCAGAGGGAATCACACTATGCCAAGAGGCATATGCAAAGAAGATTCTTGAAAGCTGTAGCATGGAGGATAGCAATCAAAGTCATGTTCCAATCAAGCCTCGACTTAAACTTAGCAATAGGAGCCAAGCACCCGCGGTTGATGAAACGGTGTATGGAAGTGTGGTCGGAAGCCTAAGGTATCTTGTGAATACACGACCAGACTTGGCCTATTCCGTTGGCATAGTGAGTCGCTTCATGGAAGCACCCACGACAGAACATTGGACAGCTATGAAACAAATACTCAGGTACATCATGTTGGGGAACGTAGCAGAAATTCAAAATTTTCCTACGTGTCACCAAGATCTATCTATGGAGAAACCCGCAACGAGGGGAAGGAGAGTGCATCTACATACCCTTGTAGATCGCTAAGCGGAAGCGTTCAAGAGAACGGGGTTGAAGGAGTCGTACTCGTCGTGATCCAAATCACCGGAGATCCTAGTGCCGAACGGACGGCACCTCCGTGTTCAACACACGTACAGCCCGGTGACGTCTCCCACGCCTTGATCCAGCAAGGAGAGAGGGAGAGGTTGAGGAAGACTCCATCCAGCAGCAGCACAACGGCGTGGTGGTGATGGAGGAGCGTGGTAGTCCAGCAGGGCTTCGCCAAGGACCGCGAGATATGAGGAGAAGGGAGAGAGGTAGGGCTGCACCAAGAGGAGAAGGGAGAGATTCTCGTGTGTTGGGCAGCCCCAAACCTCTAGTATTTATAGGGGAGGGAGGGGCTGCGCCTCTAGGGTTCCTCCCGGTGGTGGCGGCAGCCCCAGATGGCATCTGGTGGCGGCGAAGGGGAGAAGGGGAGGCGCACCTGGGTGGGCCTTAGGGCCCATCTGCCCTAGGGTTTGCCCCCCTTCCCCACTTCCTGCGCCTTGGGCCCCTTGTGGGGGGCGCACCAGCCCACCTAGGGCTGGTTCCCTCCCACACATGGCCCATGCAGCCCTCCGGGTAGGTGGCCCCACTTGGTGGACCCCGGGACCTCCCGTGGTCCCAGACGTATCGATAAAACCCAAACTTTTCCGTGACCAAAACAGACTTCCCATATATAAATCTTTACCTCCGGACCATTCCGAACTCCTCGTGACATCCTGGATCTCATCCGGACTCAACAACATTAGGTAACCACATACAAGCTTCCTTTATAACCCTAGCGCCATCGAACCTTATGTGTAGACCCTACGGGTTCGGGAGACATGTAGACATGACCGAGACGTTCTCCGGTCAATAACCAACAGCGGATCTGGATACCCATGTTGGCTCCTACATGTTCCACGATGATCTCATCGGATGAACCACGATGTCAAGGACTCAACGATCCCGTATACAATTCCCTTTGTCTAGCGGTATTTTACTTGCCCGAGATTCGATCGTCGGTATACCGATACCTTGTTCAATCTCGCTACGGCAAGTCTCTTTACTCGCTCATAACACATCATCCCGTGATCAACCCCTTAATCACATTGTGCACATTATGATGATGTCCTACCGAGTGGGCCCAGAGATACTTCTCCGCTTGCACGGAGTGACAAATCCCAGCCTCGATCCGTGTCAACCCAATGACACTTTCGGAGATACCGTAGTGCACCTTTATAGTCACCCGATTCGCCAGTGACGCTTGATACACCCAAAGCACTCCTACGGTATCCGGAGTTACACGATCTCATGGTCTAAGGAAGAGATACTTGACATTGGAAAAGCTCTAGCAAACGAACTACACGATCTTTGTGCTATGCTTAGGATTGGGTCTTGTCCATCACATCATTCTCCTAATGATGTGATCCCGTTATCAACGACATCCAATGTCCATAGTCAGAAACCATGACTATCTGCTGATCACAACGAGCTAGTCAACTAGAGGCTTACTAGGGACATATTGTGGTCTATGTATTCACACGTGTATTACGATTTCCGGATAATACAGCTTATAGCATGAATAATAGACAATTATCATGAACAAGGAAATATAATAATACTTTTATTATTGCCTCTAGGGCATATTTCCAACAGTCTCCCACTTGCACTAGAGTCAATAATCTAGTTCACATCGCCATGTGATTTAACACTCACAGGTCACATCGCCATGTGACCAACATCATCAAATGAGTTCTGGGGTTTGATCATGTTTTGCTTGTGAGAGAGGTTTTAGTCAACGGGTCTGAACCTTTCAGATCCGTGTGTGCTTTGCAAATTTCTAGGTCATATTGTAAATGCTGCTTCCACGCTCCACTTGGAGCTATTCCAAATGGTTGCTCCACTATACGTATCCGGTTTGCTACTCAGAGTCACTCGGATAGGTGTTAAAGCTTGCATCGACGTAACCCTTTATGCCGAACTCTTTATCACCTCCATAATCGAGAAACATGTCCTTATTTGTTACAAGGACAATTTTGACCGCTGTCCAATGATCCATTCCTGGATCATTCTTGTACCCCTTGACTGATTCATGGCAAGGCACACTACCGGTGCGGTACACAGCACAGCATACTATTGAGCCTACGTCTGAAACATAGGGGACGACCTTCGTCCTTTCTCTCTTTTCTGCTGTGGTCGTGCTTTAAGTCTTAACTTCATACCTTTCAACTCAGGCAAGAACTCCTTCTTTGACTGATCCATCTTGAACACCTTCAAGATCATGTCAAGGTACGTGCTCATTTTGAAAGTACAATTAAGCGTTTTTCATCTATCATTATAGATCTTAATGCTCAATGTTCAAGTAGCTTCGTCCAGGTTTTCCATTGAAAAACAATTTTCAAATAACCCTATATGCTTTCTAGAAATTCTACATCATTTCTGATCAACAATATGTCAACAACATATACTCATCAGAAATTCTATAGTGCTCCCACTCACTTCTTTGGAAATACAAGTTTCTCATAAACATTGTATAAACAAAAAATCTTTGATCATCTTATCAAAGTACATATTCCAACTCCGAGATGCTTACTCCAGTCCTTAGAAGGATCGCTGGAGCTAGCATACCTTTTAGCATCCTTGGGATCGACAAAACCTTTCTGATTGTATCTCATACAACCTTTCCTTACGAAAACTGGTAAGGAAACTCGTTTTGACATCCATCTGCCAGATTTCATAAATGCAGCTAATGCTAACATGATTCCGACGGACTTAAGCATCGCTACGAATGAGAAAATCTCATTGTAGAACTTGTGGAAAAAAAACTCTTTGCCACAAGTCAAGCTTCATAGACGATGACATTACCATTCACGTCCGTCTTCTGCTTAAAGATCCATTTATCTCAATGGCTTGCCGATCATCGGGCAAGTCCACCAAAGTCCATGCTTTGTTCTGATACATGGATCCTATCTCGGATTTCATGGCTTCTAACCATTTGTCGGAATTTGGGCCCACCATTGCTTCTCCATAGCTCGTAGGTTCATTGTTGTCTAGCAACATGACCTTCAAGACAACATTACTGTACAACACTGAAGCAATACGCATCCTTGTCACCCTACGAGGTACGGTAGTGACTTGATCCGAAGTTTCATGATCACTATCATAAGCTTCTACTTCAATTGGTGTAGGTGCCACAGGAACAACTTCCTGTGCCCTGCTACACACTAGTTGTAGTGATGGTTCAATAACCATATCAAGTCTCCACCATCCTCCCACTCAACTTTTCGAGACAAACTTTTCCTCGAGAAAGGACCCGGTTTAAGAAACAATCCCTATTGCTTTCGGATCTGAATTAGGAGGTATACCCAACTATTTTGGGTGTCCTATGAAGATGCATTTTATCCGCTTTGGGTTCGAGCTTATCAACCTGAAACTTTTTCACATAAGCTTCGCAGCCCCAAACCTTTAAGAATTGACAGCTTAGATTTCTCTAAACCATAGTTCATACGGTGTCATCTCGACGGAATTACGTGGTGCCCTATTTAAAGTGAATGTGGTTGTCCCTAATGCCTCACCCATAAACGATAGTGGTAATTCGATAAGAGACATCATGGTACGCACCATATCCAATAGGGTGCAACTATGATGTTCGGACACACCATCAAACTATGGTGTTCCAGGCGGTATTAATTGTGAAACAATTTCCACAATGTCTTAATTGCGTGCCAAAGCTTGTAACTCAGATACTCATCTCTGTGATCATATCATAGACATTTTATCCTCTTGTCACGATGATCTTCAACTTCACTCTGAAATTACTTGAACCATTCGATAATTCAGACTTGTGTTTCATCAAGTAAATATACTCAACATCTACTCGAATCATCTGTGAAGTAAGAACATAACGATATTCATCAAGATGCCTCAAAGACTCATTGGACTGCACACATCAAAATGTGTTACTTCCAACAAGTTTCTATCTTGTTCCATCTTACTGAAAAACGAGGCTTTTTAGTCATCTTGCCCATGTAGTATGATTTGCATATCTCAAGTGATTCAAAATCAAGTGAGTCCAAACGATCCATCTGCATGGAGTTTCTTCATGCATACACCAATAGACATGGTTCGCATGTCTCAAACTTTTCAAAAACCGAGTGAGTCCAAAGATCCATCAACATGGAGCCTCTTCATGCGTTTTACACCAATATGACTTACATGGCAGTGCCACAAGTAAGTGGTACTATCATTACTATCTTATATCTTTTGGCATGAAAATGTGTATCACTACGATCGAGATTCAATAAACCATTCCTTTAGGTGCAAGACCATTGAAGGTATTATTCAAATAAATAGAGTAACCATTATTCTCCTTAAATGAATAATCAGACAGATAGACATAATCCAATCATGTCTATGCTCAACGCAAACACCAAATCTCGATGGTAGAGGGAGCGTGCGATGCTTGATCACATCAACCTTGGAAATACTTCCAACACATATCATCAGCTCACTTTTAGCTAGTCTCCGTTTATTCCGTAGCTTTTATTTCGAGTTACTAACACTTAGCAACCGAACCGGTATCTAATACCCTGGTGCTACTAGGAGTACTAGTAAAGTACACATTAACATAATGTATATCCAATATACTTCTATCGACCTTGCCAGCCTTCTCATCTACCAAGTATCTAGGGTAATTCCGCTCCAAAGGTTGTTCCCTTATTACGTAAGCACTTAGTCTCGGGTTTGGGTTCAACCTTGGGTTTCTTCACTAGAGGAGCAGCTGATTTGCTGTTTCATGAAGTATCCCTTCTTGCCCTTGCCCTTTTTGAAACTAGTGGTTTCACCAACCATCAACTGATGCTCCTTCTTGATTTCTACTTTCGCGGTGTCAAACATCGCGAATACTTCAAGGATCATCATATCTATCCTTGATATGTTATAGTTCATCACGAAGCTCTAGCAGCTTGGTGGCAATGTCTTTGGAGAAACATCACTATTTCTGGAAGATCAACTCCCACTCGATTCAAGTGATTTGTCGCACTTAGACAATCTGAGCACAAGCTCAACGATTGAGCTTTTCTCAATTAGTTTGCAGGCTAAGAACATCGTCGGAGGTCTCATACCTCTTGACGTGGGCACGAGCCTGAAATCTCAATTTCAGCCCTCGAAACATCTCATATGTTCCGTGACGTTTCGAAAAACATCTTTGGTGCCTCAACTCTAAACCGTTTAACTGAACTATCACGTATTTATCAAAACGTGTATGTCTGATGTTCGCAACATCCACAAATGACGTTTGGGGTTCAGCACACTGAGCGGTGCATTAAGGACATAAGCTTTCTCTCGTCCGCATAATCGCCATCACAACTTTCAACTATATTTTCTCTAGGAACATATCTAAATAGTGGAACTAAAGCGCGAGCTTCGACATAATTTGCAAAGATCTTTTGACTATGTTCAGGATAATTAAGTTCATCTTATGAACTCCCACTCAGATAGACATCCTCCGGTCATCTAAGTGATTACATGATCCAAGTCAACTAGGCCGTGTCCGATCATCACGTGAGACGGACTAGTCATCATCGGTGAACATCTTCATGTTGATCGTATCTTCCATACGACTCATGCTCGACCTTTCGGTCTCCGTGTTCCGAGGCCATGTCTGTACATGCTAGGCTCGTCAAGTTAACCCTAAGTGTTTTCACTGTGTAAAACTGTCTTACACCCGTTGTATGTGAACGTAAGAATCCATCACACCCGATCATCACGTGGTGCTTATAAGCGACGAACTGTAGCAACGGTGCACAGTCAGGGGAGAACGCTTCTTGAAATTTTGTAAGGGATCATCTTATTTACTACCGTCGTCCTAAGTAAACAAGATGCATAAACATGATAAACATCACATGCAATCAAATAGTGACATGATATGGCCAATATCATTTTGCTCCTTTTGATCTCCATCTTCGGGGCTCCATGATCATCATCGTCACCGGCATGACACCATGATCTCCATCATCATGATCTCCATCATCGTGTCTCCATGAAGTTGTCTCGCCAACTTATTACTTCTACTACTATGGCTACCGGTTAGCAATAAAGTAAAGTAATTACATGGCGTTGTTCAATGACACGCAGGTCATACAATAAATTAAGACAACTCCTATGGCTCCTGCGGTTGTCATACTCATCGACATGCAAGTCGTGATTCCTATTACAAGAACATGATCAATCTCATACATCACATATCATTCATCACATTCTTTTGGCCATATCACATCACATAGCATACCCTGCAAAAACAAGTTAGACGCCCTCTAATTGTCGTTTGCATGTTTTACGTGGCTGCTATGGGTTTCTAGCAAGAACGCTTACCTACGCAAAACCACAACGTGATATGCCAATTGCTATTTACCCTTCATAAGGACCCTTTTCATCGAATCCGTTCCGACTAAAGTGGAGAGATCGGCACCGCTAGCCACCTTATGCACGGTGCATGTCAATCGGTGGAACCTGCCTCACGTGGAAGAGTACGTGTAAGGTCGGTCCGGCCGCTTCATCCCACAATACCGTCGAAACAAGATTGGACTAGTAACGTAAGCATATTGAACAACATCAACGCCCACAACTACTTTGTGTTCTACTCGTGCAAAGAATCTACGCAATAGACCTAGCTCATGATGCCATCGTTGGGGAACGAGCGAAATTCAAAATTTTCCTCGTGTCACCAAGATCTATCTATGGAGAAACCAGCAACGAGGGAAGGAGGGTGCATCTACATACCCTTGTAGATCGCTAAGCGGAAGCGCTCAAGAGAACGGGGTTGAAGGAGTCGATTGTCGTGATCCAAATCACCGGAGATCCTAGTGCGAACGGACGGCACCTCCGTGTTCAACACACGTACAGCCGGTGGCGCCTCCCACGCCTTGATCCAGCAAGGAGAGAGGAGAGGTTGAGGAAGACTCCATCCAGCAGCAGCACAACGGCGTGGTGGTGATGGAGGAGCGTGGTAGTCCAGCAGGGCTTTGCCAAGCACCGCGAGATATGAGGAGAAGGGAGAGAGGTAGGGCTGCACCAAGAGGAGAAGGGAGAGATTCTCGTGTGTTGGGCAGCCCCCAAACCTCTAGTATTTATAGGGGGAGGGGTGGGGGCTGCGCCCCCTCTAGGGTTCCCTCCCCAGGGGTGGCGGCAGCCCCCAGATGGCATCTGGTGGCGGCCAGAAGGGGAGAAGGGGGGAGGCGCATCCAGGGTGGGCCTTAGGGCCCATCTGCCCTAGGGTTTGCCCCCCTTCCCTACTTCCTGCGCTTTGGGCCTTTGTGGGGCGCACCAGCCCACCCGGGCTGGTTCCTCCCACACATGGCCCATGCAGCCCTCCGGGGTAGGTGGCCCCACTTGGTGGACCCCGGACCCTCCGGTGGTCCCAGACGTTACCGATAAAACCCAAACTTTTCCGTGACCAAAACATGACTTCCCATATATAAATCTTTACCTCCGGACCATTCCGGAACTCCTCGTGACGTCCGGGATCTCATCCGAGACTCCGAACAACATTCGGTAACCACATACAAGCTTCCTTTATAACCCTAGCGTCATCGAACCTTAAGTGTGTAGACCCTATGGGTTCGGGAGACATGTAGACATGACCGAGACATTCTCCGATCAATAACCAACAGCGGGATCTGGATACCCATGTTGGCTCCCACATGTTCCACGATGATCTCATCGGATGAACCACGATGTCAAGGACTCAGTCGATCCCGTATACAATTCCCTTTGTCTAGCGGTATTTTACTTGCCCGAGATTCGATCGTCGGTATACCGATACCTTGTTCAATCTCATTACCGGCAAGTCTCTTTACTCGTTCCGCAACACATCATCCCGTGATCAACCCCTTAGTCACATTGTGCACATTATGATGATGTCCTACCGAGTGGGCCCAGAGATACCTCTCCATTTGCACGGAGTGACAAATCCCGATCTCGATCCGTGTCAACCCAATGACACTTTCGGAGATACCGTAGTGCACCTTTATAGTCACCCGATTACGCCAGACGCTTTGATACACCCAAAGCACTCCTACGGTATCCGGGAGTTACACGATCTCATGGTCTAAGGAAGAGATACTTGACATTGGAAAAGCTCTAGCAAACGAACTACACGATCTTTGTGCTATGCTTAGGATTGGGTCTTGTCCATCACATCATTCTCCTAATGATGTGATCCCGTTATCAACGACATCCAATGTCCATAGCCAGGAAACCATGACTATCTGTTGATCACAACGAGCTAGTCAACTAGAGGCTTACTAGGGACATATTGTGGTCTATGTATTCACACGTGTATTACGATTTCCGGATAATACAGTTATAGCATGAATAATAGACAATTATCATGAACAAGGAAATATAATAATACTTTTATTATTGCCTCTAGGGCATATTTCCAACACATCAAAGGGACAACTAACTTCGGTTGTGTCTACTTGAGAGAAAAGCGGAAGGAGATAGCGACTTGGCTACGGTGATAGCGACTTGGCAGGAGATATTGACGACCGTAAAAGTACTTCGGGCATGGCATATTTCTTGGGAAGAAGCATAGTGAGTTGGCTATCACAAAAGCAAAAGGTGGTCGCATTATCATCCTGTGAAGCGGAGTATATTGCAGCTGCAACCGCGGCAGGTCAAGGTGTGTGGCTAGAAAGGCTACTCAGTGACCTCACTGACAAGGAACCGGAAGGAGTGGTGCTCTATGTTGACAACAAGTCCACGATTGCTCTATGTAAGAATCCAGTGCATCATGATGAAAGTATGAACATTGATATAAGGTATCACTACATATGAGATTGCGTGGAAGAAGGAGAGATTGAAGTCAACTACATTTGCACCAATGATCAGCTTGCACATATCCTGCCCAAGTCTTTGGGATGACAGAAGTTCACGGAGATGCGGGGTAGGATCGGCGTCCAAGCTGTGAAGTGAGGACATCATGGTTAGGGGGTGATTGTTGGAATCAACCACGGTTAGACCAGTCCGGTACGGACTTGGTGCAATCAACCGTGTAGGATTTGTATTTGTACTAGGACTAGGAATAGGACAAGTAGGACCAATATATATACTGTTGTACCCCTGTGTAATTAGATCAGATCAAATCAATACAAATGAAAGGCAGGTCACGAGCCTTTTTTCCCCGCACCCCCGCACCCCGCGCGTCGCCCCCTCTGAGGCGACTCAGGGGCCAACCCTAGCGCCGCCGTCGCGTTTTCCACCTCTCCTCCCCTCCCTCCGCCGCCGCCTGAGGGCCTCCGAAGCGCGGGTGCTCAGCCCCAATGATGGTGGCGACAGGATCTGGCGCCTCCTCTCCTTTGGAGGGCCTTGTTTCCCCGAGGCGGCGGCCCTAGCCGGTGGGCGCGGTGCAGCTGGCAGGCTGTGCCGGCGGGCTCTGGTTGGCAGCCTCCCACGGCCGCGCGGGCGTCATGGGGGCTGCGGACGCTGGCGCAGTGGCGGCTCCTCACAATCCGCCATGGCTCCATGTAGAAGATCCGCCCGTGCTCCAATCTGTCCCGATCCGTCCTGGCACCGGTCCTTGGCGGCTTCTTTCGGTGTCCCCTATTGCGGGCCTGGCCGATCTGGCATGCGGGTAAGGGTCCGGGGGAAACCACTGGCTGGCGCGGTGGCCTCCCCAAAGTCGACGCTTTTGGCACCGATCCCCTTCCTGGAGGCTTTGGGGTGGATCCTCTCCCTACTGCCTCCTCCTCGAGCTATGGCGAAAGCTTTTGTTCCCTTGTTCTGGGCGTCGATGGCACCCTGAAGTCGTGTTCCTTCTTGAAGGCGGCGGCTGGGAACAACTCTTGGTGACGGGGCTGCTGGTGGCATGGTGGCGGTGCGACTTTGGCCTTCTACTTGGTGTTGCGCCTTGCTTTGTAGGACCAGCGGACGGTTTCTTTTGTGGAGCGGTGCTTCATCCATCCATTGATGGCAACGGGTCTTGGCGGTGTGGCGCACTGTAGATTCGGAGTTTGATGTGGGAGGATGAACTCGCGCAGGAGGACGATGCTGTCTGGCGTCATGGTGGCGTCGATGGCTGAAAGACCTGGCAAGGTAGATGCAATAGTACAGCTCTGAAGATGGACTCGTGGCAGGTTGCTGCGGCGGCCTCGTACCCGGCAGACATCCTGGTTGAGGAGTGCACCGGACTGGTAGGTGCTCCATACCAGGCAGGCGTCCTGGTTGGGACCTCAGGTCTTAGATGTTTAGGTTTGGCTGTGATGTCTGTTTGGTATTAGGCCCAGGCTATAAGCACCCCTTCATCAATTGGATAGGTGTAGCGACAGTTGTTGCTTAGTCGGTGGCTTTAGTCTCGCTGTTGTATGACTTTGCAAGGTCTTGTGAGAATAATTAATAAAATTGTTGTATGCATCGCCCAGATGCAGAGGCCGGGGGTCATCCTCCTTTTCGAAAAAAACCGTCACGAGCCTTTTAGCAATAAACCCCGAGCGTGTCTCTCGTGTTTTATTCTCGCGTGCGTTGTCCAAGCAAAGGATCGATTGCTAGCTTGGCTAGCTTTACACTGCGGGTGATTGATCACGAGTTAGCTTTGCTTTGTTCATCGCGCTCGTTTCCGTCGTCGGTCGTCGCGTGTCGCTGGAAAGTACTCGGCGACGTTGTCTGGGCCAACACCCCCTCCCTCCTCACCTGCAACTCCCCCACAGCCCCTACCTCTCGGCGGCTAGTCGTCCGCTCATGGCACGGTGGCCGGTGCTCTCATCATCGCCAGGTGTAGTTCGACGTCGGTCGTGGCCGCTAGCATGTAGCTCCCGTGGCCACCTGTTGCAGCTTTGTTTTCCTCGGTTGTAGCACCCGACCACCGTGCGCTGATGCAGAGCTTCGCCGTTGCCGCTCGTCGCACCACCGCACGCAGTTGCAGCACCACGTCCTGCATGCCATGCTTCTGTGGTCACAGCCCCCCCCCCCCGGGTCGCCATCTTCGGGTAGCAGCCTCACAGTTGCAGCTTTTGCAACCTCTCGTAGCCTCACAGTTGAAGCTTTTTTCAAGGCCGGTTGCAGCTTTTAACTCTGCGGTTGCAGTAACAAATCGTAGAGACGCCGTGGCCATAGTCGTGAAAGATTTCTCAATCTTTGGTTGAATGTTTTTCATCTGCGGGTTGAAGCTTTTAGTCAAATGGTTGTAACTTTTCCTGTATTCGGTTGTCTGGTTGAAGCTTTTTTATCTACTGGATGAAGCTTTTTGTGGCCATGGTTGTAGCACGGGAAAATGCGGTTTGCAACTCTCCCTAGTGTCGGGGTTGCAGCTCCTCCCAGTTGCTATGGTTGTAGGACGGGTACCTCGGTCCTTCCCGCATTTGGCCTGTGTCGGTTCCAGCAAAAAGGGAAGAGGGGAGGAGGAGGAAAAGGAAGAGAGGGAGAAGGAGGAAAAAGGAGGTGGAAGACGAACGGGGCTGCAACCTACATCCATGGCCGACAGCGAGCTGCTCCACGCGTTGCAATGGGGGAGATCCGCGCGAGGGTGGAGGGGGTAGAGATGCGGCATCGTTGGCCGAGATCCCCGCGAGGTTGATGGCAGCGTGGCTGGCCCTGGGTCCTACGTGTTGTTTGGTGGATGGTTGGGGCGAGGCGTGCGTGGACGCGTCGTGCCCAAAGTTTGGTCGGCGTGCCACTCCCAAACAGTTTCCTTTGTCAAATGTTAATATCAAACCAATCAGCTTTGCTACTTGCCGCTTCACACAGCAGTCCGTGGCGCTTGGGGCCCACAAAGTGTCGGCGAGTGTGTGGTTTTGCGCTAATAGTTTTAGTTCACGCGGTTTTTTCCTTCATAGGTCCGGTTTCCTTAGTTTTCATGAAGGCCGGTGCTAGAACCCGGTCGCCTCGCACACCGCTAGATGCACTCACGTGGAGCCGTTCGATCAAATTCACTCCCCCATGTCGTGTCTTCCTTCCTCGCACAACTGCATCTCTGCCCTCCTTTCCTTCCCCTTGCACCCGACATAGCTTGCATCACCCTATTAGTGACCCTGACTGCACGACCCCGCCACTCAGAGGATCGGAGGGAATGATCGGGTGGCCCAGCCACGCACGCAAGAGCAACCCACATTTCCTCATCCCAGAATGGGTGCAGAAGGCCCGCCCAGCTGCGAAGCACTTTTGTATATTCCTAGGATCAGGAGGACGAACCCGGTGGCTACCTAGCTACTTTTGTATATTCTTCTTCCCCAAGACAATTACCGAATCATGTAATTCCTCTGTAATCGACACTATCAAAGACTAATAGATCGAAGGAGTGAGTCGAACCCAGATATGGTATCAGTCACCACCACCACCCATCTCTGCCTCCAGGCGGAGGCAGGCGGCGAGGGACAGGCAGGCTCGCCCCCCATCGATCGGCCCCCCTCAATGAATCGGAGTACAGATCCTAGTATATACTATTACGTACTTGGCTGTAGATTTATTCCTTAAGTTCAACTAGTACTGCACACGAAGGCCCAATGAATTGATTTCGCAAGTTTTGTGGCGCTGCGTGTACGTACCCAAGCCCAAACACAGCCCAAGTCTCATCTTTAGGCCATAGTGGAGAATTTTGACCCAGCTTTCCTGTCTTCCAAGTCGTTCAGAGTAGATCGATCGCGATTTTCTGCTAGCCGCCACCGGCCGCCCTAGCCGATCGACGGACGACACCGCCGCGGCGCCGTGCTAGCCAGCAAGCCCCCGTCTCTGCCTTTGCAGATCCTGCAGCGGCAATGATCTAGTCCGCAGACGCTGGAGTCTAATCCGCGGCGAGATCCTGTCGCAAACGCTAGTATAAAGGTATGGCATAGTTAATTAACTGGCTCTCTTGCGATTGCATCTCAGACTATTGATTAAGTAGTACAAATTACTAGATGTGTTTTTCAGTCACATGGGAGATTTTGCTTGTAGTACAACTGTTGTTTCCTCCTCAGGCTGCCTTTTGGCATTTTCGTTTTTATTGAACTTAGTCTGCACCCTGTCCTTCTATTTCGATGGAAACAGGGCTGACTGCATTCGTCAATTTATGATATTTGTGTTTCACTGAAAAATGAATTGCTCCAAAGTTGAGATTATCTTATTATTCGATGATCTTGCTAGTTGTAGACCTAAATTCAATCCTGTAGAAAGGAAGCCCTTTTGTGAATTGCCAAAAATGTATTACTATATTTTGACAAGTCAGTGTGATACATTATGACATTTTATTCTCAAAATTTTCTTCTAATATAAAACAGCACACATTTAGGTGTGTATTGAAGAAAATTTTTGCATGTACTATCATTATCTCCTTCGCCCCCCTCATGCCTAAATCCTGGCTCCGCCCCTTTCTGCCTCATGCTCTGGTGCAATTCATCGAGATTCCCAGTCTACATCAGGCGCGGCTACATATGAAGCACATAGGTCCGGCTGTCAAGACCTACCAGGACAAGCTCTCGTCCATGATGGACACCAACACCGTGGCCGGCAATCACCGTTAGGCTCGACGATCTTGCGTCGTGGCAGCCCGATTTGGAGCGTCACGTCATCGATCTGGGGGATGTCGTGGCTGCGGTCCAGCAAGCGCACCACATCTCCAATGAGTCCAATAGCCTACATGAGCAAAGCTTCGAGATCGCGTTACCAGGCCTCTCCATGTACGAGGAGTACTTGGTGGTGATTGCCATAGTGGATTAGTGGCAGCCGTACCTCCAGCACGCACACGGAGTTCGCAGTCCACATGGATCAATGCAACCTAATCCACCTCAACAAGAACCGCATCACCACCCAGTGGCAGCAGAAGACGTCCGGGAAGCTCCTCGGTCTGCAGTTCTCCATTAGATACAAAGAAGAGGGTGACAGCACAGCAGCCGACACACTCCCGCGTGCCAACCCCACCAAGACACTACTAGGAAAAGGATATAGATAGGACTGACACTAATGGCGCACCAAGAAGTAGTGCGCCACTACTATATACTAATGGCGCACCAGTTGGTGATGCGCCATTAGTGTGGAAGACACTACTGGCGCACCACACAAAAGGTGCGCCACTAGTTATATTTTTTTTTTCATTTTTACATATATACTAATGGCGCATCGACCGAAGTGCGCCATTACTAGTTAGAACTAGTAATGGCGCACCATACTAGGAGTGCGCCAGTAGTGAATTTTTTTTATTCTTTTTTTTTGCAAAACTACTAATGGCACTAGTTTAAACTACTAATGGCGCACCCAGTCACAGTGCGCCATTAGTATATATTTTTTTTCACAGTGTTTGAATATTCATGAGGACACTCAATCTCCACACCCTCCATCTCGATCTCTATTCCCCTCCATCTCGATCGCTATCCCCCTCCATCTCGATCTTGATGCCCTCCGCACCCTCCCCCGCTCCACCGCCCCCGCCGACCCCCCGCACCCTCCCCCGCTCCATCGCTGCCGACGACCCACCACTACCCTCCCCCACTCCACCGCCTCCGCCGACCCCCGCACCCTCCCTGCCTGCTCCACTGTCGCCGAGCACCCCCGCCCTCCCGCCCACCACCGCCGCCGACCCCACACCTCCCGGCCCGCGCCCACCGCCCGAGCACCCCCGCCCCTCCCTCGCTCCACCGCCACCGACGACCCACCACACCTCCCGATCCACCGCCGCCGCCGACCCCCCGCACCCTCCCCGGCCCGCTCCACCGCCGCCGAGCAACCCCATTTGATGATATTTTTTCATATTCATAAAAAAATTATTACTGTTTTTATAAAAAAATTATTACTATTTTTATAAAAAAATTAAAAAATATCAACAAATAATAATAATAATAATAATAACATACTAATGGCGCACCGGTCGGGTGGTGCGCCATTGCTATCTAAAAAAAAGATTACTAATGGCGCACTGCTCAGGGGTGCGCCATTAGTAATCTTCCCCTAGCTCTAACTCGCCCGACCCCTTCTCCCTCTCGCCAGATCCACTTCCCTACCCGCGCCCTGCCCCGACAACCCACGACGCCGCCGCCCCTACGTGCGCCGCCGCACCCGCGCCATCGCAGCGCTTCATGATCTCGCCCGTCGCCGACAGCCTCCCAGCGTCGGTGTCGCGCCTGCCCGCCTCCCGCGTCGGCCCTTGCCTGCGCCCCGCCGACCCGACCCCAACCCCGACCCCTCCTGCGAACGATCGTGCCCGTCTAGGTACCTCTCCTCCTTCCTCCTTCCTCCCTCTCCACCCTTCCTCCCCATTCCCTCCCTCCCTTCCCTTCCGCTGCGCCCTCCACCTTCCCTCCGCCCTCCTCCCATGATCGGCCCCGCCCCAAGTCCAGCTCCCGCCTCCCCACCGTCCGCCGCGCCACCACCAAGCCTCCAAAGCCCGCGCCTTCCATGCCGCCCCCACCACCAGCCCTAATCGCTGCTGCCGGTCGCTTGCGTGTTCAGACGGTGGTGTGTAATTTTGCTGTAGAGTAGATGGTGTTCAGACGTGCGGGTTCAGTACGGAAGTTGTTATCTATTGAGCACATGTATTTTGATACTGATTTCGCTAGCGAATTTTTATCATGGAAAATGCTAGGGTTTATTTTGTTAGAATGTGGCCATTTTTGATTCAGTGCAGCAACATCATAGCCTACATCGTTTGACCTAGCAAATTACTCCATAGAATTTTCAGGCATTTTCAAATTTGTTGTATAATAGTTAAGACATTTCATCTTCAGTGCAACACACATACAGGTTCAGTAGTGTTTTTAGTTCTGCTGCTTCTCTCACTGAATTTCTATAATAGTACAGCAGCTATATGGCTCTTGCATTTGTTTAGTTTCTGAATGTACTTCACTGTATATGTGTAGTTGTTCAGCTGATGGCACATTTTGCATTTTTTTAGTTTTCTGCTTCTTCTTCACTGTTTTTTATGCCGAACCTAGAATGAGATGCATGCTCATTCTAGTTAGTATACTGAGCACATCAACCCTTCATTTTTTTTACAGTGATGGGCTTCAGTTTTCTGGTAATAGTAGTGTCTTTCGCAGCACATAATAATTTATTTGTTTTTGTGATAGTTGGTTGAGCACATCTTCTAGCCTCTTGTGAATACATCTGGGACAACGCTTCACATCAGCCAGGTATATACTGCTTCAGTTTTGAGTGAAATCCTCTGCCATAGCCCCTGCCCCAGATGAACTGAGCTATATATGTGTATGATGATCCTCCTTTCGTAAAAGTGAGATTGCCATATGTAGTTCAGAACTGACCTAGCTAAGGTTGTTTTCCTACTGAATGATGATATTATTATGATGATATTTTCCTACTGATTATAATTTGTACCTGTGTACTAGCACCGTGTCATATTCTACCATTACAAGTAGTACAAGACTAGTACTAGTAGTGCTACTCTCTTACTGCTAGTGACAGTCTATCGAGGTCATTAACTCCAACTCAAGTGCGGGACAACAGTAGTTTAGTGCAAGTTTCAGTTAATTAGCTGGATTAAAAAAGACGCTTGGTGATCTGTAGGAGTAGGACAAGCAAATCTACTTGAATATTTGTTTATTCAAAGTAAATGGACATTTTACTGCTAGTGTACTGATAGTGTAATCTAGCTATTGTACTAATATTTCTGTTTCTTTGAACATTTTACCATCAATAAAAATGATGTACTGCTGCTTTCAGTTAATTCATATTAGCTAAAACCTTTTACTGTCAAATAGTGCTAATGTTTACTCTATGAAATAAACTACTCCATGTCAAATAAACCTTGCTAGGTGAATCTTGTTTGCATTACACTACTAGGAAAAGGCCTACTAATGGCGCACCAGTTTTGCCTACTAATGGCGCATCACTGGTGCGCCATTACTAGCACGCCATTAGTAATTTTTACTAATGGCGCACCACTGATGCGCCATTAGTATCTGGTATACTAATGGCGCACCACTGATGCGCCATTAGTATAGGCCACAGTGCGCCATTAGTATAGGCCACTGGTGCGCCATTAGTATAGGCCATGGTGCGCCATTAGTATTTTTGAATTTTGAAGGCGGGAAAATAGTAGTGGCGCACCGTCTAACCCCCACCGTGCGCCATTGCTATTTTTGAATTTTGAATTTGGATCTGGATCGTGATTTTTTGCCCATTTTTTGCTAGTTTTTTGGCACGATATTATTTCAAATTTTGTTCCTGTTTTTGGATCTTGTACGTTCTTTTGCCGTGTTCTTTTGCCGGAGAGGAGTTCGCCGGAGAGGAGGAGGAGGAGGTCACCGGAGAGGCGCTTGCCTACATCCCGGAGAGGAGAAGGAGGTCGCCGGAGAGTTCACTGAAGCATCGGAGAGGAGGAAGGAGAAACCATGAGGGAATGGGAGGAGAGGAGGGAGGAGGAGCTCACCGGAGAGGAGGGGGAGAAAGCGTGAGGGGAGGGGAGGGGAGGAGAGGAGGGAGGAGGAGGTTCCCGGAGAGGAGGAGGTCGCCGGAGAGGAGGAGGAGGTCGCCGGAGAGGAGGAGGAGGTCGCCGGAGAGGAGAAGGAGGTCGCCGGAGAGGAGGAGAAGGAGTGGAGGAGAGGAGAAGAGGAGATGGAGTGGAGGAGTGGTGGAGTGGAGGAGAGGAGAGTAGGAGATGGAGTGGAGGAGAGGTGGAGTGGAGGAGGTGCGCCCAGCCATATATACGACGTAGTAATGGCACACCGTGGGCAGGTGTGCCATTACTAACTTTTTTTTTAATTTTTTGACTTATTTTGAATTTTGAAGGCGGGAAGATACTAATGGCGCACCATGGGCCGGTGCGCCATTAGTAACTTTTTTATATTTTTTTGACTTATTTTGAATTTTGAAGGTGGGAAGATACTAATGGCACACCATGGGCAGGTGCGCCATTAGTAACTTTTTTTTTATTTTTTGACTTATTTTAAATTTTGAAGGCGGGAAGATACTAATGGCGCACCATGGGCAGGTGCGCCATTAGTGAGTTTGAATTTTTTTGAATTTTTTTGCCTCTCCAGATCTTAAAAGCCCCATATCTTTTTTTCTGTTTGGTATTTGAGGATTTTGAAAATGTTTAACGGGGTTTCCCCCTTTAAATTCGGATGTAATTTTTCGAGTAGATGATTTTTCATATAAAAAACTTTTTCATCCGAGTTAGTATGCAAAAGTTATGCCCATTTTTTACAAATTCTTGAGAGATTTTGCAAATGAAGTCGAAATTCATATTTGCAAATTTTCCCAACAACTAGACAACATATCACATGGGAAACTTATTTTCTTTTATTTTTTTGACATTTTCATCATTTTCTTTTATTTTTTTAAACTGAAAAGGCGATCCGGGGGGGTGCATTCGGTGGAGGTGGTGGCCAAGTTACTAATGGCGCACCGCGGCATGGTGCGCCATTACTAGTTCAACTAGTAATGGCGCACCACTCCCACGGTGCGCCATTAGTAGTTTTGACAAAAAAATGTTAAAAAAAATTTACTAATGGCGCAGCGTGGATGTGGTGCGCCATTACTAGTTCAACTAGTAATGGCGCACCACTCCCACGGTGCGCCATTAGTAGTTTTGAAAAATTAAAAAAAATTTTTACTAATGGCGCACCCGCGGATGTGGTGCGCCATTAGTATTTGGACACTAATGGCGTACCAACACATGGTGCGCCATTAGTATATAGTAATGGCGCACCACATGTCTAGTGCGCCATTAGTGTCAATTCCATCTATAGCCCTTTTCCTAATAGTGTTAGGAGTAGTTGCTGGAAATTTACTGAATTTTGTTTCCAGTGGATGCACTGTATTTCACAGAAAGAGTACTCGAGTACATGGAGTTGATGCACTGAATTTTGTTGATGCACTGAGATGGTCTCTGCATCACCACAAAAGTGCAGATACAAAGCCAAATTGCAGTAACTTAAATCGGAACTTTACTGTTTTGGAATTTCCAGTAGCTTAACATTATTGTTATGTGCTTTGCTAAACTATTGATGGTTTTTTGTTGGGTGACCTATTAGATCTGGAACGGAAGCTCACATAAGTTGAGCTGATTTTCGTCCATATGAAAGCAGAGGACCACATCGTCTGTGGCCTTTTCATCCATATGAAAGTAGAGGCACATTGTGGTGCTAGTTTGCTGGGTTTTGTCTCCGACCATTGTGTCGTGATGAATTTGCAGGTACCCCGAGAGGCCCTTGAGTTTGCCGAAATGTCGATTAACTTCCGTTTCAGCAAATTCGGGTACTCCATATGTCCTATTTTCAGCAAAGGTCATGCTGAAATTTTCCGTAAATTTTAGCATGGCTTTGCTAAAAATAGGACATATGGGGTACTTGCGACTAATGCCTGTTATCATGCATTTTTATGATCTGTTGTAAGGGTACTAATTGGTCTCTTCTGCTGCTTATCAGAGATGGCAGGAAGCAGCCACCGCCGCTCTGCGACACCGCAGTACGAGTTGGATGCTTCCGAGTTCTTCACTATCATACTTGAGACTTCAGTATCATCCATGACGCAGGTATATAAAACGAGAGATCTCCCCTTCACCTATCTCATTATGATATCTATTGTTTGCTACATCACTCATTGTCCCAAACTGCAGAGGCTGCCCAACAGTTTTATGAACATGCTGATGGGTGAAGATCCGCCAAATAATGTGAAGCTGCGACAGGCCGGCAGCGGGTTTCGCAGGCAGTGGGATGTGGAGTTGGTGATCAAGGAGGGCCACATGTACTTGTCTCGTGGGTGGGAGAAGTTCTACCATGCCTACGACCTGCGGCTGGGGTACTTCCTTCTCTTCAGGTACGACGATGACGCCACCATGCTCATCGTGAAGGTGTTCAACACGACTATGTGTCGCATGCGCTATGATGACGATGATGATGCCGGTACGTTCTGCCTCTTCTTATTCCTCTACATTTGGCTTTGTATCACATCGATTGTTAACGGTCATTGTTGCATTTTGGACAGGTAATGGGAGCAGCAGCAGCGACACTGGCTACAGCCAAAGCAGCAGCGACTATGGCTGTAGCAAAAGCAGCAGCGATTCTGGTTGTAGCGAAAGCAGCAGCGATTCTGGCAGCAACATAGACAACAAGAAGGATGATCCGGACTGGAGTGCGGGAGAAGAGGAGCAGAGTGGGGATGAGGAGCTGCAGGATGACGATGGGCATCAGGCTGAGGATGACCTAGCGCTGGTGGTGGCTGACCAAGGGCAAGAGATGGTGGTGGCTGACCATGGGCAAGAGATTGTGGTGGCTGAGGATGACCTAGCGATGGTCGTGCCTGAAGGTGGCCTCACGATGGTGGTGGTGCCTGACAATGACCACGCACCGGTGGTGGCTCCGGCGATCCCATAGCTGGGTGACATGACCATGCTAATTGTGGTAGAAGACTACATCCCACTGCCTCCACCGCCTCGCCGCTCTTGGTGCATCAGGCTGAGGAAGGAGAAGGAGAAGGAGAAGAACAATGCACGAAAACTTAACTTTGTCAGGTATGTCAGATCTCCAAAATGATATATATATATATATATATATATATATATATATATATATATATACTTAGTTACCTATGTTATCTCTAATATGCTTAGTTTCCTATAGGTTAGCTTCATTTTACCTAAGTTGGCTCTAATATGCTAACTTAGAGCTTAATTATATGCTTAGTTTCCTATAGGTTAGCTCCAAAATAACTTATGTTAGCACAAAATGATCAAGTTTACATAATAAGCTTATAGTCTTTTTCTTATTCTTCTTCTTTTCCAAAATGACATAGGTTAGCTTCATTTTACCTAAGTTGGCTCTAATATACTAACTTAGAGCTTATATGCTTAGATTCCGATAGGTTAGCTCCAAAATAACTTATGTTAGCACAAAATGATCAAGTTTACGTAATAAGCTTATAGTCTTCTTCTTATTCTTCTTCTTTTCCAAAATGACATAGGTTAGCCTCATTTTACCTAAGTTGGCTCTAATATGCTAACTTAGAGCTTATATGCTTAGTTTCCTATAGGTTATCTCCAAAATAACTTATGTTAGCACAACATGATCAAGTTTACAAAATAAGCTTATAGTCTTCTTCTTCTTCTTCTTCTTTTCCAAAATTCTTCTTATTCTTCTTCTAGTGTTCTTCTTCTTCTTCTAACTTCTTGTTTATCATTTTGCAGATTTGATTTAATTCAAGGAAGCTTGCATGGATGGAGTGCTTCTTTTCCATTTGTGTTTTTATTTTGTATCAATGTGAAACTTTTGTGAATTGATGGATAACGGTGTTGGATGAACAATGTGAAACTTTTGTAATATGTAACGATGGAACTATGTGTTGGCTATGTATGTATATATGATGGAACTTGTGTGTTGGCTATGATTGTTATATGGATGCTTGTTGTATATATATGTGTTGGATTTCTCATATGTGAAATAGTGACCTGACATTAAGAAAAAAAATTAAAAAAATTGTTACTAATGGCGCACTACCATGTGGTGCGCCATTAGTATAGCAGACACTAGTGGCGCACTATGGGCAAAACTAATGGCGCACTGTGTGGTGTGTCATTAGTACACCAGATACTAATGGCGCACCAGTGGTGCGCCATTAGTAAAAAAATACTAGTGGCGTGATACTAATGGTGCACCGGTAGTGCGCCATTAGTAGGCAAAACCGGTGCGCCATTAGTAGGCCTTTTCCTAGTACTGAGATCCTCCATGGCATCAGCTCCTGTCAGCCTGCGTGGCTGAAGGATGTTGTCAGCAGTTACAAAAACAACCCCCAAGCACAACGCCTCCTTGAGCGGCTAGCCATTTAGGACGATCCCAAGGGACAGTTCAAGCTGTAGCAAGGACCCCTGCATTTTTGTGACAGGATCTGTCTCGGGGGGGGGGTCAACTTCAATGTAACAGCACATCATTGCCGCCTTCCACGACAACGCCATGGGAGGCCACTCGGGATTCCCGGTGACATACCTCCATATCCGCAGGCATATTTGCGTAGCCAGGTATGTCAGCAGGCCAAACCTAATTTTTTTTACATCCCCGGTTTTGCTCACGCTACTATCCATTCCAGGCGAATCTTGGGATGTCATCCCCATGGATTTCAAGGATAGTCTTCCTCAATCAGGTCAGTTAAATTGCCATCTCGTGGTTCTGGACAAATGCACTCGCTTCACGCACTTTTTGCCACTGGCACACCCCTACACTGCCGCCAAGGTGGCCTTGCTGTACATGCCGCAGATGTACATGTTGCCTAGTTTCCCGGGGACTATTGTCTCGGATCATGATCCATTGTTTAGAGGCCATTATTGCCATATTGGCAAGAACTATTCAAGTTTCCAGGTACTGAGTTCCGCATGAGTACGACGAACCACTTCTAGACCAATGGCTAGATGGAGGGTGTGAACCAATGCATCGAGACGCTTGCGGTGCTTCGTACAAGGTTGTTGTCGTGGTTTTTTCATGACAGATGTCCTCATGAAAGGACTTAGGCTAGAGGCCATCGCAACTAGGTGGTCGCTTGAGAGGGGTTGATTGGGAATGAAGGACAAAAGTTTACCCATGTTCGGCCCCTCACGGTGGAGGTAAAAACCTACTTCTTCCGTGTTTGATATGACTAGAAATCTCGATTTTGAAGACATGGGTTCGCTAACCTTGCTCTCAATTGATTGTAACCTAGTCTCTTTGTCCTAGGGGCTCCCCTTTATATAATAGATCAAGTCCCTAGGTTTACAATTGTCTCCGGGTCATACTACAACACGTGCCATACTCCATTTTCTACTTGTCTTATTATCCAAACAAGGACAATCTTCAATCATGGGCCTTCAACGAGCTGGCCCGTCAGGTGCTGATATGTCTCCAACGTATCTACCTTTCCAAACACTTTTGCGCTTGTTTTGGACTCTAACTTGCATGATTTGAATGGAACTAACCCATACCGACACAGTTTTCAGCAAATTTGCCATGGTGTTATTTTTGTGCAGAAATAAAAGTTCTTGGAATGATACGAAATTCCACGGAGTCACGTTTTGGAATTGATAAAAAATATTGGCGAAAAAATCAACAAAAGGGGGCCCTCACCCTGTCCACTAGGGTGCAGGGCGTCCCCCCCTAGGGCGTGCCCCTGCCTCGTGGGTCCCCTGGACCTCCACCGACCTCAACTCCAACTTTATATATTCATGTTTGGGAGAAAAAAATAAGAGAGAAGGATTCATCGCATTTTATGATACGGAGCCGCCGCCAAGCCCTGTTCTTCCTTGGGAGGGCTGATCTGGAGTCCGTTCGAGGCTCTGGAGAGGGGAATCCGTCGCCATCGTCATCAAGAACCATCCTCGATCACCAATTTCATGATGCTCACCGCCGTGCGTGAGTAATCCCATCGTAGGCTTGCTGGACGGTGATGGGTTGGATGAGATTTACCATGTAATCGAGTTAGTTTTGTTAGGGTTTGATCCAGAGTATCCATTATGTTCTAAGATTGATGTTGCTATGACTTTGCCATGCCTAAGGCTTTCACTAGGGCCCGAGTGACATGATTTCAGATCTGAACCTATTATGTTTTCATGAATATATGTGAGTTCTTGATCCTATCTTGCAAGTTATAGTCACCTACTACGTGTTATGATCCGGCCATCCCCGGAGTGACAATAGTCAGGACACTTCCCGGTGATGATAGTAGTTTGAGGAGTTCATGTATTCACTAGGTGCTAATGCTTTGGTCTGGTACTCTATTAAAAGGAGGCCTTAATATCCCTTAGTTTCAAATAGGACCCCGCTGCCACGGGAGGGTAGGACAAAAGATGTCTTGCAAGTTCTTTTCCATAAGCACGTATGACTATATACGGAAATACATGCCTACATTACATTGATGAACTGGAGCTAGTTCTGTGTCACCCTATGTTATAACTGTTGCATGATGAATTGCATCCGACATAATTATCCATCATTGATCCATTGCCTACGAGCTTTTCACATATTGATCTTTGCTTAGTTACTTCTCCGTTGCCACTATTACGATTGCGCTAAAACTGCTACTATTACTTTTGCACTGTTACCGTTACTTCCATACTACTTTGCTACTAAATACATTGTTGCAAATATTAAGTCTTTCAGGCGTGGTTGAATTGACAACTCAGCTGCTAATACTTGAGAGTATTCTTTGGCTCCCATTGTGTCGAACCAATAAATTTGGGTTGAATACTCTACCCTCGAAAACTGTTGCAATCCCATATACTTGTGGGTTATCAGGACCTTTTTCTGGCGCCATTCCCGGGGAACATAGCTCTATTCTCTGAGTCACTTGGGATTTATATCTGCTGATCACTATGAGGAATTTGAAAGATCAAAGAACCACAAAAAATTCCTCAACTACGAGGGGGGGGGGTGTAAGGAACTGCCATGTAGCTCTGCACTTGATTCACCTTATGTTTTGAGTAAACTTGCAACACCTACACCTGCTACTGATTCTGATATGTCGCATGTTATTGATGATGCCACTTCTGCTATGCATGATGCATATGATGATACAACTTCTCTGCTTGATAATAATGTGCCATTATGTGAATTTCTTGATGAACAAGTTGCTAGGGTTAGAGAGAATGAAATTACTGAAACTGATGATATTAATGAAAGTGATGATGAAGATTCTCCCCTAGATATGAATTGCCTGTTGTACCTGAGGGTTATGTTATGGATGAAGAAACAGCTAGAGACTTTCTTGCTTGCAATGATAGATATGATCTTAAGAAACTGTTAGCTAAGCTGAATGAAAAGTCTTTGAATGCTAGAATGCAATATGACCCTACTTTTGCTACTTCACCTATCTGTGTTACTGATAAGGATTATGAATTCTCTGTCTATCCAGAGTTAATTACTTTGTTTGAATCTGATCCTTTCTATGGCTATGAATCTGAAACTGTTGTGACGCATCTTACTAAATTGAATGATATAGCCACCCTATTCACTCATGAGGAAAAAATTCGCTATTACTATATTCTTAATTTTTTTTCCTTTCTCATTAAAGTGTGATGCCAAAATATGGTTTAATTCTCTTGCTCCTAGTATTATGTGTAGTCTCCAGGATATGATTTATTACTTCTCTGCAAAATATTTTCCCGCTCATAAGAAACAAGTTGCCTTAAGGGAAATATTTAATTTTGTGCAAATTGAAGAAGAGAGTCTCCCACAAGGTTGGGGGCGTCTTCTCTTACTACTTAATGCTTTTCCTGATCATCCTCTAAAAAAAACGAAAAATACTTGACTTCTTTTATAATAGACTAACCGATGTTTCCAGAGACCACCTGGATAGTTGTGCTGGTTGTGTTTTCAGGGAAAGAACTGTTGAGCAAGCTGAATTGCTATTGAATAATATATTGAGTAATGATAATGATTGGACACTTCCTGAACCAACTCCTAAGCCAACTCCGAAGAAAAGGGGTATTCTATTTCTTAGTCCTGAAGATATGCAAGAGGCACAGAAATCTATGAATGAAAAAGGTATTAAAGCTGAAGATGTTAAGAAATTACCACCTATTGAAGAAATACATGGTCTTGATAACCCGACACATGTATTAAAGGTAAATTCTCTCTATAGATTTGATAAGGGTGAAATCCCATCTACTAAGTTTGCTAGTCAGTGCTTGGACGAGTTTGATAATTTTATTGTTAAACAAGAAGACTTCAATGCTTACTTTGGTAGACAATTGAAATGCAATGATTATATGGTTGAACACTTGAGTGATTATATGTCTAGAGTTAAAGGTGATCTTAAGCTTATTAGTAAACATGCTTCCATGGTTACCACTCAAGTAGAACAAGTGCTGAAGGCACAAGATGATTTGCTCAATGAATTAGATAGTAAGAACAATGATAATGCTGTTAGAGTTATGACTAGATGTGGTAAAATGAAAACCTATTATAGACACATCTGAGAAAACCTGTTAGAGTTATGACAAGATTCTCAGAGAACTAATACAGATACACCTAGTACTTCTAACAAAAAGAAAAAGAAAACTGATAGGACTTTGCTTGCTTCTAGTGAACCTGTTATAGACACATCTGAGAATCCCAATGATATTTCTATTTCTGATGCTGAAACACAATCTGGTAATGAACATGAACCTAGTGATAAAGTTAATGAGGATGTTCATGTTGATGCTCAACCTAGTAATAACAATTATGTAGAGATTGAACCTGCTGTTGATCTTGATAACCCACAATCAAAGAATCAAAGTTATGATAAGAGAGACTTCGTTGCTAGGAAGCACGGTAAAGAAAGAGAACCATGATAGCCTCTAAACTTTTCCACGATCCTAGCAAACCGTTGTTTGGCTATGTTACCGCTTTGCTCAGCCCTTCTTATAGCGTTGCTAGTTGCAGGTTGTTCCAGGTTGGGACATGGATATTTTGGGATATCACATTATCTGTTATTTTATTTAATGCATCTATATACTTGGTAAAGGTTGGAAGGCTCGGCCTTTTGCTTGATGTTTTGTTCCATTCTTGCCGCCCTAGTTTCCATCATGCCGGTGTTATGTTCCTTGATTTTGCATCCCTAACACAATGAGGGGTATGGGTCCCTCTTGAAAGTTCGCTTTGAATAAAACTCTTCCAGCAAGGCCCAACATTGGTTTTCCATTTGCCTAATAACAACTAAAACTTAAACAGGGGATTTTCTCCGGACCCCAAGTTTTTCTTAATCAACCCCCCCACCCCCCGGCCAGTGCTCCTCTGAGTGTTGGTCCGAACCGAGTAGATTGCGGGGCCACCTCGGGGTAACTCGAGGGTTGGTTTTACTCGTAAGATGTCTCATCCGGTGTGCCTTGAGAATGAGATATGTGCAGCTCCTATCGGGATTTGTCGGCACATTCGGGAGGTCTTGCTAGTTTTGTTTTACCATTGTCACAATGTCTTGTGCATCGGGATCCCGAGTCTGATCGGATGTCCCGCGATGGAGGATTGTCTCCGCGGATCGTGAACTTGTAATGGGATAAGTTGGAACACCCCTGTAGGGTTTGATCTTTCGAAAGTATCATGCTCGCGGTTATGTGGTAGATGGGAGTTTTTAATATCCGGTTGTAGAGAACTTGACACCAGATTCGAATTAAAGTACCCAACCGCGTGTGTAACCATGATGGTCTCTTTTTGAGTGGGTTGAGAAGAGAACATGGTGGGGTTATGTTTGAACGTAAGTAGTTCAGGATCACTTATTGATCATTACTAGTTTGCGGCTGTTTGCGTAGCTTCTCATCTTATTCTTGTACTCGTAAGTTGTGGGGTTATCTTGTATTCTCATCTATCCAGTACATGGTATGTTGTAATTATATCCACATTTCTATGCGCTTGAAATGCGGTTGTGCCCCAATCATGAGTTCATCACGTGATTGGGATAGAATCACATCTTGGGCGCTACACATTGCTATCCCCCAGGGCCCCCGTCCTGCCTAACCTTGGAGTGGTTGACCACGAGATCTAATCCTTTAACTTTCCTTGGATGGGCTTGACCAGTGGACATCTCCACCCGGTTGTGTTAGGTCAGCCCATAGGAACACTTGGGAGTAAAGTCCAGGCCAAACCCACAGGAAGATGCCCTCCATGTAGACCCGATGCGGCCGTTTCCCCCCTCAAGGTGCCGGCGGCGGTGCCGTCCGTGAGGGGGGGGCACACCCCGAAGACGTGTGTCGGGCGTTTGCAACCGCCACAACTCTTCCAGACTTGTGAGAGGCGGCCGATGCAAGATTTGGTGGGATGCTAGCCCCCGGAGGCCGCCGACCACAATCGTAGACACGCGAAGAGCAATCCGCGTAGAGGGAAGTGTTCAGATACTTCGGCATCACCAAAAATTATGAAAAATTACCATAAGTCCTATGGCATGTGTGGCCACGTCGTGTAAAAATCTCATGATTTTATCACGCTCCGAGTGTTCAATATTATTCACGCCGCAGTGTTACCGCCGAACGTTTACTACCGTGTCATCACCGTCCGTGAGTCGGGGCCACACCCCAGAGCCATGTCCTGCCTCTTTAGATATGCCACCACACCTTACGCCATGTATGAGGGCCTGGTGAGATGCTCCGGTGGCATTGCTACCCCCAGGGCCCCCGTCCCGCCTAACCCTGGAGCGGTTGACCACGAAATCTAACCCATTGACTTTCCCCGGACGGGCTTTGACCAGTGGACCTCTCCACCCGATTTTGGTAGGTCACCACATACGAACACATGGGAGCAACGTTCGGGCAAAACCAACAGGAAGATCCCCTCCAGGTAGACCTGACGTGACCGCTTCCCCCGTCTAGGTGCCGGCGGCGGTGCCGTCTGTGAGGGGGCCACACCCCGGAGCCGCATGCCGCCTCTTTAGACATGCCACCACATCTTACGCCATGTATGAGGGCCCGGTGCGATGCTCCGGTGGCATTGCTACCCCCAGGGCCCCCGTCCCGCCTAAGCCTGGAGCGGTTGACCACGAGATCTAATCCTTTGACTTTCCTCGGACGGGCTTTGACCAGTGGACCTCTCCATCCGGTTGTCGTAGGTCAGCCCATAGGAACATTTGGGAGCAACTACCAAGACAAACCCATAGGAAGAGCCCCTCCAGTTAGACCCGATGCGGTCGTTTCCCCCCTCCAGGTGCCGGGGGCGGTGCTGTCCGTGAGGGGGCCCACACCCCGTAGATGTCTGCTTCCTCTCCAGCCATTCCACCACACCTTACACCATAAATGAGGGCCCAGTGCAATGCTCTGCTTGCATTGCTACCCCCCACTAGGCCACCGTCCCACCTAACCCTGGAGCAGTTGACCACAAGATCTAACCCTTTGACTTTCCCCGGACGGATTTGACCAGTGGACCTCTCGACACGGCAGTGTTAGCTCAGCCCATAGGAACACTTGGGAGCAACATCCAGGCAAAACTCACAGGAAGATCCTCTCCAGGTAGACCCCACGCGTCCGTTTCCCCCTCCATGTATTGGTGGCGCCGTCCGTGAGGTGGGCCACACCCCAAAGACGCATGTCGGGCATTTGTAACCGCCACAACACTTCCTGACTTGTGAGAGGTCACCGATGCAAGATTTGGTGGCATGCTATCCCCCGGAGGCTGCCTACCACAATCGTAGACACGCGAAGAGCAATCCACATAGAGGGAAGTGTTAAGATACTTCTGCATCACCAAAAATTATTAAAAATTACCATCGGTCCTATAGCACATGTGCCCACGTCGTGTAAAAACTCATGATTTTATCGCGCTCTGAGTATTCAATAATATTCACGACGCACCGTTACTGCAGAGCGTTTACTACCGTGTCATCGCCGTCCGTGAGGGGGGGCACACCCCGGAGCCGCATGTTGCCTCTTCATACATGCCAGCACACCTTACGCCATGTATGAGGGCCCGGTGCAACACATCGGTGGAATTGGTACCCCCCAGCCCCCCTTCCCGCATAAGCCTGGAGCGGTTGACCATGAGATCTAACCCTATGACTTTCCCCGGATGGGCTTTTACAATTGGATCTCTCCACCCGGTTCTGGTAGGTCAGCTAATGACCCACAAGTATAGGGGATCTATTGTAGTCCTTTCGATAAGTAAGAGTATCAAACCCAACGAGGAGCAGAAGGAAATGACAAGCTGTTTTCAGTAAGGTATTCTCTACAAGCATTGAAATTGTAGGTAACAGATAGTTTTGTGATAAGATAATTGGTAACGGGTAACAAGCAATTAAAGTAAATTAAGTGCAGCAAGGTAGCCCAATCCTTTTTGTTGTAAAGGACAAGCCTGGAAAATTTCTTATAATGAGAAAAGCGCTCCCGAGGACTCATGGGAATTATCGTCAAGCTAGTTTTCCTCACGCTCATATGATTCGTGTTCGGTACTTTGATAATTTGATATGTGCGTGGACCGGTGCTTGGGTACTAACCTTTATTGGACAAGCATCCCACTTATGATTAACCCCTATTGTAAGCATCCACAACTACAAAAGAAGTATTAAAGTAAATCTAACCATAGCATGAAACTAGTGGATCCAAATCAGCCCCTTACTGCGAAGCAACGCATAAACTAGGGTTTAAGCTTCTGTCACTCTAGCAACCCATCATCTACTTATTACTTCCCAATGCCTTCCTCTAGGCCCAAATAATGGTGATGTGTCATGTAGTCGACATTCACATAACACCACTAGAGGAGAGACAACAAACATCTCATCAAAATCCCGAACGAATACCAAATTCACATGACTACTAATAGCAAGACTTCACCCATGTCCTCAGGAACAAACGTAACTACTCACAAAGCATATTCATGTTCATGATCAGTGGGGTATTAATATGCATTAAGGATCTGAACATATGATCTTCCACCAAGTAAACCAATTATCATCAACCACAAGGAGTATTAAACACTACTAGCAACCCACAGGTACCAATTTGTGGTTTTGATACAAGATTGGATACAAGAGATGAACTAGGGTTTTGAGAGGAGATGGTGCTGGTGAAGATGTTGATGGAGATTCACACCCTCCCGATGAGAGGATCGTTGGTGATGACGATGGTGATGATTTCCCCCTCCCAGAGGGAAGTTTCCCTGGCAGAACAGCTCCGTCGGAGCCCTAGATTGGTTCCGCCAAGGTTCCGCCTCATGGCGGCGGAGTTTCGTCCCGTGAGCTTGCTTATGATTTTTTCCAGGGTAAAAGCCTTCATATAGCAGAAGATGGGTACCGAGGGCCACTAGGGGGCCCAGGAGATAGGGCGCGCCAGAGGGGGCGCCCCCCCTCCCGCCAGGTGCGGGCCCTCTCGTGTTTTCTTTGCTCAGTAATTCTTATTAATTCCAAAAATGACTTCCGTGGAGTTTCAGGATTTTTGGACCTGTGCAGAATAGGTTTTCAATATTTGCTCCTTTTCCAGCCAGAATCCCAGCTGCCGGCATCCTCCCTCTTCATGATAAACCTTGTAAAACAAGAGAGAATGGCCGTAAGTATTGTGACATAATGTGTAATAACATCCCATAATGCAATAATTATTGATATAAAAGCATGATGCAAAATAGACGTATCAACTCCCCCAAGCTTAGACCTCGCTTGTCCTCAAGCGGAAGCCGAAATCAAAAAATATGTCCACATGTTTAGAGATAGAGGTGTTGAAAAAAATAAAATACGGACACGAGGGCATCATGATCATTCTCATAACATCAACATATATGGATTTTGTCATATGATTTCTTATGCTCAAGTAACAATTTATTCACAATGTCAAGTATGGTTCAAAAACTTCATTGAGAACTAGCAAACTATAATCTCAGTCATTGAAGCAATTGCAATTTATCATAACATCAGAAAGAGTCAAGAATAGAGCTTTTCAGCAAGTCCACATACTCAACTATCATATAGTCTTCTACAATTGCTAACACTGACGCAATACTTATGATTATGGAGTTTTAATCGGACACTGAGAAAGATAGGGGCTTATAGTTTCGCCTCCCAATGTATTCACCCTTGGGTGAGGTCAACAATAATAGTTCATGCTAACTTACATCCAATTGGATATATATATCAGGATCTTTCCAACACGAGGTGCTTGCCAAAGTATAAAATGAAAAAGGGAAAGGTGAAGATCACCTTGACTCTTGCATAAAGTAAAGACATAAAGTAAAAGATAGGCCCTTCGCAGAGGGAAGCAGAGAGTGTCATGTGCTTTTTCGGTTGGATGCACAAAATCCTAATGCAAAAGAATGTCACTTTATATTGCCACTTGTGATATGAACCTTTATTATGCTGTCCGTCGCTTTTATTACTTCCATATCACACAATCGTATAAAGCTCATTTTCTCAACACTAATAATTCATACATATTTAGAGAGCAATTTTTATTGCTTGCAACATGACAACTTACTTGAAGGATCTTACTCAATCCATAGGTAGGTATGGTGGACTCTTATGGCAAAACTGGGTTTAAGGATATTTGGAAGCACAAGTAGTATCTCTAGTTGGTGCAAGGAATTTGGATAGCATGAGGGGTGAGGGAGTCCTGGATTAGCGGGTATCCGGATAGCCGGACTGTGTACAACGTCCGGACTATTGAAGCGTGAAGATAGAAGACTCAAGACTTCGGCCCGTGTCTGGATGGGACTCTCCTTTGCGTGGAAGGCAAGCTTGGCGATCCGGATATTATCTTTCCTTTCTTGTAACCGAATCCATGTAAACCCTAGTCCTCTCCGGTGTCTATATAAACCGGAGAGGTGGTCCTTAGAAGGATGATCACAATTACAATCATACCATCATAGGCTAGCTCTTAGGGTTTAGCCTCTACGATCTCGTGGTAGATCTATTCTTGTACTACCCATATCATCAATATTAATCAAGCAGGAAGTAGGGCTTTACCTCCATCGAGAGGGCCCGAACCTGGGTAAACATCTGTGTCCCTTGCTTCCTGTTACCATCAGCCTTGACGCACAGATCGGGACCCCCTACCCGAGATCCGCCGGTTTTGACACCGACATTGGTGCTTTCATTGAGAGTTCCTCTATGTCGTCGCTGTGAGGCTCGATGGCTCCTTCAATCATCATCAACGACGCTGTCCAGGGCGAGACTTTCCTCCCCGGACAGATCTTCGTGTTCGGCGGCCGCGCATCAAGGGGCTAATTAAGCAGCCACCGGAGCAGATCAATAGCTATGCCCCCGGCCACCAGGTCAGGTTCGGAAACTTGAACTACACAGCAGATATTCGCGGAGACTTGATCTTCGACGGATTCGGGCCAGCACCAGGAGAGCTGAACAGGCACGATGAGCACGGCTTAGAACTGCTGTTAGATGATGCTCGGGATATCACCCCGGCAGAAGCCCCGGATCTAAATCTGGGGCAGGTTGCGCTGCCTCAGGACGGAGGGCTGGACCCCGCCCCGCAGGCCATACCCTCATCGGCGATGGAGCCGAACACAGGCCTCACTTCTGAAGGAGCCTGTGACTCCGGACCCCTGGAGTCATATCCGGTTGTAGGTCCCAGTCCGCGCGTCCCTGAGCCCGCCGAACCTGGTTGGGCTCCGGTGATGGAGTTCACCGCGGCGGACGTCTTTCAGCACTCGCCATTTGGCGACATGCTGAACTTATTGAAGTCTCTCTCTTTGTTAGGAGACTCTGGGCCAAACTATGTCCGGCTTGAGTGGGAAACGGACGGCGACGGAATTCGTTGCCCACTCACCACCCACTTCATTGCCACGGTATGGACGACGATGCAGGAGAATTACAGGAGCCACCGCTCATGGGGCAGTGGACGGCCACCTCCTCATATGATATCTATATGGTGGACACTCCGAAGGAAACTAATGGCGACGAGGCAACGGAGGATAACCCCTCGGGAAGAAAAGCAAAGCATGGGCGTCGTCGGCGCCGCTCCAAGCCCCGCCACAGCAATACCGACCCTGGAGACGAAAATAATCCGAATGGCGTCGAAGAAGAATATGACCCTGACCAGCCCGCCTTCGAGCAGGCCGAACAGGAAGATGAGTAGGTCGGCCCAGAAGAACAGGCGACGGACGGATACCCGGAGGAGGACAACTACATGCCCCCCTCCGAAGACAAGATTAGCCTCGGCGACGAAGAATTCGGCGTACCTGAGGATCCCGTGGAGCAGGAGCGCATCAAGCGTGGACTTATAGCCACTACAAGGACCTTGACGAAGAAGTAGTAGCAACTCCAAGCTGATCAAGACCTGCTCACAGATAGATGGACTGAAGTCCTAGCAGCCGAGGAATATGGACTCGAGCACCAAACGGCTGATCGGCCACCTCATGGCCGGGATAAAATGGGATACCAGCCTGAATACCAGCCCGCACCCCCACACCGACACACTATGGCCCAGGGCAATAGGCAAGACCTGCAAGATATTCTGGAAAACAAAGCAGGAGAGCCAAGATCGATCTACAGATCACGCGGCCGCGCCCCAGCGCGCGACGATGACCGTCGCGCCGGATACATCATCAACAAGTCCGGATGGGCCGAACACAGCAACCCAGACCAATCCAACCTGCGTAGCCACATAGCCCGGCACAGAGGCACCGCACACCCCCTCTGCTTCACTCATGAAGTGATGGATCATGAATTACCAGAAGGGTTCAAACCCATAAACATCGAATCATACGATGGCACAACAGATCCCGCAGTATGGATTGAAGATTTCCTTCTCCACATTCACATGGCCCGTGGAGATGATCAACATGCCATCAGATATCTTCCCCTTAAGCTCAAAGGAACAGCCCGGCACTGGTTAAACAGCCTGCCAGCAAATTCCATTGGTAGTTGGGAAAACCTGGAAGACGCATTCCTTGATAACTTCCAGGGCACATATGTGCGACCACCGGACACTGATGACATGAGCCACATTACCCAACAGGCCGGAGAGTCAGCCCGGAAATTCTGGACTCGGTTCCTAACTAAAAAGAACCAAATAGTCGAGTGTTCGATACCTCGGCCAGGAAAAACCCATGTCCACGGCAGCTCTCACAACACTAATGACCCGCTTTTGTGCGGGTGAGGATAGCTGGTTGGCTCGCAACGGCACCACGCCACATTCCGGCACTTCGGATGGCCGCGATACTAACGGCAAGCCACGGCGCAACAGACATAAGAGACGGAACAACGGTGACAGCACTGAAGACATGGTAGTCAACGTCGGATTCAGCAGATCTAAGTACGGACAGCGGAAAAAGCCGTTCAAAAGAAATAATCAGGGACCGTCCAGTCTGGACCGCATACTGGAGCGCTCGTGCCAAATTCATGGCACACCGGATAAACTAGCCAGCCACACCATAGAGACTGCTAGGTGTTCAAACAGGCCAGCAAGATAAACGCCGAAAACAAGGAAAAGGGGTTGCACATCGACGATGACGAAGAGCCCCGGCGTCCGAACACGGGGGGACAAAAGAAATCCCCCCCAGGTGAAAGCGGTCAACATGATCTACGCCACCCATATCCCCAAGCGGGAATGGAAGCGAGCACTACGGTACATCTATGCGATGGAGCCAGTCACCCCCAAGTTCAATCCATGGTCAGCTTGTCTGATCACCTTTGACCGTAGGGATCACCCTACTAGCATCCTTCACGGCGGCTCAGCCGCATTGGTCTTAGACCCAATCATCGACGGATTCCACCTCACGCGAGTCCTTATGGACAGCGGCAGCAGCCAAAACCTGCTTTATCAGAACATAGTGCACAAAATGGGAATTGACCCTTCAAGGATCAAGCCCACTAAAACCACCTTTAAAGGTGTTATTCTTGGAGTAGAGGCCCGCTGTACAGGCTCTATAATACTGGAAGTGGTCTTCAGATCCCCGGACAACTTCAGGAGCGAAGAGCTAATCTTCGACATCGTCCCTTTCCACAGTGGCTACCACGCACTGCTTGGACGAACCGCATTCGCTAGATTCAACGCGGTACCACATTATTCATACCTCAAGCTCAATATGCTAGGACCGCGTGGGGTCATCACTGTCAATGGAAATATGGACCGCTCCCTTCGAACAGAAGAGCATACGGCAGCCCTCGCGGCAGAAGTACAATGCGCCCTACTCCGACAAACCACTCCGGCAACAACTTCGAGCACCATCAAGTGAGTCCGGAGCACCCCGCAACAGGATCATTAGGAATGCCAAGAGCATGATTAGCAGTCCAGCCTCCGCTCAAGCCCCTCCAAAGCAGCATTCTGCCATGTGTACACAATTACGCACTCAAGATACCATGGGCATAGGCAGAGGCGCATCAACAACTCAGTCAATAGTGCGGGTAACCGCCAAATACCTTCATACTCTTTCCCTCTTACCTTTAAGGACACCGCGTTAGTGCAGCATCCTCATTAGAGCCGAATTGCCGGACTCATATGGGAGAGACATCCAAGGAGGCAACAGACGTGCAGCACAGATGGGAATACCCAGGTGGAATCTATTTGCGATCATTATACCTGCTTTATCTATCTGTACACAGCCTGCCCCTGGATAGGACATGTCAAATAGTCCTATTAATGTCCGCTTAATGCATCCATTGTAAACATACGCTTAAATGTATTTTTCGTCAATGGGAGATTATACATAGCGTCAGCTTATTATTCTTAATTGAGCATTTTTTCTCTTACAAATGATTATTTCATATTGCACCCATGCACCTTGGTGCGGTCAGTTTGCCAGGGGCTTCTCATGATGCCCCATAATATGGCAAATAAAGTACGAACACTTTCAATAGTGCGGCACTCCGAACTTATAGCATTATATGCATCAGCTCCGAATCATGTCTTGGGTCTACAGTTGGGATAGCCCGGCTCCCTTGTTTTGGTGCCTTACGGTCCGTTATATCGGCTAAGGTAGCGCAGGGAGAACTACTGCGATTGTGTCCCGGTTCTTCCGGATGAGCACCTCAGTAGAGAAAGCCGGAAACTGACCGGCGTGATGTGGCGAGAGCTGGTCGCTGTTCAAGAGGTACTAAAATCCTTAAAGATTTTCTGCTTTAGGCGATAAATCGGCTTTGTCCGATCTAGCCGTATATAACGCCCCAATTCGGCCTTCCGGATTCTAGGGTCTTCGCTGAAATTTAAAATTGTAGACTTCTATGGCTAAGTGAAAGTTATAAAGTCGCATAGTCCGATTGCCTCGCTCACTGCGCCGGACACCTCCCTAAGGGACCAAACATTTGGATAAAGAGTGTCAGGGTTTTCCACGAACACCCCAGTGCTAGTCAAGTGGGGGCGGAAGCCGACGATTGGCCTACTTTCAGGATTTTATAAACAGCCGCACAGAAGGTGATATTTTAAATAACAAAAGCACTACATAGCGCAAGTAACTTCGTCCTTAAATTACAAACATGACAGAAGTGAATTCATTCAAAAACGGTGTCCTTCGTACATTCATCATCCACGAGACGAGCACCCTTCATAACGCCATCATAGTACAGCTCGGGATGGCGATGCGCCTTGCCCTCCAACGGCCCGGCCTTGACCAGCTTCTCAGCATCCAGCTTGCCCCAATGCACCTTGACGCGGGCAAAGGCCCGGCAGGCACCTTCAATACAAACGGAACACTTGATCACCTCCAGCCGCAGGTAGGCATCCACCATCCACTTAATCAGGCCAAAGTAGCTTCTGGGCATGAGCTCACGTGGCCACATCCGGACTATGAAACCTTTCATAGCCAGTTCGGCAACCCTGTGGAGTTCGACCAACTACTTCAGTTGGTCACTCAGAGGCATCGGGTGTTCGGCCCCAGCATACTGGGACCAGAACAACTTCTCCATTAAGTTCCCCTCCTGGGCACGATAGAACTCCGCAACGTCCGATATGCTGCATGGCAGATCTGCGAACACCCCTGGGGAGCGAATTCGAGTAAGTAAAAGAAACGCCTCCTCCACATGTTTGCTTTGCATGAAGAACTTCTTACCCGGTGCTATCTTCTTGGCCTCCTGGATCTCCTGTTGTGCTTTCTTGGCTTCGGCCTTGGTGTATTTTAAATTCACAAGGGCCTTCGCAAGCTCGGCGTCTTCCGCCTTCAGATTATGCTCCACGGACTCGTACTTCTTGCCAAGGTCCTGGAGCTCTTGTTGTACCTCACCTACCCTAGCACTTTGCTTTTCGCGCTCCTTACATTCTGAGGCCGCCTTGTCTTCAACCTCGGACACCGCCTTTTTCGGGGATGCCACTTCGGCGGTGGCCCCTGTTCCACTGTCATGACACTTAGGTGTTAGACTCACCAATTTTGCCTATCCTTAGATGCATAAGAGCGAGAATCACTTACCCTTGTTCTCTTCAAGACGCCTCTTCGTGAGGTCGAGCTCTTCCTGCGCCTGCTCCAGGTCCCGCTTTAGGTTGGCAACCTTGGCAGTACGGGCAGCAGCAGCAAGCAGCACAGCCTGCTTATTCACAATAATACTTATTATTAGACTCCTGCGGATTATAATTGGCCCTCCGTTTGGCTTTTATTTCCAAACACCAAACAGAGTATCAGGGGCTACTACATATCGGGTGGTTATTTTGCACATATTTATTACTTACCTCGAAGCCTGTTATGAGGCTGGTGCAAGCTTCGGTTAGTCCGCTTTTGGCGGGCGAAACCTTCCGAATCACCGTACTCATAAGAGTACGGTGCTCTTCATCCAGGGAAGGGCCACGAAGTGCTTCCAGTAGACAGTTCGGTGCCTCATGCGCAACGGAAGTCCGCGACTTAGATGGCTCGCCGTCCCTAACGAGGGGTCCCCCGCCTGAGTCCGGAACCATCGAAGGTTCCGGAATTGTGTTCGGCTGAGAGCCCGTCGGGCCATTGCTCTCATCAACGCGATCCGCGGGGAACTTGAACCCCGCATGTCCAACATCTGGAATCCCGCCGTGGGGTGTCTCCAAAGTCACCTCGCCCTGCTCTGGGAGCCTTCGGGACAACACCTCCGTGTCATCCGCGTGTTGAGTAGTGGCCGTCGGAAGCGAATTTATCGCCGAATCACTCAGGGACCCGGAGGAAGATACCTCGGGGTGAGCCCTGGCCGAACTGCATATATGTTCGGCATTATAAGTATAAAAACTATGAAGTGAAACCATGATAGAATGCGGACACTTACGATCGCACCGGGGGCTTCCCCCGGGGCAGCCACCCCTCCTCGCTGTAAGCGGCCGTGGCGGAATAGTCCGGAAGGGATACCTTTCCCTTCGTGGACGCCCCAGCCTCCCCCTCCGGGGCGGATTTTCTCTTTCTCTCCTCCCCAATGCGGGGAGGTAGAGTTTCTTCTTGGTTCCTCCCGCCTCCGCGGGAAGAATCTGTCTCGTCATCATCAGACGACAAGGGTATGATGGCCTTGCGCCGAGGGCCTTTTCCGGCCCCCTTTTCCGGATGGAGCGTCTTCTTCTTCTTCTTCCTCCCCTTCGTGGGAGGAGTGCGCCTTGTTGTCTTCGGACGAGGCCTCTGGCACAACCTTGGGACGAAGACCCTTTCGGTTCCCCGGGGCCTTCTTCTTGGCCTTCTTCTCCGGCACCTTGTATGGTGCCGGGACCAGCATCTCCGTCAGGAGAGCATCAGCTGGGCCTTCTGGCAGGGGAGCCGGAGAGTAAACCTGCTCCGCTGTCTCCACATAATCCTGAAACAAATATGCATCATTACTTAAGGCTCTCCTATGAATATATTGGGAAGAACCAGGTCCGGTGGTAATCTAAGAACTCACCTGACTAGGGGCCCGCCGCGGCGTGAAGCCCGCGGTCCTCGAATGTGGGAGGAGGTACTTCGAAGGCCTTGAAAAGCACCTTCCATGCGCCTTTTTTATGCGTCATGTCGAAGAGCTTCCGGAGTGTCCGGTGTTTGGCCGGGACAAACTCCCACAGATTGAGTGCCCGCCTTTGGCAGGGCAGGATCCGGCGAACGAGCATGACCTGGATCACCTTGACAAGCTTGATGTTTTTGTCCTTCATGCTTTGATGCATGTCTAGAGTCCGGTCAGCTCCATAGAATCGCCCCAGCACAGGCCCTTCTTTTCCCAGGAGGTGAACCGCATCGGGGCTCTGGATCGGAACTTGGGGGCCGCTGCCCAGTTGGCGCTACGCAAATCGGTGATGTAGAACCACCCCGATTGCCACCCTTTCACGGTCTCCGCGAAGGAGCCGTCGAGCCATGTGACGTTGGGCATTCTACCCACCATGGCCCCTCCACACTCCGCTTATTGGCCGCTTACAACCTTCAGCTTCACGCAGAAGGTTTGCAGCCATAGGCCGAAGTGAGGCTAGATGCGGAGGAAGGCCTCGCATAGGACGATGAACGCCGAGATGCTGAGGACAAAATTTGGGGCTAGATTATGGAAATCTAGCCCGTAGTAGAACATGAGCCCGCGGACGAAGGGATGGAGTGGAAATCCCAGCCACGGATGAAGTGGGCGACGAATACGACCCTCTCGTGGGGTCCTGGGGTCGGAATGACCTGCGTGGCGTCCGGTAGCCGGTGTGCTATGTCTGCGGCCAAGTATCCGGCCGCCCGAAGATTTGTGATGTGCTTCTCCTTGACAGTGGAAGCCACCCACTTGCCTCCTGCTCCGGACATGTTTAGCTGTGCGGGGAAGACTTGGGCTTGGGCTTGGGTTGGAGCTCGAGGCGGGAAGAGTGGGCAAAGGAGGAAGAAGGCGTGGGTAAAAATGAGGAAATCTTATCTCTTTGACAAGTGCCACGATTGATGGCGTGGTGGGATTACCCATACCCGTATTGATGAGAATCCCACGATAAGGGGACACGATCTCTGCTTTGACAAGACGTGTCACAGAAATCGCCTCGTAATATGCAATGTAGCTGGTTGTAGGAAAACAGTTCGAATAATGATCCGACTGTAATAACATGTCTTGTCATCAAAAAAAGTTCTTAGCAGATTGCATTTGTGAAATATCATTCTCTCTACAGAGGTGTGTAAAGATCATCTTGTGAATCCGGACACGATTTAAGTGTTCGATGACTACTCTGGAGTATTCAGAGAAGGAACCCGCCTTGCAATGCCGAATACAATACTGCGCGCCGGACTCATCGTCATTGAAGCCTGGTTCAGGGGCTACTGAGGGAGTCCTGGATTAGGGGGTATCCGGACAGCCGGACTGTGTACAATGTTCGGACTATTGAAGCGTGAAGATACAAGACTCAAGTCTTTGGCCCGTGTCCGGATGGGACTCTCCTTTGCGTGGAAGGCAAGCTTGGCGATCCGGATATTATCTTTCCTTTCTTGTAACCGACTCCATGTAAACCATAGTCCTCTCCGGTGTCTATATAAACCCGAGAGGTCGGTCCTTAGAAGGATGATCACAATTACAATCATACCATCATAGGCTAGCTCTTAGGGTTTAGCCTCTACTATCTCATGGTAGATCTACTCTTGTACTACCCATATCATCAGTATTAATCAAGCAGGAAGTGGGGTTTTACCTCCATCGAGAGGGCCCGAACCTGGGTAAACATCTGTGTCCCTTGCTTCCTGTTACCATCAACCTTGACGCACAGATCGGGACCACCTACCCAAGATCCACCGGTTTTGACACCGACAAGGGGGAAAGGCAAGCTCAACATGTTGGGAAGATCAATGAAAATATACTTTAACTAAGATGTGAGAAAATATAAACCATTACTTTGTCTTCCTTGTCCAACATCAACTCTTTAGCATGTCATAGTTAATGAGTGTTCACAATCATAAAGGATGTCCAAGATAGTATATTTATATGTGAGACCTCTCTTTCTTTATTACTTCCTATTAATTACAACGATGACCTAAACTATGTTTGGCAACACTCAACAACAATTATGCCTCATACTCTTTATATGTGAAGTCATTACAATCCATAAGATCAATATGAACTTCTTTTACTCTTTTTATTCTTTCTATTTTCTCAAGATCATAGCAAGATAGCAAAGCCCCTTGACTCAACAATAATCTTTATTATAGATAGCTCACGGACTCGATTACAGAAAGAGATCACAAAAGCAAAACTCAAAACTAATTCATACCAAAACTTCATTCTACTAGATCAAGATATTACTAAAGGTATCGAACTAAGTAAAACGGTAAGGATAGGAGTGTGATGGTGATACAATACCGCGCGGGGCACCTCCCCCAAGCTTGGCAGTTGCCAAGGGGAGTGCCCATACCCATGTGATTATGTCTCCTTCTTCAGAATTGGTGTTGTGATCTTCTTCGCGATGATGCCCCTCAGGATATGATTCTCCTCCTCGAGCTTATTGACTTGTTGTTTGAGGTCCATACTTTCCTTGAAGAACTTGCCCGTGATGGCTAAAGCTCCTTTTACCCAAGGATGTTGCATAGCTTCTGGAGAACAAGTGACACTCTTTTTCATGTTTTCATAAGAAAGAAATTTAACATTGGAAGGGATGACCAAATTTGCAATAGCCGAGATCTATAGTTCCCCCATCATGAATGCTGCTTAGAAGCGGGAGGTAACTTCTTGATCCTCCTCCATGGCATGTATGCTTTTCAAGTTGGCCTCCATCTCATCCTCTGTTGATGGCCCAAAGTGATAAGCATCACTGTTTGCTCTTGGACCTGGCGTCGGGTGAGACACCCGGCTCTCCCCGGTTGACTCTTGACAAGAAATCTTGCTCTAAATCTACGACAACAAAAACTCGAAACAAAAACAGAGGATTTCTCCTTAATACGATGGTCAAAACCTTTGGGAGATTATATAATGAATTTTTACCGACCAAAAGAACTAACGTGCAAGAAAATGGAGTCTGGGAGGTACACGAGGTGCCCACGAGACAGGGGGGCATGCCCAGTAAGGGTGGGCATGCCCTCCACCCTCGTCGAGGCCTCGTGTCCTTCTCAGATTACTTATTTCTTTCCAAAATTCCTAAATATTCCAAAACAAAGAAAAAATACCATTAGAACTGTTTTGGAGTCGGTTTACTTACCGTACCATATACCTATTCCTTTTCGGAGTGTGAAACATTCTAGAAAGTGTCCCTTATGTATTCCTCCGGGGTTACGGTCTGAATAATATTGGTTTCAACACTGATAGGATTACCTGAGATATAATGTTTGATTCTTTGACTGTTCACCACCCTTGGACTTGTGCCTTCGAAGTTGTTGATTTTTATAGCACCAGAACGATAGACCTCCTCGATAACGTAAGGACCTTCCCACTTAGAGAGAAGTTTCCTGCAAAAAATCTTAAACGAGAGTTGAATAGCAACACATAATCACCTATGTTAAACTCACTCTTATGTATCCTTTTGTCATGCCATCTTTTAACTTTTTCTTTGAACAGTTTGGCATTCTCATATGCATGGGTTCTCCATTCATTAAGTGAGCTAATATCAAACAACCTCTTCTCACCGGCAAGTTTGAAGTCATAATTGAGCTCTTTAATAGCCCAATATGCTTTATGTTCAAGTTCGAGAGGTAAGTGACATGCTTTTCCATAAACCATCTTGTACGGAGACATACCCATAGGATTTTTATATGCAGTTCTATAGGCCCATAATGCATCATCAAGTTTCTTGGACCAATTCTTTCTAGATCTATTCACAGCCTTTTGCAAAATTAATTTGAGCTCTCTATTGCTCAACTGTACTTGACCGCTAGACTGTGGGTGATAAGGAGATGCAATTCTATGATTAACATCATACTTAGCAAGCATTTTACGAAAAGCACCATGAATAAAATGTGAACCACCATCAGTCATAAGATATCTAGGGACTCCGAACCTCAGAAAAATAACTCTTTTAAGCATCTTAATAGAGGTGTTATGATCAACACTACTCGTTGGAATAGCTTCTACCCACTTAGTAACGTAATCAATAGCAACTAAAATATGTGTGTAACCATTAGAGGCAGGAAAAGATCCCATATAATCAAAGCCCCAAACATCAAATGGTTCAATGACAAGAGAATAGTTCATAGGCATTTCTTGACGTCTACTAATATTACCAATCCTTTGACATTCATCACAAGACAAGACAAACTTACGGGCATCTTTGAAGAGAGTAGGCCAATAAAAACCGGATTGCAATACCTTATGTGCAGTTCTATCTCCAGCGTGGTGTCCTGCATATGGTTCAGAGTGACACTTGCGTAGGATCTGTTCCTGTTCATGCTCACGTACACAGCGTCCAATAACACCGTGTACTCCTTCTTTATAAAGGTGCGGGTCATCCCAGAAGTAATGTCTAAAATCATAAAAGAACTTTTTCTTTTGCTGGTACGTGAAACTAGGTGGTATAAATACCAACCATGTAATTAGCATAATCAACATACCATGGAGCAGTACGAGAAGCATTAATGACCGCTAATTTTTCATTAGGAAAGCTATCATCAATAGGTAGTGGGTCATCATGAACATTCTCTAACCTAGACAAAAGTTGTCTGCAACGGGGTTCTCAGCTCCCTTTCTATCAATAATATGCAAATCAAATTCTTGGTGCAAGAGAACCCATCTAATAAGTCTAGGCTTAGCATCTTTCGTTTCCATAAGATATTTAATAGCAGCATGATCAGTGTGAATAGTAACTTTAGAATCAACAATGTAAGGTCTGAACTTATCACAAGAAAACACAACTGCTAAGAATTCTTTTTCAGTAATAGCATAATTTCTCTGGGCAGTATCAAGAGTTTTACTAGCATACTGGATAACATATAATTTCTTATCAACTCTTTGCCCTAGAACAACACCTACAGCATAATCACTAGCATCACACATAATTTCAAAGGGTAAATTCCAATCAGGTGGATGAACAATGGGTGTAGTGATCAAAGCTTTCTTAAGTATTTCAAATGCTTCTACACAATCATCATGAAAGACAAAAGGAATATCTTTTTGCAATAAATTTGTCAGAGGCCTAGAGTTTTTAGAAAAGTCCTTAATGAACCTCCTATAAAAACCGACATAACCAAGGAAACTTCTTATACCTTTAATGTCCTTGGGACATGTCATGTTTTCAATAGCATCAACTTTAGCTTTATCAATTTCAATATCTTTCTTAGAAATCTTATGCCCCAAGACAATGCCTTCATTAAACATAAAGTGGCTCAAGAAATCATGAAAAAAGGATCCATAAACAGAGAATTCATCCATGAATACCTCACAAATCTTTTCACAAAAGTCAGAGAATATAGCCATCATGCATCTTTGAATGGTAGCAGGTGCATTACATAAACCAAAAGGCATACGTCTATAAGCAAAAGTACTGAAAGGGCAAGTAAAAGTAATTTTTGACTGATCCTCCGCTGACACAGGTATTTCAGAGAAACCAGAATAACCATCTAGAAAGCAGAAATGTGTATGTTTGGATAGTCTTTCTAGCATTTGATCAATAAAAGGTAAAGGGTAATGATCTTTCTTAGTAGCTTTATTTAATTTACGGAAACCAATTACCATCCTATAACCTGTTATAATTCTTTGCGGGATCAATTCATCTTTATCATTAGGGAGGACAGTAATACCTCCCTTCTTAGGAACGCAATGGACAGGACTTACCCAATCACTATCAGCAACAGGATAAATTATACCTACCTCAAGGAGCATTAGTATCTCCTTTCTTACCACTTCTTTCATCTTAGGATATAATCGTCGTTGAGGATCTCTAACTGGTTTGGCATCTTTCTCCATCTTAATTTTGTGTTGGCATAGAGTGGGACTATTACCCTCAAGATCATCCATAGAATAGCAGCACGGTGCTTCTTCAGAGTTTTCAATAATCTTTCCTCTTCTTGCTATGAAAGGTTAGCACTAATAATAACAGGATATATTTTCTTTTCATCAAGATAAGCATATTTAAGATTGTCAGGTAAAGGTTTGAGCTCAAACACGGGATCACCCTTGGGTGGAGGGGGATCCCCTAGGATTTCAACAGGCAAGTTGTGTTTCAGAATAGGACCCTGTTGAAGGAATACTTCAACTATTTCCCTTCTTTCATTCATAAACATATCATTTTCATGGTCTAGCAAATATTGTTCTAACGGATCAGTAGGAGGCACGACAATAGAAGCAAGACCGATAATCTCATCCTTACTAGGTGATTCTTTATCACGGGGTTGTCTACAAAACTTAGCAAAATTAAACTCATGAGACATATCCCCTAAGCCAATAGTAACAATATCCTTTTCACAATCAATCCTAGCATTAACAGTATTCAAGAAGGGTCTACAAAATATAATGGGACAAAAGTCATCTTGTGGGGAACCAAGAACAAGAAAATAAGCAGGATATTTAACTTTCCCACGCAAGACTTCAACATCTCTAACAATCTCAACTTGTCGTGGTGGGCGCACGGCAGATGCCAAGGGATGGCTAAAGAGAGGAGGAGGCTCGAGGGCGCTGGTGGGATTTGGGCGAGGTTGATATGCGCGGGCACGGGACGTCGCCGGACATATCCAGGTTCGGGGCTCTCCGGAGAGATAACACCCCTAATCCTGCCGAGTTTAGTTTGATGGTTGATAGTACAATGTCGCTCCTAGAGCTGTTTGGAGGAGGAAGGAGGCTGGCCAAGGCTCCGGCTGCTCCTTCTCCTTGGTGTTGCTATGTAGTGCCTAGTCCTATCTTTCTTGCTCTATCTTGTGTGGCTTTTCATGCCGTGTGTGTCATATGTCTCTGTGGAATATCTCTGTGGGGACCCCGACTCGCAAGTCGTGATCGCCGAATGCACGTGTACAGTGATCCCAGAGATCAATGCTCACTGAACACACAGAAGCTGAATAACAAGAGTCTTACATCCATACATACCGTATTACACAAGTAGGACCATTATGGTCGAGCCTGGAGTACAACATCGCAGCGGAAACTTCGTCGATAACTTGGACCCATGCCATCCGCCTTAACCCTACAGCATTCTCGACCGAAGCGCCCTAGCTCGCATGCTCGCCACCGAAGTGTTCTCCATCGCATCCTCGTTCTTTCATGCCCGGTCAATGAAATAACCAAGGCAAGCCAATGAGTACTTTGAATGTACTACAAGCAACCCATGTTTTGGTTCAAGGTACAACAATGCATGACATAGGTAAATTTTTGCATAAAGCTAGTTTTGAGTGCAATGACATGTTCAACATCCTATAAAGCATGCATCAAGAGAATTCAAGTAACCATAAGAACTGGTCACAGATATCAACATAAATAGAATGGGCACCAACCCATTTACCATAAACGGAGTGGGCACCAACCCATCTCAATCGTATCAAGTCCTGGACTTGATTCATAACAACACCATCATCTCACACACACCGGGTTTGAAAACAAGTGGACGTAGCCCAAGAGCGGTTACCCAACTGTCCATGACCGTGGACACGGCTATTCGAATAGTTTTACACTCTGCAGAGGTTGCACACTTTACCCACTAGATCCGGGGAACTTCCGTGTCAAACCACGACCCGCGGTACCTCAAGTACCCGGGGTAAGCACCCGATCACTACCTTTCCCTAGACGACACTAACATGGAGTCCACTCGATTGGTAGTAACCCCCGTGCCAACATTTCACATCTTAAAGTCGCGGAGCCTTGTCCCATATTCATCACATACCACAAGCACGGGGTACCAACGGTGTGTCCGGTGCCTCGTGAAAACAGTCATGGCCGCCCTACCGCACGACCCGTCCCCAAGAGAGAGCACCAACTCTCCCCGTCACTAGTAATGCGGGCTCCAAGCTAGTATCGCCTAGGTACTCAACAATGCCCTTTCCCATATAAGGGTAGAGTGGTCGCATGTAAGGTTGGAATAACGGTCGCAACTCCGACCAATCCGCTTTTGAAAACAACACACCCTTTTGCTTGGCACACCACTTCGCCATCAAGTGGTCACCCATCTCATCATCTCCCTCGGGCATAAGTGGCACCCGACGGGTTTTCAAAAGTCTTGAAAATATTTGTCTCCACCACCATGCACAAACCCGTCCCATTTATGTAGCTCCTATTTTAGCATCCTATCTACTCCCACCGCATAACCCTCATAAGAAGGTAGGGCCATGCACAATGCAAGTATCAACGAGGAAGTAATCGAGGCAACCAACCCACGTGGTTCACCATCTCATCATGATTCCGATGCAACAATAATGAAGAGCTATAAATGACATGCATATAAAGGGTTTCATAGTCATGGTCAAAGGGCTGCTTGCTGCTCCTCGAGTCTTCAAGTCTTCGTCCTTCTCCAAGTACTCCGCCTACTTCACAAACTAACGCCGAAACAAACACAATGAGCAACACAACAAGGCAAGAATAAATGTGCTCTAAAAATGTGAAGTTGACTTTTATTGGATACCTCTGGTCATATGAGGAATGACCAAAGTGATTTCATTGGAAGTGGATCAATGGACATCTCCGAACATTTCAATATGATGGAATCAAGAGGTTTATGGATTTGTTAGAAGTGTACAGAAATATATTTTTGAAAAATGAGCAAAGGCACCCATTTGACAAAGCATGATTTTAGAAGCATCAAGGAATTGGTTTCACTGGATTTGGAGTTCAAATGAATTTCCTATGAATTTGCAAAGTTGGCTATATATAGAGAAATAGACCATTATTTGAGGTGATACAGAAGGTACTAGTAAAAATGTTCAAAAACTATGTTTTGAACTTATAGACATCTAGGATTTTGAATCATGGGATTTGGATCAAAAATGGGCTCTCTGTGATTTTCCAAAGTTCATCACAGAAATGGAAAAATAGGGTTTTGATAAATATTTGTGAAGAAAAACTTTATGGAAAAATGTGCAGATTGCACCTTGTGATAGATCAGGAATTTATGAACTGTTAGAAATTTGAATCATCAAGTTTGGAGATAATATGAATATTCTATGGATTTTAGAAGTTCCCTGGAAAAGAAAAAGGAAAGGGATTTACCTAAATGGGCCAAATCTGGGCGGCGGCAGAGCGCACCGGGCGAGGGATAGCGGCGGTGCTACTGGGCCGGCCCAGTAGCTCGGCCACGGGCGCGGAGTGGGGGTGACGTAGAAGGCGGACTCAGGAAAATACGCCTCCCTCGAGCGAAGGCGTCAGCGAGCAGAGGCCGTGTTCACTTAACTCATGGGCCCGCCCCACTGTGCCGCTGACGAGCGGGGCCCACCTGTCGGGTTCATCCCCAACCTCCCGCTCGAACAGAGCAGAGGCAAGGGCGGCGTCGACGGCGGCTTGCCGGCGCTGCAGGGCATCCCCGGCGATGCTCTTCCCACCGGCGCACTCAGGAGGCGATGCCGCGCCCATCCATGGGTGGCACGACCGCCGAGGAGCTCTGTGGTCGAGCACGGTGTTAGCCCCGGCGGAGGAGGTCGTCGGCGGTGGTGGTTACTGGCGCCACGGCTGACCCACGAGGAGGGGGAGAAGCTCGGGAGGGGCTCGCGGTGATGGTGGCGACGCTCTAGTGCGGTCCAGAGGGAAGGAGGAGGAGAGATGGGTGTGGATTTAGGCGGAGGCCGACGGCAAGGCTCCGGCCATGCAGAAGGATGGAGGGCACGAGGAGGGGTGTTGGTTGGTCCAGAGGGACTCTAGGGGAGAGGGGGAGCAAACGGAGTGGAGAGGAGGCTCGGGGGTGCCTTTAAATAAGCGAACGGCGGGTGTCAGGGACTCGTCTTGCCATGCGAGCTCCCCGTTCTGCTGCTGGAGGTCACGGGCGCGCGTGGGTATGTCCGGGGTGTTCATGGGGTTGGTCCAGGGCCAGAGGAGGGAAGAGAAGGAGCGGGGGAGTGTCAGGGCGCCGCGCGTGTGAGCATGCCCATTGGAGCTCTCGGGCCGGCCGGCAGCGTCTGAAAGGAGGCAGCAGGAGGGAGAACGAGGAGGGGGCCGGCTCGGTGTCGTGTTGCGGACGTCGAGGAGCATCGATCGCGCGAGGGGGAGGCTCGAGGTGGTCAGGTGTGCTGTGTCAACGGCCGGGAGCACGCTGACGTGCTCCAGAGCGCTGAATGGCCGCACCTGCAGCTTTTTATACACACCAAGGCCCACTTGTGTCTCTGTAGCTGGGGATAAACAAAGGTGAAAGAAGCTTTGGATGCTCTGCAACATGTCGGGGGTGAGAGAGAGATGACAAAGGAGGAAAAGTGGATGTCCAGAGAAGAAAATGGAGCCCTTCCCCTTAATCATTGCCTCTCGGGCAGGGAAGCACACCAGAGGTAGAGGGAACTAGGAGGGCTGTGGTAAAAGGAGAAGTCATGGAGATTAGTGGAAGAGGTCCAAATAGTGGTTTTTGCAAAATGCCGTAAGGTGTTTGATGTTGGTTTGGGAAAGTAGATGATCTCCATAGGCCATGAGACTCCATAGGGTGATATGACACATATATTTAGGGCCTTCCACCAATTTGGAGATCATTTGAAGAAAGTGGACAATGCAACTTTGGTAAACCCTAGAAATTAGCAGAAATGAACTTGTGTAGATTTAGTTGAGCAAATCACTTCTCCTTGATGCACCACATGGTGTGGTGGCCTCATTTGGTCATGTGATCATGCTCACAAAAGTTGGTGTCAAGGAGAGAAAGTTGGTAATGCAAAGTTGTTCAAATATGGTTCTGGACAGAAAGGGTTTTGGGGCACTCTGATCAAGTTAACTTGCTCTCCAACTTGTGCCATTTGGTCTAGATGAATTATTAGACCATTAGAGCAAGTTCACAAGGTTTGAGAACATTTGGGCATGTTTGGCAATGTAAAGTTGCTCAAACTTCAAAATGGGCAGAAATGGTTTTGAGAGGTTTTGATGATGCTATCTTGTTCTCCAAGTCATGAGACTTGGCAAGATCACCAAATATGTCATATGTGACATGATAGAATTTTGTTGGAATATTTGGAGAAGATTTCCTTTGTAAATATTTCAAAAGCTTGAAATATCCGAAAGGGTTTATGAGGGTTTGACCAATATTTTGATCATAACCATGTGTTGAAACTCTTATATATGGACTATATATGTCCTATGAGTTTCCCTAAATTTTGGCAAATATTTCTGAAGCAATAAAATAATTTTTCCCTATTAAAGACCATTTCTGGACTTAAGAAAAGCTTATAAATAAAATAGGAAAATAACCTTTAAAATTATATTTTGTGGTTTCGGGAATACTATATCTAATAGGAGTCAAATATATTTTTAGGAAGATTTTACTGCCCTTAATTAAGTACTTGCAAAGGCAAACCTCAATTCAGGGTTTCAAAAAACTAATTTTGGAAAATACTATTTGGCCAAATTATTTTTGTAAAAAATATTTTTATGTCCTATACACATGGCATGATCATTGGCTCAAGGGTTTGGAGCAAGGAGATGAAGTATAGGAGTTGGAGGATTTATTTTATTTTTAGAGCACTTGCAAACAAAGAGAAAAAATCCAATCAAGCAAAGTCCAAAACACTCAAAAGTTTTTGTCAAACCACATTTTTGCATGATTAAGAGCTTAAGTGCTGAGCCAAGAAAATCAGGGTGTGACAGACCTACCCCCCTTACAAGAATCTCGTCCCCGAGATTCCCAGACTAGATGCGGAATAGGATATAGAGACTTGGATATGGGGTGGTCTTCAAGTCTTCATGTTGCTTTTGCTTCCGTGTAGTGCTCCATTGAACTTGAAGTACTTGACGGTGTGGCTTCATGCATGACGCTCCTCTTGATCTAGGTTGCTAACGGGTGGCTCGCGGTAGGTTATACTGGGCTAGGGGTCGATAGTTTGGTGGTTAATGTCCTTATGGAGATCGGGCAGGTTAGGGAGTTGGAAACACTTCCGGGTTGGGATGCATGGAAAGCGCCAGCACCCTGTAGCTCAGTGGCAACTCCGCTGGTAGCTGTCTATTCTTCGCCTTTATGGTGATCTTGAGGGGGGTTGTTAAATCTTGGAGTGATCTCGATGAAGGCCGATGAATCTTGGGCGAGCTTTCCTTTGACATGGAAGCGCTGGGTTCCTTTGAGAGGGGCGACCCGGAGATAAACATGGTATCCAACCCGGAAGGTCATGTCTCAACGACGTGAGTCAACGTAGCTCTTCTGTCTTGACTTGGTAGTCTTCAAATGTTCTCTGACGAGCTGGACTTGCTCTTCCGCTTCACGGGGGATGTCGGGCCCAAAGACAAGTCCTTCTCCGGTCTCTGACCAATTGAGGGGTATGCGGCACTTCCGTCCGTATAACACTTCAAATGGTGCCACCTGAAGGCTTGACTTCAAGGTTAGTTAAGAATCTGGTGCAACCAGTTCCAACCCAAGCTTTCAAGTTCTTCATACAGTATGGCAGCTGTCCTTGAGCATAGCATTCAAGGAACAAGCCTTTCTGCTTAATGCATCTGCTACCACATTAGCCTTTCCAGGGTGGTATTGAACACTGAGGTCATATACCTTGATTAAGTCTAGCCATCTTCTTTGCCTCGTGTTCAATCCCTTTTGAGTGAAAATATACTTCAGACCTTCGTGATCCGTGTATATCTCACATCCCTTCCGTAAGAGATAATGTCGCCATGTCTTCAGGGCATGAACCACTGCTGCTAGCTCAAGGTCATGAGTAGCGTAGTTTCCTTCATGAGGCCGTAGTTGCCTTTGGGAGGAGTGGCTTGCAGATGTGCACAGTCTTCAACGCGGAAGCTCATTCCTTGACGACGGTGGTTGGTATAGTTCTTCCTCCTTGACATGGCGGTCTTCGGATGTTCCCTAACCAGCTGATCAACTCTTCTTCCGTCTTCGTGTGGACATTCATGTCCTCAAGTAAGGATGATGATCTACTTGCCCAAGTACTCTATGAAGTATTTGGGGTACGCAGAGTGGGCTGAGGCATTGGTGAGGGTCCCGTTGAGCATTGGTCAAGATCTTATTGATCTAGAGCCAAGGCCCAAGGTCATGATCTAACCGTGTTGTGGCTTGGTAGGGCATAAGGGCTTCAAGGATTCTAGTGTGCAAATGAACATTTATCATCCTATCTTTAAGCACGGTTTCTGAGATGCCAATAGTCTATCTAGTCCTCCAAACAGATCACCTCATACTATTGAAAGCATCATTAGTATAGGTCAACTCCAGTCATCACTCATGCTAATCATATCCTCATGACTCCCAAGAGGAGGTCTAACAAAATCATATATGTCTACGATCGCCAAACTCATGTGTGTGCGGCCACCCCTAAAAATCCATGGGTAGAGCATACAAGCTTCCAAGCTGGAATAAAACAGGACAATCTAAGTGCTCAGCCTGGTCTCCCAAGGTCTACGATAAAGCATCTCTACCCTAAGGAAACACGTCGTAAGCCACTCCAAGATCTTGTTTCCTTCCTATGAATCGTCTCCAAAAGCCCATTAATCAACTTCCATCGGTCACTACCCAATCCATTAATTCCACAAATCGAATGTCGATGGTGTTCCACATGATCTCCTAATGTTCCTATAATCCCCAATACTTGAAAGGGCTGCCTTACTATAGTTAGTCCACCAATTCCCGTTATTGCGATCTAGTAATACTCCAAGGCCATGCTCACAAAGATGCCTAAATAAACTCCGACAATTAGTCCAATCTCCTAGTTTATCGTCCACCGAGAAACATGGTATCATGATCGAGATCATCAGTCTAAATCCAATTTACTCCGAACCATGTAGACATTCTCCGCATCTATATTTAACTAGGATCACCCATTTAAACCCAAATCTTGTGTCCAACGAGAATTCCTACAGGTTCCCCCAAGTTATTTACGTAACATCAACTGTCTCCTATCCATATCTTCTGTTCAAGTCAAATCCTTGCACTTCCAGGAGTTCCAGCCTGCGATCATAATTGTCCTAGAAATCCAAACTTTTACTCAGGGGTAATGGAAGCTATGCTACTCTATAATCACGATCCCACCAAGCTCATCTAACCACATGGTAGCCTTATAATCCACCAAAGAATCTCAGATAATCCCTCAAAGTCATTGATATAAACTCACCAAGTCCTTGCCCTCTATCCCTATATCCTTGAATTGGTCTCCCTATGGCATCGTCAGTTTTGGTGCGATCTTAGGAAGATAACGTGCTCATTCACTATGTCCACTAGTTCCAAAATGGACCCAGTGACAAGCAAGGTTACGGAGGCTTAACAGATTCTCCTGCAATTCCGTAGGTTAAGCTCATGGTCAAGGTTTCGAGCTGGGGTATCTCGTGAAGCTTCAAAGGATCTAGGAATGGGTTTCTAGTCTTGAGGGTTAAACATAATTCTACGGGTTTCACTTGGTCGAGGAGGCTGCCACAAAAGTCTTCATTGCTAGTTGGTTGCCGAAGCAGATTCCTTGGTGCATCTTGTCTTGCTGGTCTTCAGTTGAGGAAAGAGATGGGAGGGAAAAGTAGCATAGAGAAGGGGAATGCCTAAAGGGGGTTCTATAGTGCAAGTGCGAACAAACAGGTGCCAAAAAGGGTCAAACACAAACAACAAAATAAGGCAGGTGATATAGTCGCATACTTGTTGCCTAGGGCAAAAGTGCGACTTATATCAAAACATAAACAATTAAAAACAAGCAACACACATTCATGGTTCTACTCGAACCATCATACGGACTTGACTGCGCATAGGGGGGTACACGACTCATCCTACCCTAGGGGTTCTCGGACTCCATAGCCGTGCCTTGTGCCTCGTGCAGTCTCCCGGGCTTCCCTTAGGTGTTGCTATGTTTCTTGTAGTTGTTCGACGACAACGATCCCGGTTGAGCTTGAAGAGTCTTCAACAGCTTCTCGCCTGTTGAAGTGATGGGGTGAAGGTGGCTTCTCATAGCAGGCATTGACTCGGTCTTCTGTTGTCTTCTGAGCCATCGATGGTACCAGGTAGGTAATCCTTTATGCAATGACATGATCAAAGCATAACAGAGGTCCATCCTGTCGGTTACGTTGATGATAACATCGACACCAAGAGCCGGGGATGAGGAGAACCGTTTTCCTGCTCACTATGGTGAGGCGGACCAAATGGCTAGGTTCTCATCCATCGGTGGTTGACGATACAACAACGGTAGTGACATGGTTACTCTATTAGCGATGTATATCATGATCTTGCATATTCTATCCCCGGTCATCGAGGCTAAGGTTGCATCATCCCGGGCAGTTTCAGGTGTCACCACCTCCACAGGTCTTCGTGTCCTCATTCCTCGAGGATGCATCTTCTGTTGGTTTCTTCTTGTTGTGATGTCGCCAATCTTGTGTTCGGAGATGTGGGTGAATGTCCGCAAGGCAACTTCCTTCTTGATCACCCACGAGGATTACAAGGAATCCAAAGGCTAGGGACATAAGGGTTCTAGCGACCATTAAATCTTGAAGGAAGAGGAAGTATATCTTAGCTTTCGAAAAACTCAGAAGGGGAAGAGAAGAATAAATAGTTTTGAAAATTAGTAGTAGTTTTGGAAATAGTTTTACCCTAACTATCGACCATGCTAACTAAGGCTTCCTACAGTCAGGATGGCTCTGATACCAGCTCTGTGGGGACCCCGACTCGCAAGTCGTGATCGCCGAATGCACGTGTACAAAGGATCCCGAGATCAATGCTCACCGAACACACGTAAGCTGAATAACAAGAGTCTTACATCCATACATACCGTATTACACAAGTAGGACCATTATGGTCGAGCACGAGTACAACATCGCAGCGAAACTTCGCCGATAACTTGGACCCATGCCATCCGCCTTAACCCTACAGCATTCTGACCGAAGCGCCCTAGCTCGCATGCTCGCACCAAGTGTTCTCCATCGCATCCTGTTCTTTCATGCCTGGTCAATGAAATAACCAGTGGCAAGCCAATGAGTACTTTGAATGTACTCGCAAGCAACCCATGTTTTGGTTCAAGGTACAACAATGCATGACATAGGTAAATTTTTGCATAAAGCTAGTTTTGAGTGCAATGACATGTTCAACATCCTATAAAGCATGCATCAAGAGAATTCAAGTAACCATAAGAACTGGTCACAGATATCAACATAAATAGAATGGGCACCAACCCATTTACCATAAACGGAGTGGGCACCAACCCATCTCAATCGTATCAAGTCCTGGACTTGATTCATAACAACACCATCATCTCACACACACCGGGTTTGAAAACAAGTGGACGTAGCCCAAGAGCGGTTACCCAACTGTCCATGACCGTGGACACGGCTATTCGAATAGTTTTACACTCTGCAGAGGTTGCACACTTTACCCACTAGATCCGGGGAACTTCCGTGTCAAACCACGACCCGCGGTACCTCAAGTACCCGGGGTAAGCACCCGATCACTACCTTTCCCTAGACGACACTAACATGGAGTCCAATCGATTGGTAGTAACCCCCGTGCCAACATTTCACATCTTAAAGTCGCGGAGCCTTGCTCCCATATTCATCACATACCACAAGCACGGGGTACCAACGGTGTGTCCGGTGCCATGTGAAAACAGTCATGGCCGCCCTACCTGGCACGACCCCGTCCCAAGAGAGAGCACCAACTCTCCCCCGTCACTAGTAATGCGGGCTCCAAGCTAGTATCGGCCTAGGTACTCAACAATGCCCTTTCCCATATAAGGGTAGAGTGGTCGCGCATGTAAGGTTGGAATAACGGTCGCAACTCCGACCAATCCGCTTTGAAAACAACACACCCTTTTGCTTGGCACACCACTTCGCCATCAAGTGGTCACCCATCTCATCATCTCCTCGGGCATAAGTGGCACCCGACGGGTTTTCAAAAGTCTTGAAAATATTTGTCTCCACCACCATGCACAAACCCGTCCCATTTATGTAGCTCCTATTTTAGCATCCTATCTACTCCCACCGCATAACCCTCATAAGAAGGTAGGGCCATGCACAATGCAAGTATCAACGAGGAAGTAACTGAGGCAACCAACCCACGTGGTTCACCATCTCATCATGATTCCGATGCAACAATAATGAAGAGCTATAAATGACATGCATATAAAGGGGTTTCATAGTCATGGTCAAAGGGCTGCTTGCTGCTCTCTGAGTCTTCAAGTCTTCGGTCCTTCTCCAAGTACTCCGCCTACTTCGCCAACTAACGCCGGAAACAAACACAATGAGCAACACAACAAGGCAAGAATAAATGTGCTCTAAAAATGTGAAGTTGACTTTTATTGATACCTCTGGTCATATGAGGAATGACCAAAGTGATTTCATTGAAGTGGATCAATGGACATCTCCTAACATTTCAATATGATGGAATCAAGAGGTTTATGGATTTGTTAGAAGTGTACAGAAATATATTTTTGAAAAATGAGCAAAGGCACCCATTTGACAAAGCATGATTTTAGAAGCATCAAGGAATTGGTTTCACTGGATTTGGAGTTCAAATGAATTTCCTATGAATTTGCAAAGTTGGCTATATATAGAGAAATAGACCATTATTTGAGGTGATACTGAAGGTATTAGTAAAATGTTCAAAAACTATGTTTTGAACTTATAGACATCTAGGATTTTGAATCATGGGATTTGGATCAAAAATGGGCTCTCTGTGATTTTCCAAAGTTCATCACAGAAATGGAAAAATAGGGTTTTGATAAATATTTGTGAAGAAAATCTTTATGGAAAAATGTGCAGATTGCACCTTGTGATAGATCAGGAATTTATGAACTGTTAGAAATTTGAATCATCAAGTTTGGAGATAATATGAATATTCTATGGATTTTAGAAGTTCCCTGGAAAAGAAAAAGGAAAGGGATTTACCTAAATGGGCCAAATCTGGGCGGCAGCAGAGCGCACCGGGCGAGGGATAGCGGCGGTGCTACTGGGCCGGCCCAGTGGCTCGGCCACGTGCGCGGAGTGGGGGTGACGTAGAAGGCGGACTCAGGAAAATACGCCTCCCTCGGCGAAGGCGTCGGCGCGAGGCCGTGTTCACTTAACTCATGGGCCCGCCCCAGTGTCAGCCGACGAAGCGGGCCCACTGTCGGGTTCATCCCCAACCTCCCGCTCGAACAGAGCAGAGGCAAGGGCGGCGTCGACGGCGGCTTGCCGGCGCTGCAGGGCATCCCCGGCGATGCTCTTCCCACCGGCGCACTCAGGAGGCGATGCCGCGCCCATCCATGGGTGGCACGACCGCCGAGGAGCTCAGGGTCGAGCACGGTGTTGGCCCCGGCGGAGGAGGTCGTCGGCGGTGGTGGTTACGGCGCTACGGCCACAGGGAGGAGGGGGAGAAGCTCGGGAGGGGCTCGCGGTGATGGTGGCGACGCTCTAGTGCGGTCCAGAGGGAAGGAGGAGGAGAGATGGGTGTGGATTTAGGCGGAGGCCGACGGCAAGGCTCCGGCCATGCAGAAGGATGGAGGGCACGAGGAGGGGTGTTGGTTGGTCCAGAGGGACTCTAGGGGAGAGGGGGAGCAAACGGAGTGGAGAGGAGGCTCGGGGGTGCCTTTAAATAAGCGAACGGCGGGGTGCCGTGGACTCGTCTTGGCGAGCTCCCACCCGTTCTTTGGAGGTCACGGGCGCGTGGGTATGTCCGGGTGTTCATGGGGTTGGTCCAGGCAGAGGAGGGAAGAGAAGGAGCGGGAGTGTCGGGCGCCAGCGTGTGAGCATGCCCATTGGAGCTCTCGGGCGGCAAGCGCTCTGAAAGGAGGCAGCAGGAGGGAGAAGGAGGAGGGGCCGGCTCGGTGTCGTGTTGCGGACGCCGAGGAGCATCGACCGGCGCGAGGGGAGGCTCGAGGTGGTCAGGTGTGCTGTGTCAACGGTCGGGAGCACGTTGACGTGCTCCAGAGCGCTCGAATGGCCGGCACCCGCAGCTTTTTTATGCAGCACACAAGGCCCACTTGTGTCTGTAGCTGGGGATAAACAAAGGTGAAAGAAGCTTTGGATGCTCTGCAACATGTCGGGGGTGAGAGAGAGATGACAAAGGGAGGAAAAAGTGGATGTCCAGAGAAGAAAAATGGAGCCCTTCCCCCCTTAATCATTGCCTCTCGGGCAGGGAAGCACACCAGAGGTAGAGGGGAACTAGGAGGGGCTGTGGTAAAAAGGAGAAGTCATGGAGATTAGTGGAAGAGGTCCAAATAGTGGTTTTTGCAAAATGCCAGAAGGTGTTTGATGTTGGTTTGGGAAAGTAGATGATCTCCATAGGCCATGAGACTCCATAGGGTGATATGACACATATATTTAGGGCCTTCCACCAATTTGGAGATCATTTGAAGAAAGTGGACAATGCAACTTTGGTAAACCCTAGAAATTAGCAGAAATGAACTTGTGTAGATTTAGTTGAGCAAATCACTTCTCCTTGATGCACCACATGGTGTGGTGGCCTCATTTGGTCATGTGATCATGCTCACAAAAGTTGGTGTCAAGGAGAGAAAGTTGGTAATGCAAAGTTGTTCAAATATGGTTCGGATGTAAAGGGTTTTGGGGCACTCTGATCAAGTTAACTTGCTCTCCAACTTGTGCCATTTGGTCTAGATGAATTATTAGACCATTAGAGCAAGTTCACAAGGTTTGAGAACATTTGGGCATGTTTGGCAATGTAAAGTTGCTCAAACTTCAAAATGGGCAGAAATGGTTTTGAGAGGTTTTGATGATGCTATCTTGTTCTCCAAGTCATGAGACTTGGCAAGATCACCAAATATGTCATATGTGACATGATAGAATTTTGTTGGAATATTTGGAGAAGATTTCCTTTGTAAATATTTCAAAAGCTTGAAATATCCAGAAAGGGTTTATGAGGGGTTTGACCAATATTTTGATCATAACCATGTGTTGAAACTCTTATATATGGACTATATATGTCCTATGAGTTTCCCTAAATTTTGGCAAATATTTCTGAAGCAATAAAATAATTTTTCCCTATTAAAGACCATTTCTGGACTTAAGAAAAGCTTATAAATAAAATAGGAAAATAACCTTTAAAATTATATTTTGTGGTTTCGGGAATACTATATCTAATAGGAGTCAAATATATTTTTAGGAAGATTTTTACTGCCCTTAATTAAGTACTTGCAAAGGCAAACCTCAATTCAGGGGTTTCTGAAAAACTAATTTTTGGAAAATACTATTTGGCCAAATTATTTTTGTAAAAAAATATTTTTATGTCCTATACACATGGCATGATCATTGGCTCAAGGGTTTGGAGCAAGGAGATGAAGTATAGGAGTTGGAGGATTTATTTTATTTTTAGAGCACTTGCAAACAGCAGAAAAAAATCCAATCAAGCAAAGTCCAAAACACTCAAAAGTTTTTGTCAAACCACATTTTTGCATGATTAAGAGCTTAAGTGCTGAGCCAAGAAAATCAGGGTGTGACAATCTCGAATGCCTCTGTAGGCGTAGACTCCTGGGGGGTTTTATAGATCAACCCATCCCAGGGTTACAATGGTAATATGCCGAGTCGGTGGGTCCGTATTGTCGGCGTCCGGGGTACCGGGCTGGGTCCCGCTTGGGGCTTGTGGTTCGCCGGGTTCCCCTAGGTGCGGGCCCCGCATGCCTAGGGGGACTGTGCGCCCTCTTGTCGATCATCATGGCGTGGCCGAGTCGAGCCGCGCACAATGTTCTCCGTCAGGCCGCCGCTTGCGATCATCAGCGGTGAGGGCGGGAACACTGTTGTCGTGCCAGCCCTTGTCAGCAGATAGGTAAGGGGCACTGTTGCCACGCTCTGGCTAACCACGGGTATGGGCGGGGGCACTGTAGTCTTGGTCATCAGTGATTGAGGTCTCGTCCCATCGTACGGCCTGGATGGGACGGGAGCTCACCCGTGGATGGGTTGCCATGGACGCCATGAGTGGGTTGGCTTGCTGGGGAAGCCATGGTTGCACCGGGTTGAGTTGCCTTGCGCCAGCCACTGCGGCCGGGTCGACGTACCTTGCCGAGTCGAGGGTCTTGGCCGGGTTGGCGCACGCCGTTTTGCGGGGCTATGCGGGCCCCGCTGTTTTTGAAATAGATCCGGGTTCCGTTGCCTGCCTGGAGTTCATCCCCCCGACAGTAGTTCCTGAAGCTGTGAAGGTCCGCCGTCTTCGGATGAGTGGGCCTTCGCAGCTTCCCCCTTGATCAAGGTGGAATCTATGAACGCCGGGTCCGGCAACACCCACTGTGTGCTGGTTTTCTCGGAAACCGGATCGCGGCATCCCGGCCGTGGCGGGAACCGAGGAGTCCATCGAATCTTGAGGCGATCCTCGGGCCATACATGGCGCCACGCCAGTGCCCTAAGACGGAGGGCCCGTGAAAGTGCAACTAATCCCGGTGGTTTTGGTAATTAATAACAACATATATATCATTGAACTAATTGTTTCTTGAGAATATTTTAGAAAGTTCAAGGATATGGGTATGGCAATGACCGATGATGTGGACCCTCAAAATGCTAAGGAAAACATTGGCAAAAGCTCAAGACTCCATTTTTGTTTAGTGATCCAAGATCACATTGAGTCCATAGGAAAGCCAATACTATTAAAAGGGATGAGGTTATGATGATGATCCGTTGCTCAAAGTGCTTAGTGATTTATCTCTCAAACTATCAGCAATCTTTCATTCCAACATATACTCATAAGTAATCTCGGTCCCACCGATTCCATAAACTCAGTCACACCGAGATGAACCACCTCAGCCATATACCCAAACCCTAGAAATTTCGGATTTTCCGATTCCAAACTCGGTCTCACCGAAACTAGTGTTGCCAACCTTCTGTAACCTTCTGTACTCAAATCGGTGTCACCGAGATGAGAAAGTCGGTCCCACCGAGATTGGCAAACCCTAGACTTTGGAAGAATCGGACTAACCGAGATTGTATTTTCGGTCCCACCGAAAATCACAACGTTCACAAGATTTGAACTTTCGGTCTCACCGAGTTGTCAACTTCGGTCTGACCGAGATTGGTCAAATGTGTGTAACGGTTGGATTTTGTGTGGAGGCTATAAATACCCTCCACCTCCTCTTCATTCGTGGAGAGAGCCATCGAAAGAACTACCACTCCTACCTTACATTTCGAGAAAAAAAACTACCTACCCTTGTGTTGAGATCAAGTTGCTCCACTCCCACCATATGAAACTTGATTTCTAGTCTTCCCAAGTTGCTATCCACTCAATCCTTTCTTCCACCACAGCCAAATCAGTGAGGAGAGTTGAGTGTTGGGGAGATTATCATTTGAAGCACAAGAGCAAGGAGTTCATCATCACCAACACCATCTATTACCTTTTGGAGGGTGGTGCCTCCTAGATTGGTTAGGTGTCGCTTGGGAGCCTCCGTCAAGATGTGGAGTTGAACCAAGAAGTTTGTAAGGGCAAGGAGATCGCCTACTTCGTGAAGATCTACCCCGAGTAAGGCTAGTCCTCCGTGGACGAGGCCATGATGGCATAGACAAGGTTGCTTCTTCGTGGACCCTTCGTGGGTGGAGCCTCCGTGGACTCTCGCAGCCGCTACCCTCCGTGGGTTGAAGTCTCCATCAACGTGGATTGACGATAGCACCACCTATCGGAACCACGAGAAAAATCTCCGTGTCTCAAATTGCGCTTGCTCTTCTCCACCTCTATTTACTACATGTGCAATTTACTTTCCGCTGCCATTACTCTAGAATTGCATGTGTAGGGTGATACTTGACTTGCTCATCATTGTGAACTTGCTAAAACTTGTCCTAATCAAAAGCTAAACTTTTAAATTGTCAAGTAGTCTAATCACCCCCTCTAGACATACTTCCGATCCTACAAGTGGTATCGAGCTTTGGTCTCCATTGGATTGGTTTCATTGCATTGACTCCATAAGCTTGGTTTCACAACCTAGGAGAGTATGGCGCCTAGTGAGGGTAATTTTCAGAGAGGTCCTTACTTTGATGGTTCAAATTTTGCTAGTTGGAAGCATAAAATGAAAATGCATATTCTTGGACATAACCCCGCCGCATGGGGCATTATTTGTGTTGGCTTGCAAGGTGAGTTCTTCGAGGAAGGAAAAGTTCCGGATCGCGGGCTACAATGGATGAATTGCGGATGTTACGTAACAATGCTCAAGCTTGTGACATTCTCTTCAATGCTTTGTGTCCCGAGGAGTTCAACAAGATCAGCCGCCTTGAGAATGCAAAAGAGATTTGGGATACTTTGGTCGAAATGCACGAAGGTACCGAGTCCGTGAAGGAATCAAAGCTAGATGTTCTTCAAGGTCAACTTGACAAGTTCAAGATGAAGGAAGGTGAAGGAGTCGCTGAAATGTACTCTAGGCTTGCTCTCATCACCAATGAGATTGCCGGCTTAGGAAGCGAAGAAATGACCGACCGATTCATCATCAAGAAGATTCTCGAGCTTTGGATGGAAAGTATGACACCGTGTGCACTTTGATCCAAATGATGCCAAACTACAAGAATCTCAAGCCTACCGAAGTCATTGGAAGAATTGTTGCTCATGAGATGACACTTAAAGATAAGGAAGAGCTTCACAACAAGTCAAGTGGTGCTTACAAAGCTACAGTTGAAGCTCCCACAACCTCAAGTGACAAGCTAGTTTCCAATGAAGAGATAAGCCTAATGGAGAAGAACTTCAACAAATTCTACAAGAGTAGAAGCAAAGAAAGAAGCTCAAAGTCTAGATCATATGATGAAAAGAGATCTTCTAGTCGTGATCGAAACTGCTACAATTGTGGAAGACCCGGACACTACTCAAATGAGTGTTCGACTACCCAAAAGAGAAGAGAAGAATCTCCAAGAAGAAGAAGCTCAAGAGAAGAGTCACCTCGCAAAGAGAGAAGGAGTAGAGATGATCGTTATGAACGAAGATCCTCTCGGAGAAGCAAGGATTCGGAAAGGAAAGACAAGTCATCAAGGAGCTACACAAGAAGAAAACATCAAGCTCATGTTGGTGAATGGGTCTCCGGCTCCGACTCCGACAATCACTCCGAAAGAAGCTATCACTCCAACTCCGAATACATCAAGATGAAGGTGTTGCGGTCTTGCTCTCGTATCCTCCAACTCCAACTCCTATGACTTGTTTGATTCACCAAATGAGGGAATTGGAAGATGCTTCATGGCAAAAGGCCCCAAGGTATCACACCCTAATTTATTGACTTTGATAGTGATGAAGATGACTTGCTTGGTGAAGATGACCTTTACATGACAAATCTAGTGAGCATAGTAATGATGAACATGCTAGTAGTCTTTATAGTCGAGAAGAGTCGAATGACAATGCTATGAAGGAGATTGAGCGCCTAACTAAAGAACTAAACACTCTTAAGTTAGCTCATGAAACAACTCAAGAAGATCATAGAGAGCTCCTAAGATCTCATGAGAAGCTACGCTCGAGAAGCTCAATCTAGAGCAAGAACATGAGTTTCTAAAAGCTATCAATGACGATCTTCAAAGAAGAGTTCTTCATATCTTGCCAAACGACTTCTCTTGTCTAATTTCTTGCCACCTATTAAAACTAAGCATGACAAGCATAAGAAAAATTCTTCATCTAGTAGTAACAATAATCATGCTAAATCAAATGTTGTTACTTCTAGTAATTCTCTTGATTCCACTAACAAAGTTTTAAGCCAAGTTTCACTTGAGCAAGAAAATAGTTTATTGAAAGGGATTATAGAGAAAGGTGTCTACAAGAGCCTTGCCGGAAGCAAGAACTTTGAGGAAATTGTTCGCAAGCAAGGAAGACACCGGAAGAATCAAGGAATTGGTTTTGAGCGAAAGTTCAACGCCGAGGGTGTTGAATGGGAAGAAGGTCAATATCCCACTCCAAAGTTTGTTTCTCAAAAGGAGAAGTATGATCCTACTTCTTCCAATGTGGAACAAGCTCAAGATGACCTTCCACCACAAAACCACAAGCTAAAAGGCAAGGACAAGCTTCAAGAGGAGATTGATGCATTCATTGAAGCACCCAAGGCCATGGTCAAGTGGGTTCCCAAGGAAACTTCAAGTTCTACTTCGACAAGCTCAACTACTACCCCAAGGATTCCCATCAAGATGATGTGGATCCCGAAGAAGAAGAACTAGAGTGTTCTTGAGGGTGACTCCGCCAACATACTTCACTCATATTCATTTTGGCGAGAACTTGTGCAATCAACTTCCACATCTTGCACTAGTTCATGGAGTCACAAACCCTCATGTTGGTAAGTCAAGGGACAAGGTAATCATTGCTTTCATGGACATCATCTATTGTGTACTTCAATCTATGTCCATGGATATCCTTGTTTGTTCCTTGTGGGACTAACCCATGTAGGTATTGAAAGTGCCCAATCCAAAGGATTGCTCCCAACTCTTGATGATCTTCATCAACATTGAGCATCCACATCTTCAACATCTACATGAAGTCTTCAACGACAACCCAAGGTTAGTTTGACCCTTTAAAAGGGGTTCTCACATCAAGGGGGAGCTTTGCTCTAAAGAATTGAGCTAAAGCATCTTCAAATGATGTGAACACATTAATGCTTTATGTAAAAGTGGTAACCCCACTTGTGCTTAAACGATGAGTATGACCTATGATCAAATGTTCTCATTTGACTCCTAAGTCAATATACTCATATATAGATGACCTAGTCATCGCCAAATTGTGTGCTAGTTGCTAGAGTTTTGTTTGTGCATGTTTGACACATATTTCATTTGCTATCTTATTGTGTGAGCATGTTGGATGCATAATTTTATCCATTCGAGGACATCCATTTGTTGCTTTGGTCTTTTGGATTTTTCTTTTTGACCAAATGGATGGACAAGAATGCCTAAGTTCCTCCCCTAGCTATCTATGCTTTCTTGTCTCAAATTCTATTCATGCTTATATCACAAACTTTGAACAAGTCTTTTTCGACAGACCGAGTGAGGAGCACTCGAGCCACCGATCCGTCAAAACTTAACTTCCAAAACCTTCTAAGTACTTTCAACAAACCAATATACTCAAATCGGACGCATCAAATCACTTGATTGATCTAGGTTTTCACCTCGGTGAAACCGAAGTTACAAATTTCGGCGTGACCAAGTGAGTAATCGCTGCGCTTCACTACAAGAAATATGTCAACTTGTGACCACCACTATTGGTCACCGAAAGGTCACAAATTTCCATTTACGACCTTTTGTGACCAAAAATGTAAGGTCAAAAGCTGGCGGTCGAAACGACTATAGCGACCTTTCTTCTGGAATGGTCAAAGACGTTTACGACCAAAATATTCCTACTGTGGCATTTTGGTCACTAGCAACCTCCCCCAGGCCACGTAGGCACCCAGCGTGGCAAGCTGACGTGGCACAAGGTTCAGCCCGGTCCAATTCGATTTTCTACATGGGCCGAGCCCAATAATTCGGCCTATTTGTGTTTTTTCTGTCTGTCAATTTTTGGTTGGGTTCATGGGCCAAGCCCAATATTGCAGCCTTTTTATTGTTGGGTTGTGGCCTTTTTGTCTAAACGAATTTAGTTTTTTCCAAAAGAAGGGTCCACTAGTCAGAAGGGTCCCAATTGTCAGGTTCTAGTAATAGGTTCCCATTTGTCATGTTGTGGTAAGTGAGTCCCACTTTTCTATATTTTTGCAATTAGATAATTTGATTCAAAAAGAGCCAATAAGTTATAATATTCCATACAACAGCCAAATAAAGTACATTACAATCCTGTACACCCAAAACTGAGATAGTATATTACAACAGCCAAGCAAAGTACATAGTAAAAATTTGGTATTCAGCTATAAAATACAACTAAATATACACATAACTAGCTCCAGTGAGCCAAATCGCATTCTGCGTCTGTTTTTTTTTCAGAATTCTTCTTCCTACAGCTCCTGTACACCCAACTTTTGAAGAATGAAGGCCAGCACCTGAAAATAATATGAATAGTTAGAAACATAATCAAGTGAAAAATTTGTTGCAGAACTTTAGATTTAACAGGAAACCATGCATATAACATTCTCATAACAGCAAAAACTGAGATATATTTTGCAAACGATAAGTACCAGGACAGGGCAAGTTAACAGAATAGATGGATAGTACAACAAGCCAGGGAGCAACAAGACACAAGCCATATGCATTACAAGCAACAAACAGTTCAGGGAACAGAAAGCAACAAACAGTTTAGGAACAGCAAACATGCATGCATGCAATTTAAGTACGCATTAGTAGTTGTACAACACAATGCCAAAGTTGGAGCAAATCATGATTAAGAAAACAATGGCAGCGGCATGGCATAATCAAATAATAATGTGAGCAAACACTTGGATATGAGTCACACTTGATCACAAAGAAAGAATGTGCTAGTAGTGTGCACTCACCAAAGAATGAATGAATCGCCATTGATTTGCTACATCGCACCATCCAAGGGGCTGACTTCTTCACGGCATCAATCGTATCTAGTATATGTGAAAAAGGGTGTTACAGCACCAATACAGCAGCTTCCTGCTCCTAACCAAAAACAAATACTGCAAGCATTGCTATAAGGAGCTTTGCTACTAACCCTAAAAATGCCCCCAGCAAGCTTTGCTAGGAGGCCCATCTCTCTGCTATAGCACCAATACAGCAGCTTTGTGCTCCTTCCGGGCCCGAGCTAGATTTTGCTGCATAATTGCAGAACACGATACAGGTGACACAACAGATTCACAGCTAAAACTTAGTAGAAACAAGCATCAATTCTAACAGGTAAAGCCCTTGGAACACATGTTGGGGCAGTAATCCATGGGATGGATTATGAGAACTACCAGTTACTGCTTACTAGAGAGATCTGCTGGCTACGATAATAACTAGTTTTATGATTCTATACATTTGATTGCCAGCACAGCTAAAGGTATAGCTTTTGAGTTATTTCTGTCACTAAGACACTGACTATCAGCAGCCTAAATCAAGCCAATTGAACTGATATACATAGGCCACTGCCATGAATCTTCAGCAGGAAAATAGAGAATGTTTTGAATTCACATGTTTATACATCGCGTCAATATTGTGGGCTCGATAATACTACGGAATCTGCCAAGTTCAAGAATAACCGTTGGTGTTGCCTCGATAGGATTCAGCTAACAACAACACCAAGAATGAGCTTCAAACGGGGAGGAAGGATTAGGCAGATGATACCTGGACAGAATACTTGAGCACGATGCCGGGGATGGTGTCCCCATGATGGACGGCGCGCGAGAGCGCGAATCGGGCGAGGAAGGCAAGGCGCCTGAAGGCCCCAGTGGCCGGGTCGCCGAGGATCGGCGCGACGCCTCTGTATGCCATGGAAGGCGGCCTCCAAAGATGGCGTGGTCGGAGACGACGGCGAGCCAGAGGCGGCAGACGACGCCGCCAGCCACGACGCTCAAGGGTAGGAGCCGTGCAGGCCGTCCACAGATTCCAGATCCTCGACACTCCAAAGAAGAAGAATCCAGGGCCTTCTTCTCCTGCTCGTTCTTTTTCTCCCGGCTTGCTCCTTCTCCGGGGTGCTCCTTCTCCTACAACAGCAAGAACATCAGGTTAATGACAACAGCAGTTTGACAACAGAAGAGGTCAATAACAACAGCATCAATTCCTGGGAATGCTTTAATTTAGTCCATTTCTTTGATCAACAACTTTGGAAAAATACAGTATGAATATGACTGTAGCAGCAGCAGCAAGTCCTACACTAAACTAAGCAATGATGATGTCTAACAACAGCAATCATCATCAGCAAGTCCTACTTAACAACAGCAAAGAGAAGAAGAGAAGAGAGAAAAATAGAAGAAAAGAGATAAGAAGTTTCTGTTAATGAAAAATAATTACTCATATTTTCAAATGAATCAAATGAGTAGCTCTACACTGCATGTTTAATCAAATGAGTAGTCCATTTTCATAAAAAATTTACACCTCCGTCAGATGTAAAACAAACAAGTCGCTCAGCTCTGTGTCAGATATAAAATAAATTACAACAAAATCATCTGTGTACTGGAAAGAATGTGCCTTGAGACTTAACAACATATCCATAAAAGGTGTATACATCTAATGTCAATTAAAAGAAAAAATAATACTCATGTCCCTGATAAGATGATGCGATGAATCAGGCTAAACAATTACAACACCAGCAGCCCTTTCCAAAACTCTGCATGGCACGGTCAACACTAAGCAGTCAACACTAAGCAGTCTGCTTGAAATCAGCGTAACAAGTGACTATAACTACAGTCGTAGGCAACAGAACTGTTCATATTGAACTTTTACAAACAGACTAATAAACACATATGTTCGTTTTTCTTGTTTTCAGAGAAAAAACCACTTGAGCTGATTTTCCTTAACAGGTCAACAATGCATATGCAAGTAATTAGACAGAGAAGCAGCAAAAGAAGAAATTCATTCCGGTTAAAAGTATGGCATTTTGAAACCGATAGCTGTTGTTTGCATTCAAATAACAGGTACATCCGTACATGTAAAGGACAACTTATAACCTGTATCTGTATGTATGCATCACTTCCATTCGTACGTGCTAAGGCCAATTCAAACCCCTGAGACTAGCGGCATTGAATCATTTTACAGGGTAGAATCATTGTCCCAGATTGGTACACATGCAACTATTGCAATCGCACGCATTAACATCGCATCGTGGAGCAACAAATCTGAATTTTAGCTACTATTATAACGTGAAATTGATTTTGGGTTTGGCGTGTGTGACACTGACTGCTACTGAAAAACTGGCCATGGCCATGGTGGTTAATGCGAACGAAGATGGGCGAGGAGCTGGCCCTTGCCATGCAGCTCGAGGCTGGCGGCACCGTCGGCGGCCACGCCAAAGACCGTGACGGCCTTGGCGAGGACGCAGAAGAGGGAGCCGATGCTGCAGGCCGCCGCCACCCATAGGTAGGCCGCGCCGCCCCCGCATGCCGTGTACGCGCCTGCACACACAAAAAATAGCGATCGATTAGTAACCAGGAAGGAAATTAGATGGCGATTCGAGATCAGGAAATTGACAGCACACGCTTAACATGGAGGGGACAGGGCGGGGTGTTTACAGAGGATGAGGAGGGAGCGGGCGGAAGAGATGGCAGGGAGGTCGACGAGGGAGGAGCGGAAGTGGAAGCCCCTGGCCTGGTCGAGGAGGCTCTGCGCGGAGGCGTGGTGGACGCCGGCGCGGAGGAAGTTGGAGAGGAGCGCGGGCGGGAGGAGCAGGTCGAGGAGGACGATGAGGAGCCTGATGTGAGCCTGAGCAGAGGCGCACTGGACGAGGAAGGGGCGAAGGCCTCGGCGAGGAGCCAACAGAGATGGCGGTGGAGGTGCGGTGCCGAGGGCGGGACGAGCACGGCGGCCATGCGACGGAGGCCTCCGGGACGGGCGGAGGAGCGGGTGGTGGTGCGCGGGCGCGGGCGGCGGTGTCGGATCTGAATCGGCGGGGTGGCGGCGGTGATGTGGGAGAGGGAGCGCGTGAGGTGGATCTGGAGCGCTAGGGTTCATGGGGTGAGAGGGTGAGGGAGTTTTCTTTTTTCTTTTTCTTTTTTTGAGACAAATAGGGGGAGCGGGGTGAGGGAGAAAGGGCTGCCGTCCGATCCGAGAGCATCCGACGGTGTTTGAGCACGATCCGCGTGACATGTCCATGCACCAATCAGAATCCAGTACACGTTATGACCTTCTAAATTGGTCGTAATTGACTAAAAATAAGGTGTTAAACCATATTTTTTCAAAAAAAATGCCTTGAATCATATAAACAATTTTATGATATGAGAAATACAAAAAGAAACATTCTCATTGTGTCACCAAATGTGACATAGTTTTTAGGAAAACTAGCAAACTTGTAATTGGAATAAGACAAATATCTTTTAAAAATTGTTATGAGAAATGAGTTTTTAGGGGGGGGGTCATTTTCTATTTTTGGAGTGCCAAAAATGTTTACAGCACCACTCCATTTTCCAAAACTATAAGACTCCATTTTATGTACAGTTGACCAAATCTTAAGATGTAAAATGCTTTCGATCCATCTCTTATTAAAAAGACAAATTATGTTTCAAAAAAAGCATCTACCTCGGCATTCTTTTGTTTGTCATCTACTTTTTCACATGAAAAATTCAATTAAATGATCTCATATTATGCACAATGATGCATCTTGAAATGGCAAACAATGTTACCTAAGGAAGTTTTCATTTTCTTTGCACGGAAAATTCATTTTTCATTTTTTGAGTGCCCGAAAAGAGGTTTTTTTGTGAAGGACCTCCCAAATAATTGTTGCAAAATTGGACCAAATCATTTTTCTAAAATACTAGGCCATATTTAATGCACAATTGACCAAATGGTTGGGTGTAAAAAGTTTTGATCCACCTCTCGTGAAAAAGACAAATTTTCGCCGATTCAGCTGGAAGCGGGTCAAATTTGAAAAATCATTTCTAGGTACATAATTATCTATTTAATCAGAGAAACACCAAAAAATTCCAAGATTCAACCACTAGCTAGGAACGGTCATTCCCGCCGTTTTGACCGCATTTTGAAACGGGCATAAAAAATTAAACAAAAATCAAAAAAATTGGGAAAACTTTGCATTGTGTCATTATATGTGGCCAAGTTCCCAAGAAAAATAACAAACTTGTAATACGATAATTATTTTAAAAAAGTGTTCTCAGAAATGAGCTATCATCTCTAAAGATTCATGGCTTTCAAGCCAAATGATCAATCTTATGGCCACATTCATGGCATAGTTTGTTCAAATGATCTCATATTGGTCACAAGGGTGCATATTGGAATGGCAAACAATGTTGCCTAAGGAAGTTTTCATTTTCTTTGGACGAAAAAACCATTTTCCATTTTTCGAGTGCCTAAAATGAGGTTTTATTGTGAAGGACCTACCAAATAATTGTTGCAAAATTGGACCAAATACATTTTATAAAATACTAGGACATATTTAGTGCACAATTGACAAAATGGTTAGGTGTCAAAAGTTTTGATCCACCTCTGGTGAAAAAGACAAATTTCTGACGATTCAGCTGGAAGCGGGTCAAATTTGAACTGCAGCTGCCTCATACTTTGCTATTTATTTTTTCCAGAAATCATTTCTAGGTACATAATTATCTATTTAATCAGAGAAACACCAAAAAAATTCCAAAATTCATCCACTAGCTAGGAACGGTCATTCCCGCCGTTTTGACCGCATTTTGAAACGGGCATAAAAAATTAAACAAAAATCAAAAAAATTGGGAAAACTTTGCATTGTGTCATTATATGTGGCCAAGTTCCCAGGAAAAATAACAAACTTGTAATACGACAGTTATTTTAAAAAAGTGTTCTCAGAAATGAGCTATCATCTCTAAAGATTCATGGCTTTCAAGCCAAATGATCAATCTTATGGCCACATTCATGGCATAGTTTGTTCAAATGATCTCTTATTGTGCACAAGGGTGCATATTGGAATGAAAAACAATGTTGCCTAAGGAAGTTTTCATTTTCGTTGGACGAAAAAACCATTTTTCATTTTTCGAGTGCCTGAAATGAGGTTTTATTGTGAAGGACCTACCAAATAATTGTTGCAAAATTGGACCAAATAAATTTTATAAAATACTAGGACATATTTAATGCACAATTGACAAAATGGTTGGGTGTCAAAAGTTTTGATCCACCTCTGGTGAAAAAGACAAATTTCTGACGATTCAGCTGGAAGCGGGTCAAATTTGAACTGCAGCTGCCTCATAGTTTGCTATTTATTTTTTTCAAAAATCATTTCTAGGTACATAAGTATCTATTTAATCAGAGAAACACCAAAAAAATTCCAAGATTCAACCACTAGCTAGGAACGGTCATACCCGCCGTTTTGACCGCATTTTGAAACGGGTATAAAAAATTCAAAAAAAATCAAAAAATTGGCAACCTTTCGCATTGTGTCATCATATGTGGCCAAGTTCCTAGAAAAAATAACAAACTTGTAATATGGCAATTATTTTAAAAAAGTGTTCTCAGAAACGAGCTATCATGTGTGGAGATCAATGGCTTTCAAGTCAAATGATCAATCTTATGGCCACATTCATGGCATAGTTTGTTCAAATGATCTCATATTTTTCACAAGGGTGCATATTGGAATGGCAAACAATGTTGCCTAAGGAAGTTTTCATTTTCGTTGGACATAAAAACCATTTTCCATTTTTCGAGTGCCCGAAAGGAGGTTTTTTTGTGAAGGAACTACCAAATAATTGTTGCAAAATTGGACCGAATCATTTTTATAAAATACTAGGCCATATTTAATGCACAATTGACAAAATAGTTGGGTGTAATTTTTTTTGATCCACCTCTCGTGAAAAAGACAAATTTCCGCCGATTCAGTTGGAAGCGGGTCAAATTTGAACTGAAGCTGCCTCATAGTTTGCTATTTATTTTTTCCAAAAATCATTTCTAGTTACATAAGGACCTATTTAATCAGAGAAACACCAAAAAAATTCCAAGATTCAACCACTAGCTAGGAACGGTGAAGCCCGCCGTTTTGACCGCATTTTGAAACGGGCATAAAAAATTCAAAAAATAGGAAAACCTTCGCATTGTGTCATTATATGTGACCAAGTTTCCAGGAAAAATAATAAACTTGTAATACGGTAATTATTTTAAAAAAGTGTTCTCAGAAATGAGCTATCAAGTGTGAAGATTCATGGCTTTCAAGCCAAATGATCAATCTTATGGCCACATTCATGGCATAGTTTGTTCAAATGATCTCATATTGTGCAAAAGGGTGCATATTGTAATGGCAAACAATGTTGCCTAAGGAAGTTTTCATTTTCGTTGGACGAAAAAACCATTTTCCATTTTTCGAGTGCCCGAAAGGAGTTTTTTGTGAAGGAACTACCAAATAATTGTTGCAAAATTGGACAAAATCATTTTTATAAAATACTAGGCCATATTTAATGCACAATTGACAAAATGGTCTGGTGTAAAAAATTTTGATCCACCTCTCGTGAAAAAGACAAATTTCTCACCGATTCAGCTTGGAAGCGGGTCAAATTTGAACCGCAATGCCTCATAGTTTGCTATTTATTTTTCCAAAAATCATTTATAGTTACATAAGGACCTATTTAATCATAAATACATGGTTTGGTGGCGATACATCGAGGTTTGGGCGGTGGCCGAGGGCCCCAACTCTAGAGCTGCCAGAACTCAAGATGCCCGCCAGCGTGGTCACCAGTGACCGTGGCGCTGCCATGTGTTCTGGGCGGCCTAGGCATGTCTAGTGGGTTGGGCACTCCCAAAGTTGGTGCTAGGACGAAAATTACAACATATGATTCTCACGAGGAGACCAATCGATGCTCAAACATGAATTAGCAGCCAAGTGTTTGATTAGCGGCACGGAAATGTACATGGCTAATGGGCGTGAGTTTTGGTGAGGATGATCAGCCATTAAGAAGGCCGCTTTCACAAATTTTCAGCTCAAAAGGAGGAGCCTAGGTGGTACTTGCTTTGCAAACCACCACACCGGACATAAATACTGAATGTTGAAGTTCGCTCAAAATAATGAATGGATTGAGCTGGCATTTGGTGGAGGAAGGTTATTTGGGCATATGAAAGTACTGTAGAAAATGGATACTATTTGGACATGCCAAAGTGGTACTTCCTTCACAAATTGTTACTCTGAACAGAATAGGAAAATGAATATTTTTGAATTATTTTTGAACTAGGCAAGGAAGGTTTTTACATATTTGACGAAGATATGATCCAAATAATTTATGAGATTTTTTTGGGAATTTTGGCAATGACAGAAATATAGGTTGCTTCACAACCTAGGGCAAAAACTGCCACATGGACATGACACATAGGCAAAACTGATGAGGTGGCGCCTAGTCATAGCAACCCACCACAATTTACAAGGCTATGACCATCTATATTGGTCGTTAACAACTAGAAATAAGGCAGCGGACTAGCGCTGTTTGCTTTATGACCATTTCGTGTAAGGAAATTATGACCTTCGACCAAAATGGTCGCAATGGTTTAGGGTTTGGAGCCCTCGAACAGCTTTTGACCAATTGGTCTCAAATGGTCATAAATCTATGACCAATTCTTCCAGGGTCACTGACAGAAGGTCATAAGTTGACATATTTCTTGTAGTGGTTAACCATCTCGGTCCCACCGAGTTTTCCAACTCGGTCCGACCGACAGCTGAAGGGTATATATACCGAGGGCAAGGGCGCTGATTATTCCTTCAAAACGCCTCGCCCCCAAACCCTTAGCCGCCGCCGTGGTCTCCGGATCGCCTCCGCCGTCGCTCAGGCGCCGCCGCAGTCTCCATCGCCGTCAACGGTCCATCTCATCGCGCCGTTGCCGCCGTAGTGAAACTCCACCACGTTGGGTGAGTTTTGATCCCTCTCGTGCTTCAACCTCTGATTCAATGCACGATAGGTTTTGCCTAGCTTCTTGCCACGTTTGAAATCTTCCTATCCAGCAGATTAGTTCTTAGAACGAAATTCGAGTAAAAGTTTTAGGGTTAGGTTTCCGCCGAACACATCTCGGTGTGACCGATTCTACATTCTCGGACTGACCGATTTGGCCTCTGGCCATTGCACTGCACTTTTCGGTCCAACCGAGTTGTGCAAATCGGTAAGACCGAAATGAGGATTCAGTGAAACCCTAGTGCTCTCGGCTAGACCGAAACCCATTTTGGTCCAACCGAAAGTGGTGTGAATGGTTCTGTTTAGACACTTCGGATTCACCGAATTTTAGACTCGGTCAGACCGAAATGCATTCTGTGAAAACCTAAAATTGAAATTTGAACTCATTTTTTTTGCAAAAACTTCTGCAGTTTGTGATAACTCTTCTATTCTGCCTATACCTATTCTATTCACAGGTTGTCAGCCATGTCAGATGCAAGTGACAGCCGTAACAGTCTGAATCACCGCTGAGATTCCAGAGGCGTGCACTAGTCCCAAGCCAGCAGTTTTTCCGATGATGGAGAGAGGAGCACCCCAAGTGGTTTGCCTCCTGCTGCCACCAGGGCCAGGAAGAAGAGAAATTCTGATGAAGAGGACTCTGACTTTGTTGCTGAGGAAGAGATCACTTCTAAGCCTAAGAGGAAAGTGGTTGCCAAAGAGCATCAAGGGCAACAAACAAAGAAAGGCACCATCAAGGTGAAAAAGTCCACAGTTGCAAAGAAGCTGAGCATGGAAGAAGAAACCTCGAGCAAGGTAAAGAAAACTTCCAAGAGGAAGAGGATAGTACATGATGAAGCCGATGATGATTCGATGAGGAAGCACCCCACCTCCTCGAAGCCTAAGTTGATGGGAGATGCCATCGTAGCAGGAGCACCTACTAAATCTAAGCCATCAGCTCCAAAGAAAGGCAACTCAAGCCAAACCTGCCGCCAAGCCCAAGAAAACAAGAAGAAACATTCCCGCTTCAGAGAAGAAGAAGGACAATGTGCCACCAAATGAGTCGATGAAGAGGCACATGTGTTGTGAAACTCGCATGTAAACCGCCACCATAATGATGCTCATCCTCGAGCTGAAAATATGAAGGAAAGGAAGGACAAAGGTCTCGTGCTATGGAGGCAAGTTGATCCATATGCCTCCGTGAGAAGGACAGCTGTTGACTCAATGTTCCACACCGAGAGCAACAAGATTTCTATGAGATGTGCTCATGGACAAGAAGCCCATTGTTGCTTGACACCAGATATGTTGACCGGAAATACATCGACAAAGGAAGAGCACAGAGACTACTTCCCACATGTGCATGAGAGCTTCACCGCATGTGGAGTTGCAGAGTTCGCTGGTCGGTCGATCGCTTGGAATGATAAGATGATCATGCGCTTCTATGCCACAAAGACACTTCTATCCAGATGGCGTAATTGTATGGATGACCAAGGCCGTAGATTCTCTTCAACAGTTGAAGAGTGGGCTGAACTACTGATTGCTCCAGTATCAAGAGATGATGATGTAGATGTCTATGGAATTCCCAAGAAGAATCATGAGTCAATGAAGAACATGTACAATGAGGTACCAGCCAAGGATGTTGAGATATGGAAGCTTGGATCGCAGTATCATCTTCGCATGTGTCTCCCAACCACTAACACTATTCTGAGGCATACTTTGATGCCCAAGTCAGGAGACCATCGCATGATAAGAGGCTATTCAATCAACATGCTGCATATTCTAGATCAGAAGACACCTTTCAAGGTGATGGACCTGATAGTTGAGACTATCAAGAGGACAGCAGCAGACCAGAAGAGGTCATGTGGGTTTGCTCCGCACATTCAGATGCTCATCAATGCCAAGTTTGGCACGGACACCTACTTGTTGGATAGACCCCACTTGCCACCGCAGCCCTAACATGAAGATAATGAAGTTGTGATGACCGAGGATGATCCCACATCTGTTGAAGGACAAGCTAAGTCCTGAAGCTGCCAAACAAGCTAAAGCTGAGAAGGAAGCAGCAGAAGCAGCAAAAAAACCCAAGAGCGTTGGAGAACAGCTTCTTGAAGCTACCCAGAGGATTGAACTACGCCTGCCAGCATAGTGCGTCTCGGGAGAGTCTTGAGAGGATAGTTGAAGACAAGTTCCATGCTCGATGTCAAGTCGATCAAGTGCAGGTCACCGTCAACAAGCTTGAGGCAGATATCGAGGAAGAAAAGAGGGAGAAGGCAGAGCTCATGAAGGAGATGCAGGATGACCTTGTGAGGATGACTACGAGCAGCCTGCATAAAGGCCACAAAGCCCAGATCAGCTGCTATTCCAAAGGATGCACCCTGTGGCTACGGCATCGCGACCTCCTACAGCTCCATCGGCCCAGCCCAACTCCAAAGTCCACTCCTCCAGCTCCACAGACTTCAGCAGAAGCCTTTGCAGATGCAGCTATCTCCACTCCATCAACGCAGCAGAGCCGCCAACAGAGTCCATAGTGACGCTTAGCTCTATACCTTTCGAACTTTTGGTAACTTGTTGCCAAAGGGGAGAAATTGTATAGATCATAGGACTTCGAGAGAGAGAGTGCTCGCTTTTGCTCTTTCGCTTATGGTTTTCCTTGAGATACTTTTGAGTTTTCCGAGACATTTCGTGTGTTTGATACTACGCTTGTTCTACTTTGATGAGTGCTTGATCATACTATGCCTTAATGTGTGCTTAATGCTTATCATATTCTATTCATATCTTGTATGATCATTTACTCATGTCTTGGTGATTGGGTGCATGCTATTCGTTCTTATCATTTTGTGCGCTCCACCAAGATGTATGTGACATGGAAGAGTGACCCATGATCCTAATCGATTGTGCATTTGCATTCAAACGCAAATCTCAAATAATGCACACATTTAGGGGGAGCTCTTGCTTATCACATACTTCTCAAAGCTTATTTATATTATTCATTGATTATATCATTTGTCGAAGCTTTGATCTATATGTTGTCATCAATTACCAAAAAGGGGGAGATTGAGAGTGCAACTAATCCCCGGGTGGTTTTGGTAATTAATAACAACATATATATCATTGAACTAATTGTTTCTTGAGAATATTTTAGAAAGTTCAGTGATATGGGTATGGCAATGACTGATGATGTGGACCCCTCAAAATGCTAAGGAAATCATTGGCAAAAGCTCAAGACTCCATTTTTTGTTTAGTGATCCAAGATCACATTGAGTCCATAGGAAGGCCAATACTATTAAAAGGGGATGAGGTTATGATGATGATCTGGTTGCTCAAAGTGCTTAGTGATTTATCTCTCAAACTATCAGCAATCTTTCATTCCAACATATACTCATAAGTAATCTCGGTCCCACCGATTCCATAAACTCAGTCACACCGAGATGAACCACCTCAGCCATATACCCAAACCCTAGAAATTTCGGATTTTCCGATTCCAAACTCGGTCTCACCGAAACTAGTGTTGCCAACCTTCTGTAACCTTCTGTACTCAAATCGGTGTCACCGAGATGAGAAAGTCGGTCCCACCGAGATTGGCAAACCCTAGACTTTGGAAGAATCGGACTAACCGAGATTGTATTTTCGGTCCCACCGAAAATCACAACGTTCACAAGATTTGAACTTTCGGTCTCATCGAGTTGTCAACTTCGGTCTGACCGAGATTGGTCAAATGTGTGTAACGGTTGGATTTTGTGTGGAGGCTATAAATACCCCTCCACCTCCTCTTCATTCGTGGAGAGAGCCATCAGAAAGAACTACCACTCCTACCTTACATTTCTGAGAAGAAAACTACCTACCCTTGTGTTGAGATCAAGTTGCTCCACTCCCACCATATGAAACTTGATTTCTAGTCTTCCCAAGTTGCTTTCCACTCAATCCTTTCTTCCACCACAGCCAAATCAGTGAGGAGAGTTGAGTGTTGGTGAGATTATCATTTGAAGCACAAGAGCAAGGAGTTCATCATCACCAACACCATCTATTACCTTTTGGAGGGTGGTGCCTCCTAGATTGGTTAGGTGTCGCTGGGAGCCTCCGTCAAGATGTGGAGTTGAACCAAGAAGTTTGTAAGGGCAAGGAGATCGCCTACTTCGTGAAGATCTACCCCGAGTAAGGCTAGTCCTCCGTGGACGAGGGCCATGATGGCATAGACAAGGTTGCTTCTTCGTGGACCCTTCGTGGGTGGAGCCCTCCGTGGACTCTCGCAGCCGTTACCCTCCGTGGGTTGAAGTCTCCATCAACGTGGATTGACGATAGCACCACCTATCGAAACCACGAGAAAAATCTTCGTGTCTCCAAATTGCGTTTGCTCTTCTCCACCTCTATTTACTACATGTGCAATTTACTTTCCGCTGCCATTACTCTAGAATTGCATGTGTAGGGTGATACTTGACTTGCTCATCATTGTGAACTTGCTAAAAACTTGTCCTAATCAAAAAGCTAAACTTTTAAATTGTCAAGTAGTCTAATCACCCCCCCTCTAGACATACTTCCGATCCTACAGCCTGACAGGCCACACGTGCAGATTTATTGCGGCGTCTGGGGGCCAGTTGCACTTCCCCGCGCAGTTAGTGCGTGTGTACATGCGCACTTATTGCGGGGTAGTGGAACATGCACATGCAGACGATCCCACTCCCCCACGTTTGAACAGGGGCTTATAAATTGAGGGGGGCAAGGGGGCGGCGGACATTATTCTCGCTCGCGCCCTCCTGTCCACTGCTCTCGCTCTGCTCCTTGCCACCGATGCACAGCTGCGCCCGCAGCCCCGAGCAGAGCTCTTCTCCATCGTCCTTCTTCCTTCCGCTTCTATCCATGGCGCTACCGTCGGGTTCTTGGGTGGGATCCAACGTCACCAACGACGACATCACGCAGCTTCGAGCTTCACGGCGCTTGCCGCGGGAGACGGACGTTGGTGTCCGCCTCTCGCGCGGCGAGCAAAGGCCCCGGCCCGAGGGGCAGGAGCACGTCGTCTTCCTCACGCATTTCGAGCGTGGTTTCAGGTTGCCGGCAAGCACTTTCTTCCGCGGGTTCTTGGAGTTCTTCGGGCTCCAGCCGCACCACCTTGGCACCGGCGCCATTGTCCAACTCTCCGGCTTCGTGACCCTATGCGAGGTGTACCTGGGGGTCGAGCCGACGATCGACCTCTGGGCGCGCTTCTTCTCCTTGAAGCAGCAGGGCACGTCGGCCAGGGAGTGCACCTACTGCGGCGCCGCCGTCATGTCCAAGCGGTCGGGGGTACATTTCCCCAAGATTCCGCTCGAGGATTCTGCCAAGAAGTGGCAGAATTCCTTCTTCCACGTCTGCAACCATGGCGCGGACCACATCAATCTTCCGCCTTTCGCCACCGCGCCGCCGCGGGCAAAGACAAACTGGGGCTACTCGCACCGGCGCCCAGCGCAGGAGATCGTGAACCTCTGCGAGAGGGTGATGGTGATGAGGACGCAGGAGGGGCTCACCAGCACGGACCTTCTCGCCGCGTTCATCGCCCGTCGGGTGCTCCCGCTTCAGAGGCGCTCCTGCATCATTGGCGAGATGATCGGCCTACAGGAACCCAACCGAATGGGGTCGACGCGGCTATCTGCGGAGCAGGCCGCGCGCGCCGTCGACGCCATCTCCAGGGCCAATCTTGGACAGGATTGGCGATTCGGCAAGGCGCCGTATAGCGAGGCAAACCCGGCGCCGCAGGTGAGCATCTGGTCTCCTTACTTTGCCGCCGCGCATCTTCTTGTTCGTCCCGACGCATCACGGGAGGTTCTTCTGAATGCGAGCTGGCATCCTTACGCCCGGGCTCCACTGCAGGTGGCGCCGGTGGCACCAGAGGAGCCCGTGGCCAAAGACGGCGAGGAAGTGGCCGAGTCCGACTCCGGCGCTGTGCGCCGAGCTGGTAAGCTTCGAGGCTTTCTCTTCTTCATTTTGTCTTGAATTGTTGCTCGTGTCACGGTGAAGGTGATGCTGACGCCGGTTGCTTGGTGTAGCGGTGTTGGGCGGGAGAGGTGGCGACGCGGGCGGAGCCGGGTCCTCGCATGGGGCGGCACCGAGCTGCCCACATGGCAAGGACAGCGTCGCGCCAAGACCCCGCGCATCAAAGCGCGCAGCGGACTCGACCGAGCTCGGGAGTCCGGCCAAGAAGAAGCGTGCGAAGCCGACTCCGGTCCTAGTCCTGTCGGGGTAAGTTTTATTCCCAGCTTGCGCCTGGATTTCTTGTCTCTTTTGCTTATGTTGCCTTCTTCTGCAGGTCGCCGATCGCGCTGGCGAGGGCGGCGGCGGAGGCCGCGGCCACCGAAGGGACCGCGTTCCGCAGGAGCAGGTCCGACCTCGCCGGCCTGGCCGGGAGGAGGGACGAGACGAATCGGACATCGGCCTATGCCCAGACAACGCCGAGGCCTTAGCCTAGCGGGACAGGAACCGGGCCGAGGCGGAGCTGGAAGCGGCGTCGGTCCGGGCTTGGACCGAAGCGTCGGTGGCATGGGCGCGGGGCGGTGTGGACCCGGCCTGACGCGAGATGCCGGAGGGCATGGTGGTGGAGGCGACGGTTTTTGAACCGTCGTCGGTGAGGGAGCGCGCCGGGGGCCGCCCGAGTGGTGCTCCTCACCGTGGAGGTCGTGGAGGTGGGGGGCGATACCCCGCCGCGAGCCGACGTTGTCGAGCACGCGGGGGCTGATGGTGGTGGAGGCGGCGTCCTAGAGGGAGCACCGCAGGCGGCGGCGCCGGAGGCGCCGTCGGCTATGGGGGAGGAACCATAGGCAGTGGTGCCTGAGGTGGCGACGCAGGGCGCACCGGCGTCAGAGGAGGTGCTGGCCGAGTCGCAAGCGGCCAGCGGGGGGCATGCCTTGGTGCCCTGGCAGGGCGGGCGCCGAGCAGCCGTGCCGCAGCCCGCGCGGAGTGGGGCCGCTACCGTCTTCGGGCCCCAGACCCAGGAGGAGGCTGCGCTAGATGGCGTCAGCCGCCGTCTGCGAGGCTGGACGGAGCGCCTTCAGGCCTTCGCCCAGGCCGAGACGGAGCGGACGCGCGACCTGGAGCGCGCCATCCTGGTAAGTCCTTCTTGTTGTTTTCTTGTGATTTTATCTCTGTGGGGGCGCGCCAGCGCTCCCATTGGGTTTAGCCCCCGAGGTTTGGGCCAACTATGTAGTAGTTGAATCAAATCTTAGGAGCGTTGGCCTTGTGCTGACTTTGGTCTTCTTTTCAGTACCTTGACACCATCCGGGTTGCCGCCTTCAACCGGCTCCTGGGCAAGCATCGGGAGCTAAAGGAGCAGCTTGCTGCCAAAGAGGAGGAGCTTCGCATCGCCGCAGGTACTTTGTTGTGTTCTTTTCTTCTAGTGGGGGCGCGCTCGCGCACCCACTGGGTGTAGCCCCCGAGATTCGGGCCAATTGTGTAACAGTTGGGCCAAATCTATAACGCCCTCGATGCGGCTATATCTCCCACGTGTCGAAGCACGACTTAGAGGCATAACCGCATTGAAAGCAATGTCGCAAGTGAGGTAATCTTCACACAACCCATGTAATACATAAGGGAAAGAGATACATAGTTGGCTTACAATCGCCACTTCACACAATTACATGAATAAAGCATTACTTCATCCAGATACAATCAGGGTCCGACTACGGAACCAAAATAAAAGAAGAACCCCAAATGCGACAAAGGTCCCCGATCGACCCCAACTGGGCTCCACTATTGATCAACTAGAACGAAACAACACAAAAGGCAAGATCTTCATCAAGCTCCTCCTTGAGCTTGGTTGCGCCACCGCTTTCGGTAACATAGGCACCGCAAACTGGTTTTGAAGTATCCGTGAGCCACGAGGACTCAGCAATCCCATTACTATGGGTATCAAGACTAGCAAAGCTTAATGGGAAAGGAAGGGGTAAAGTGGTGAGGTTGCAGCAGCGACTAAGCACGTATGGTGGCTAACCAACGCAAATAAGAGCGAGAAGAGAACAAGCGGAACGGTCGTGAAGCTAGCAATGATCAAGAGGTGATCCTGAACACATACTTACGTCAGACATAACACAGAAACCGTGATCACTTCCCGGACTCCGACGAGAAGAGACCATCACGGCTACACACGCGGTTGATGCGTTTTAGTTCGGATCTGGTGTCAAGTTATCTACAACCGTACATTAACAAATTCCCATCTCGCCACATAACCGCGGCACGGCTCTCGAAAGTTTATACCCGCAGGGTGTCCCAACTTAGCCCATGACAAGCTCTCACGATCAACGAAGGAATAGACCTTCTCCGTGAAGACCCGATCGATCTCCAATCCCGTACATCAAGACATTTAAACAATGGTAAAACAAGACCAGCAAAGCCGCCCGATGCGCCGACAATCCCGATAGGAGCTGCACATATCTCGCTCGTGGCAACACCGATGAGACATCCTACGAGTAAAACCAGACCTCGAGTTGCCCGAGGGGCCCCGCATCTATTCGGTTCGACCAGCACTTAGACAAGCACCGCCCGGGGGCTAAATATGAGATGACCCTCAGGTTGGCCGACCCAAGGGAAAGGTATAGGTGGTGGTGAGGCAAATGGTAAAACCAAGGTTGGGCCTTGCTGGACAAGTTTTATTCAAAGCGAACTGTCAAGGGGGTCCCATAAATCACCCGACCGCGTTAGGAACGCAAAATCCGGGAACATAACACCGGTATGACGGAAACTAGGGCGGCAAGAGTGGAACAAAACACCAGGCATAAGGCCGAGCCTTCCACCCTTTACCAAATATATAGATGCATTAATAATATAAAAGATATTGTGATATCCCAACATAACCCTGTCCACCATGGAGAAATCTTCATCTTCACCTGCAGCTAGCAACGCTATAAGAGGGGCTGAGCAAAGCGGTAACATAGCCAAACAACGGTTTGCATAGGAAAGGTGTCAAAGGTTAGAGGTTCATGGCAATATGGGATGGCTTGATAAACAGGTAATAGGTAGCGCAGCATGGCGATAGAACGAGGCAACTAGCATAGCAATGATAGTAGTGAGATCCAGGGTAGCGGTCATCTTGCCTGAAATCCCGCTAGGAAGAAGAACGAGTCCATGAAGAAGACGGACGGGAGTAGTCGAACGAATCCTCACAATCGCAACAATACCGGAACTAAGAAGCAACACCGGAAAGAAACAAACAACATGGTAAACACACCAGCATAATCATGGCATGATGCATGATCAAGTATGATGCATGTCCGGTTTAAATAGGCATGGCAAAGCAAAGTGCAACACACAATACTACAAGTTAAGTGGAGCTCAATATGCAACGAGTTGCATATTGACGAAACACCACATCCAAGTTATTTAGTTCGCTCTTGTTTAGGTACACAACAATGTTAAATGTTGTTAAACATGTGAAGGGGTGTAACAAAAGTAAACTAACTATTTAGGCAAGTTTAAATGAGGCCGGAAGAACAAACAGCAATTCCGGAAAATCCCCATGTGCATATTTTAGATTAGGTACTGTTCTGCGCTAAACCATATTTTAAGGTTGTTAAACAGGAAAATAAAGTGCACCATGTTAAACTAGGCATTTTTCCACCCCATTTACATATAAAGTTTATTAAAATCGGAGTTACGGTTATTTAGTTATGAATTAAACCATTTTCACATGGCATTTGAGCAAATTTAAACAAACATCATTTTAAACATTTTAAACATGGATGAAAGTGGCATATTATTAAACTACACAAAATTCTAAGCAACTTTCATATATTAAGTTTTTACATGAGATGCACGGTTGAGGAGTTATTATATGCATGAACTTCAGGGGGTTTTCTGTAAATCAGTAAATCACTGGATAATTAGACAAATTCGCAGATCTGGAAAAAAAACGTACGTGGGCCGAATCTGGCAGGCCCGGTAGTGGACATGAGAGGCTGGGGGTTTTCTCACCATGGGCTTTGGCCCGGTCGATGGAGGTGTTGGGCAGCTGGGCTGCGAGTGAAGCACAGGAGCGGCTGGGCCGGATCTGACGAAGGGGAGCTGGCCCAGGCGCGTGCGGTCGAGGGCGCGGTCAACGGCGCCGCTGGTGCGCTCGTACAGTTGCTCGAAGCAGAGGATGGAGCGGGACTTGGGGACGAGCTCTCTCTCCGGCGAGGGACATGAACGGCGCGGGATCCCGGCGAGGTTCGGGGCTTGGCTGATGTAGTGCCACTCGGGAAGGAGGGCGCCGGATCCACCGGACCGGGACGAGGCAAGGGGCGCCATGGATGAGCAGTGGGGTCTGCGTGCGGCGGTGTGGCGAAGCAGAGCCCGACGGGGGGGAGGGGGTCTCCACGGCAGAAGGCGAGGCCGGAGGGGTACGGAACGGATGGGTCCGTCCGGGAACAGGGCGGAGGCGAGCCGCAAGGCCGAGGAGTCAGAGGCCATGGCGGCACTCACGGGGCAGGAGGAGGAGGAGCATGGCACGGGGCTCGGGCGCATGGGATGAAGGACGACGGCGAAGCGGAACCAGCGCGTGACGGTGTTCTCCGGCGGGCATGGCCAGGATCCGGCGGTGGGGAGCTCGCCAATGGTGCGCCCATCCATGGCGTCGGTGAAGAGCCTGGAGCGGTGCCATGGCTCGATCTGTTGCAAGCAGAGGAAGAAAGGTGAGGAACGAGGGGAAGTAGAGGAAGGGAGGAAGGGTAGGGGCGACGGGGATGGCCTGGTGGCTGCTGCTGCTAGCGGGGAAGCACCGGCGAGGAGAAGTGCTCGGGCGACGGCTTGGGGCCGAGCTCCTCTTGATCTGGATCGAGGAGGGAGCGGGAGGCGCGGCTGCGGTGGTGGAATTGAGGGAGAGTGGGTGGCGAGCGCTGCTTGGCCCGGCGCTGAAGACGAGGGGAAGATGACGGTGGTGCTAGGGGATTGGGTCGATGGGGAAAACGAGGAGGAGACCACGGGAGGCGCTGGTTGGTTCGCTGGTGATCCAGAGGGAACCAGAGAGAGTGGCGGCGAGGAGGAGGATCCCTAGAAAATAGGGTTCGGTCTGATTATATAGGTAGGGGACTGCGTATGGACTAATCCGGTCCGTTGGATTATAATCGGGCGGTCGAGAAAATATAGGTTAGGAAGCCCGAATAATAAAACGGGGATGTTTTGTAGACGTTAAGGGATGATCCGGACCCAACGGTAATGACTGCCCGGGTCGGGTTCGGGGCAAGTTTCGGACGCCTGCGAGGGGCCTGAGAGAGGTCGACGAAGACAAGGGGGGGTTTTGTGGTCTCGGAGAAAGAGAGAATAGAGGGGTCCAAATGGTCTGAGGGAAGGTCAACAAGGACAAGCGGTCTGACGACATGTCAATGAAGACAAAGAGAGAAGCGGCCAGACAAGAGGGACTCGAAAAACCCGGTTGGTCTCGGAACGGCCAACAAAAGCAAGGGGGGACACGACAACTACGAGCGGATGCAAGTTTTATGAAAACGATGCCGATGCAACGCGAATGATGCGATGAGATGAAATGCATGACATGAACAAAAAGCAAAACGAAAGACAAAAACCCAACCACGGAGAAAAAAAATTATCACATCTCCGGAAAAGGCAAGAGTCGGAGTTACGAATATGGAAAGTTGTATCCGGGGCGTTACAACACTCCACCACTACAAGAGGATCTCGTCCCGAGATCTAGGATGGCACCAGAGGAAAAGGGAAGAGGAAGAGAAGAGGTAAAACTAAGTTGCTTCTTCGACAAATGACTGAAACCATGAACCTTGAGAGGTTGAGCAAAAAGAAAGAAAGAAAACAACGAAGATGAACAAAGTTGAAAACACTCCGTTAGAAAAGATGAACAAGGGATACGACGAGTACCAAGAGATTTAGTGATAAGATAGATATTGAAACCACTCCGGTTAAAACTAGATAGAGGAGGAATAAGATTGATATAATTTGGGCAGCACTCCGACTGTAAATGGAAGGAATTGAACATGAACTTGACAAGATGAGAGGATACATGATGAAATCAACAACACACTGCCACCAGAATTGAAAGAATGGCACAAGGGGTAAGAAACATTACAAACCGCACTCCGTTTGAGAAGGGAGGCAAAACTTGATAAGATGAGAGAACTCGAATGAAACACGACACTCCGGCTAAACGGATAGGCAAGGAAAATTACATGATATTTACAAAATGAGATGATTAGTGAAGAGAGTGACATCACCATGCCTCCGGAAGAACGAAAAGAAGATAGATCATTGGAATAAAAGAACGGAGAAGAAAATTCCAACTTCTGCCACAAATGATCTTGGAAAGCACCCTTCCAAGAAGGTTAGAATGGAGTTGTTGGAAAACCAACAACGAAAAGAATAAGCTTGTGGCGGGCTTATGAAAACATCTCAAAATTATGAGGTGAGCTTCTGCCACCAACGGAAACAAATGATTAAATTGATATCAACAAGGAGACGAGAAACTTATTTCCCGGGGAGGACAAATGAAGAACTTGGGTCATTTATAAGCACCATAAATAGCAACAATCCTTAGGGAAAGCTTTAGGTGAAATATAACCCAAGATAACTCCAATGAAGAGACTGATGAATTTAAAATACCTCATTCTTGACAACAATATGAATCATGAAACATGAAGGAAATTGTCAAGAGTGACATAACACCATCTCAAAAGATAAGATAGAAAGAATTGCACTTTGGAATGCAAGATGAAGAATACATGAGCTCCTCAAAACAAAACATGTGTTAAGCACCATGTTTAATTTTTTGAGTATAGCTTGGCGGGTCATAACTTCGAGAGATATCTTGAAGAACAATTGAAGAATGAAAAGAATCCTTGACGAACCATCATGTAGAAACTCCGGTATTAAAAGGATGGTGGAAAGAAGGAGAAGTTGAAAACACAAGGTGAAGCCTTGCAATGATTTAGATGGAGCTTCGTGGCGAGATAACCGAGAAAACTTGGAACTCCAGAAAAGGAAAAGATGAAACACTAGAACCGAGAATTACTTCATCTTGAACAATCTTCGGAAGAAAATAATTGAATCACCTCGAGGAAATAAGAATAAGATTTATTGTATGCTTATCCTTCATCAAATTAAATTGATGCCAAGCAATGGATTTGACATACTACTTATCCCCGTAGAAAGGATAAAGAGAGATATAGCATAAACTTAAGAAGGTATTGATGGAATCACCGGTGGGATTTGGAAACAACGAATGAAATGATATGATAACGAAGGAAGTGAAATCTTGAACGAACCACCGTAAGAATTCAAAATGAAAGTAGCAAAGGCACAATTCACCGGGAAGAATTGGAAAACGAATGAAGATACTTGAGGGGATTTAGATACATGAGAACGAAGAGAACATGAACCGATTAGAGGATATTTGAACGAATCACCGGTAAGATTTGGAGAGTGATAGCTACACGCTGAGAATGAATAATTATGACATGATGACCTTCGGAGGAAAGAAATGGAAACAACTCATGAAATGCTCCGGATGGTAAGAAAAGAATTGTCACAACCAAAAACAATTATGAGGATGGCATGAAGCTAGAACCATGAATCTTCAAAAGAATGGACCAAGATTTAAGAGAAATACTTCTTCGGTCTTCACATGCTGAGAATGATGATGAGAACCACCATGAATTGTTGAGATACTCCGGGAGAATTAAAAGAGGAAAGGTTTAGCCAAAGATGAAAAGAATTTGAAAACGACCTTGGAGAAGGCATGTGACTGATGAAAATTCATTCTTACGTCAAACTTGGAAAAGAATTAGAGAATAGCTCCGGGAGAATTAGAAGAGTCAGGTAAGATCCTGGGAAAAGACCTGTGGGTTAGGGCCCACACAAAAGAACACCGTTGAAAAGATTTAAAAGAGATGTTGCACTGGTTGAATTAAATGACTTGAATGAGATACCAATCTCGAAAGAGCTTGAACGAATGCAGAGTGGAAACACGAATCTTCGAGATATCTTGAGCACTCCGGAATAACAAATAGCGAGAAGTAGAAGGATAATGAGGTGCACCGGTATGAGAAGACATTGAAATGAGGAAAAAGGTATGATCAACAAAACTTGACTTGAATCCACCGGAGAAGAAAAGAGAACGGAGGATGATGAACTAGTAGAACATCTTCTTGAGAACCACCGGGTAAGAACATTGATGGAAAAGAATGGAGAAACTTCACAAAAATAAAAGGATACTTGGTAAAGAAATCTTAGTCCTTGAGGAAAAAGGGTGGGTGGGCAGGAAAAACAAAGGCAACTTGGAGACGGATGAAACAAACACCGTTGAGAAGAAATGATAATTGGTCTTGCTGATGTTGAAGTGATTGGATCCACTTGAAGAGAAACACTCCGGCTGAAAAGGATTGACATGGCAATCTCGATTGTCGAGAAGGATTGGTATTCACATCGGAGTATGAGAACACCATTTCGGAAAGGTATGGAATCAACACTTGACATTGAAGCAACTCGAATACCACAACTCAAAACAAAAACAAAGGACTGGCTTGCAGAATAAGCCGGAACAAACATATGATAGAGATTTACCCAATCCCATATCATGCATCTGTCGGAAAGATATTCTTGGAGCTACTTGAATTCCCACCTATAAACTCCCGAAACTTTCTGGTTATGCAATCTGGTGTTGGGGATACAGGGGAAGCAATATATCTCACCCAAACTAACAATACCTACATCCAAGCTGTATCCATCCGTCAACACATAACCAAGAAACCTTCGAAATCGTGTACCTCAACCTTCAAAAGCATCCGTTATACGAAGTCATGGCAATACTCCGTACTCACCTCAAGATCGGGTTATCGGGTTATCTCACCAACAACTGCATAAAAGAGATTTTTGATGTCGGCGCTTAAACTCGTATTCCAACTGCAACGATAAAATTATGACGACAACACCTCAGAGCTCAACTCCCCGTGACACTTCCACTAAACCCCTGACAAGAGGCACCAAGACAATGTTCTCATCATAAAACCATCGGAACGATTCCAAGATACCCGCGTGATCCTAAAATTTTTTTTAGTGAAATTTGAGAAGAGAAGAGTCAAAACTCTACGTCAGGATGCCTTACCAGAGCGATGAAGAGACTTGGGAGTAAAAAGAATTCCTAACTCTCCGATATATATAACCCTAAATGACTCAAAACATTTTAATAGACACAACTCAGCCGCTAAAAACGATCAAGCAGTGGGGCTCCTAAGGTCGGGGAAGGCTCTGATTACCAACTTGTAATGCCCTCGATGCGGTTATATCTCCCACGTGTCGAAGCACGACTTAGAGGCATAACCGCATTGAAAGCAATGTCGCAAGTGAGGTAATCTTCACACAACCCATGTAATACATAAGGCAAAGAGATACATAGTTGGCTTACAATCGCCACTTCACACAATTACATGAATAAAGCATTACTTCATCCAGATACAATCAGGGTCCGACTACGGAACCAAAATAAAAGAAGAACCCCAAATGCATAAAGGTCCCCGATCGACCCCAACCGGGCTCCAATCATCGATCAACTAGAACGAAACAACACAAAAGGCAAGATCTTCATCAAGCTCCTCCTTGAGCTTGGTTGCGCCACCGCTTCGGTAACATAGGCACCGCAAACTGGTTTTGAAGTATCCGTGAGCCACGAGGACTCAAAGAATCCCATTACCATGGGTATCAAGACTAGCAAAGCTTAATGGGAAAGGAAGGGGTAAAGTGGTGAGGTTGCAGCAGCGACTAAGCAAGTATGGTGGCTAACCAACGCAAATAAGAGCGAGAAGAGAACAAGCGGAATGGTCGTGAAGCTAGCAATGATCAAGAGGTGATCCTGAACACCTACTTACGTCAGACATAACACAGAAACCGTGTTCACTTCCCGAACTCCGCCGAGAAGAGACCATCACGGCTACACACGCGGTTGATGCGTTTTATTTCGGATCTGGTGTCAAGTTATCTACAACCGGACATTAACAAATTCCCACCTGCCACATAACCGCGGGCACGGCTCTCGAAAGTTTATACCCTGCAGGGGTGTCCCAAATTAGCCCATGACAAGCTCTCGCGATCAATGAAGGAATAGACGTTCTCCCAGGAAGACCCGATCAGTCTCGGAATCCCGGTACATCAAGACATTTCAACAATGGTAAAACAAGACCAGCAAAGCCGCCTGATGCGCCGACAATCCCGATAGGAGCTGCACATATCTCATTCTCGTGGCAACACCAGATGAGACATCCTCACGAGTAAAACCAGACTCGAGTTGCCCGAGGGGCCCCGCAGTTCTACTTCGGTTCGACCAGCACTTAGACAAGCACCGCCCGGGGCTAAAATACGATGACCTCAAAGTTGGCCGACCCAAGGAAAGGTATAGGTCGTGGTGAGGCAAATGGTAAAACCAAGGTTGGGCCTTGCCGGACAAGTTTTATTCAAAGCGAACTGTCAAGGGGTCCCATAAATCACCCGACCAAGTAGGAATGCAAAATCCGGAACATAACACCGGTATGACGGAAACTAGGGCGGCAAGAGTGGAACAAAACACTGCATAAGGCCGAGCCTTCCACCCTTTACCAAATATATAGATGCATTAATAATATAAAAGATATTGTGATATCCCAACATAACCCTGTCCACCATGGAGAAATCTTCATCTTCACCTGCAGCTAGCAACGCTATAAGAGGGGCTGAGCAAAGCGGTAACATAGCCAAACAACGGTTTGCATAGGAAAGGTGTCAAAGGTTAGAGGTTCATGGCAATATGGGATGGCTTGATAAATAGGTAATAGGTAGCGCAGCATGGCTATAGAACGAGGCAACTAGCATAGCAATGATAGTAGTGAGATCCAGGGTAGCGGTCATCTTGCCTGAAATCCCGCTAGGAAAAAGAACGAGTCCATGAAGAAGACGGACGGGAGTAGTCGAACGAATCCTCACAATCGCAACAATACCGGAACTAAGAAGCTACACCGGAAAGAAACAAACAACATGGTAAACACATAAGCATAATCATGGCATGATGCATGATCAAGTATGATGCATGTCCGGTTTAAATAGGCATGGCAAAGCAAAGTGCAACACACAATACTACAAGTTAAGTGGAGCTCAATATGCAACGAGTTGCATATTGACGAAACACCACATCCAAGTTATTTAGTTCGCTCTTGTTTAGGTACACAACAATGTTAAATGTTCTTAAACATGTCAAGGGGTGTAAAAAAAGTAAACTAACTATTTAGGCAAGTTTAAATGAGGCCGGAAGAACAAACAACAATTCCGGAAAATCCCCATGTGCATATTTTAGATTCGGTACTGTTCTGCCCTAAACCATATTTTAAGGTTGTTAAACAGGAAAATAAAGTGCACCATGTTAAACTAGGCATTTTTCCACCCCATTTACATATAAAGTTTATTAAAATCGGAGTTACGGTGATTTAGTTATGAATTAAAACATTTTAACATGGCATTTGAGCAAATTTAAACAAACATCATTTTAAACATTTTAAACATGGATGAAAGTGGCATATTATTAAACTACACAAAATTCTAAGCAACTTTCATATATTAAGTTTTTACATGAGATGCACGGTTGAGGAGTTATTATATGCATGAACTTCAGGGGTTTTTTTGTAAATCAGTAAATCACTGGATAATTAGACAAATTTGCAGGCGGGATCCCGACGAGGTTCGGGGCTTGGCTGGCGCAGTGCCACGCGGGAAGGAGGGCGTCGGATCCACCGGACCGGGACGAGGCAAGGGGCGCCATGGATGAGCAGAGGGGTCTGCGTGCGGCGGTGTGGTGAAGCAGAGCCCGACGGGGGGGGGGGGGGGTCTCCACGGCAGAAGGCAAGGCCGGAGGGGTACGGAACGGATGGGTCCGTCCGGGAACAGGGCGGAGGCGAGCCGGGCGTCGAGGAGCTGTAGGCCTTGGCGACGACACGGCGGGGCAGGAGGAGGAGCATGGCACGGGGGCTCGGGCGCTGCGGGATGAAGGACGACGGCGAGCGGAACCAGACGCGCGACGGTGTTCTCCGGCGAGGGCATGGCCATGATCCGGCGGTGGGGAGCTCGCCAATGTTGCGCCCATCCATGGCATCGGTGAAGAGCCTGGAGGGGTGCCATGGCTCGATCTGTTGCAAGCAGAGGAAGAAAGGTGAGGAACAAGGGGAAGTAGAGGAAGGAAGGAAGGGTAGGGGCGACGGGGATGGCCTGGTGGCTACTGCTGCTAGCGGGGAAGCACCGGCGAGGAGAAGTGCTCGGGCGACGGCTTGGGGCCGAGCTCCTCTTGATCTGGATCGAGGAGGGAGCGGGAGGCGCGGCTGCGATGGTGGAATTGAGGGAGAGTGGGTGGCGAGCGCTGCTTGGCCCGGCCAAAGACGAGGGAAGATGACGGTGGTGCTAGGGGATTGGGTCGATGGGGAAAATGAGGAGGAGACCACGGGAGGCGCTGGTTGGTTCGCTGGTGATCCAGAGGGAACCAGAGAGAGTGGCGGCGAGGAGGAGGATCCCTAGAAAATAGGGTTCGGTCTGATTATATAGGTAGGGGACTGCGTACGGACTAATCCGGTCCGTTCGATTATAATCGGGCAGCCGAGAAAATATAGGTTAGGAAGCCCGAATAATAAAACGGGGATGTTTTGTAGACGTTAGGGGATGATCCGGACCCAACGGTAATGACTGCCCGGGTCGGGTTCGGGGCAAGTTTCGGATGCCTGCGAGGGGCCTGAGAGAGGTCGACGAAGACAGGGGGGTTTTGTGGTCTCGGAGAAAGAGAGAAGAGAGGGGTCCAAATGGTCTGAGGGAAGGTCAACAAGGACAAGCGGTCTGACAACATGTCAATGAAGACAAAGAGAGAAGCAGCCAGACAAGAGGGACTCGAAAAACCCGGTTGGTCTCAGAACGGCCAACAAAAGCAAGGGGGGACACATCAACTACGAGCGGATGCAAGTTTTATGAAAACGATGCCGATGCAACGCGAATGATGCGATGAGATGAAATGCATGACATGAACAAAAAGCAAAATGAAAGACAAAAACCCAACCACGGAGAAAAAAATATATCACATCTCCGGAAAAGGCAAGAGTCGGAGTTACGAATATGGAAAGTTGTATCCGGGGCGTTACAAAATCATAGGCCTTGTATTACTCTTTCTTTCTGCTGAGTTCTTCTTCTTTGCAGCCGAGGTGCTGTCTTTGCGGACCCGGCTGCTCCGGGCTGGTCATCACTATGACCGGGTTGTTGCTGATTCCAGCCGTCTCAGCGTCGAGGCGGCGCAGGCGAGGGCGGAGGTCTTCTGACTTGCTTCGTCTTTAGCTACAGGGGCCTTTCCAGAGACGCAGCGGCTGGTGGAGGAAGCCGTCTGCTATCAGCGCCACCCGACCGACGTTGTTGGGTCCGGGACGGATCCGCTGACGGCCTGGACCTTCCCGGAGATCATTGCCGCTGCTGAGGCCCGGCTGCGGGCCATGGGGACGCAGATGGAGCGGCTGTCCCGAGCCGATACCGCGATGACGGCGGCCTTGTGGCCGGGCTCCGTCCATCCGTGCAGCTTCTCGCGTTTGGCGCGCTGGTTGGAGATGGGCCTGGATCGCCTTAGCGACTGGCGCGTTTCCGCCGCCCGGGCCGGTGCTGAGATGGCGCTCCGGATCACACTGTCTTGGCATCCGGATCTTCAGGTGGACGCGCTGATGGGTCAGCGCGCTGGCTCGGAGCAGTTGCTACAGGAGCAGGCCGGCCGGATTGCCTCCTGGGCCAGATATAGCGCTGAGTTTGCCTTCCACGACGAGTTCCATCTGGAACGGATGGAAGACGGCGCGGTCTTGGATGGCGACGACTACGGCTTGCTTCTTCGTGACCCGGAGGGTAGCTCGAAGGAGACGGGCGTCTACGGCGACGCGGAGGTCGAAGAGGACACCGGTGCTTCGCTGGACCAGGAGGCCGGCTGGGGGGAGCCGTCAACGTCGCGACGCGGCGCCGGGAATGCCTGAGAATGTTTTGTAGAAAATTATGTTAAGTAGTAGGTCCACCCACCCACTGGGGGTTTTCAAGGTGTAATGAACTCGGGCCGTGGGCCTTTGCTTGAAACATTTATGTGTAAATGTTGTGAGTGTTTGTTTCCTTTTTGCCTCCTGCTTTTTTCGAACTTATTTCATGCGTTGCTCTTCTCTGAAGCTCCCCCCCCCCCCGCGAGTCAGACGGCCGAGGCTCCGGTCCGTGACAAGGAGTTCGGCTCTTTGAGAGGCGGCCGCAGGAGTTGGGTCCTTAAAAAGGTTGAGCGCGAGCGAAACACCCACTGGGTCGGCTGGCGGCAATCCAGCTTGGCCGGTTGGTGAGCAGCCGGTCGTGCGGCTAACTTAGTTGACGAGCGTCGGGCCGGGTTAGTCGACCCAGCAGCTTTGACTCAGTGTATGAATCGTAGGGGAGCTTTAGCCCGTTGTGCTTGCCCGCCGTCAACCAGAGCTGGATCTGTGGTTTTAGGGCAAAGTGGGGGGCCGCGGCATCCTAACTTATCAGGAATTACCAAGTGAAGCGGTGGGGTAATGATCAAGCGGACCAGCCCCGAGCCCCCGGGTCGAGCTTGTCAAGCCGGCGGCCGGGTTCGGTAGTAAAGTGGTGTGAAATATGGATGCAATAAATTGGTCGGCAAAAGGCAGCCCCCGAGTCTCGGTCTGGGACCCCATAGTTTCATATGCTTACAAAAGGCGTTGATACATACATTCGTTCGACTAACTGTAAAACGGACAGAGGAGTTCCGTGTTCCACGGCCGGGTCGTTTCTTCGCCGGCGGTGTCCCTCTTGCGCTTCTTCGCTTTGCGTGCGTTGATGAGGTAGTAGGCGTTGCGGTCGCGCAAAGCCCTGCTCACGATGAACGGGCCTTCCCATGGAGAGGACAGCTTGTGATGGCCTACCTGCTCTTGGATGAGTCGGAGGATGAGGTCGCCTTCGTGGAATGCGAGAGGCTTGATCTTCTTGCTGTGGTAGTGCCTCAGGCCTTGCTGGTAGATAGCCGAGTGGCTAAGTGCCAGAAGGCGCGCATCTTCGAGCAGGTCGACGCCGTCTTCGCATGCTTCTCTTGCTTCTGCTTCGGTGTACATCATGACGCGCGGCGAGTCATACTCGACGTCGGTCGGGATGATGGCTTTGGATCCGTAGACGAGGAAGAACGGGGTGAACCCGGTCGACCGGTTTGGTGTCGTGCGCAGATTCCCGAGAACCATGGTCAACTCGTCGAGCCAACTGCCAAGTGAGTGGACAAGTGACTCGACGAGTCACGGATTAATGCCGGACAGGATGAGTCCATTGGCCCGCTCGACCTGCCCGTGGACTGCGGATGTGCCACGGAGGCCAGGTCAAGGCGGATGCCGGAGATGGAGCAGTATTGCTTGAGCGCGCCCTTGGCGAAGTTGGTGCCATTGTCGGTGATGATGCTGTTCGGCATGCCGTAGCACACCCTATGTCCTTGATGAACCGGACGGCTGTTGGCCCGTCCAGTTTCTTGATTGGTCTTGCCTTGATCCATCTGGTGAACTTGTCCACTGCTACCAGTAAGTGCGTCATGCCGCTACAAGCGGTTTTGAAGGGTCCCACCATGTCGAGTCCCCAGACCGCGAAGGGGCAGGCGATCGGGATGGTGCGGTGTGCTGACGCTGGCTGGTGGCTGCGTTTGCTTAAGCACTGGCATCCTTCGCACTTGAGGACGAGCGACTCGGCATCTTCGGGGCCGTTGGCCAGTAGAAACCGTGGCGGAACACCTTGGCCACGAGGGATCGAGATGCAGCGTGGTGCCCGCACTCGCCCTGGTGAATGTCGAGGAGGATGTCGATGCCGCGGTCCTGCTCGACGCAGCGTTGGAACACGCCGGTAGAGCTGCGTTTGACGAGCTCGATGTTGATGATGATGTAGGCGGACGCCCGACGCTGAACTTGTCGAGCCTCGGTCTCGTCCATGGGGAGAACCCCGTTCTCCAGCCATTCTGATATCGGTAGGGCCCAAGATGGGGCCGTGATGGCGGTGAAGACGGCCACCTGGGTGGGTTTCGAGTCGGCGGCTCCTGGGCCGGGTTGAGCAGCCCCCGGGTTGGTGACGGCGAAGGCCGGGTCCGGGGTGATGGTGGCCGGGTTGAGCTGAGCAGCCCCCGGGCTAGGTTGAGCAGCCCCCGGGCCGGGTTCAGCAGTCCTCGGGCCGGGTTCAGTAGTCCCCGGGCTGGGTTGAGCAGTCCCCGGGCCGGCTTGCGGTGTGGCCGGGTCTTCTGGGACGTGGATGGACTCGGAGTCTGGCGATGGCTTGCGCAGGTGCTCGAGGGAGACGCCAGACGGGATGGCTTGACGTGACGAGGCGATCTTGGCGAGCGTGTCGGCTGCCTTGTTCTCCGCACGCGGGACATGGAGGAACTCGCAGCCATCGAAGGATCCGGACAACTTCTGGATGAGGAAGCGATAACTTGCCATGTTGGAGTCGCGGGCATCCCACTCGCCGGAGCACTGCTGCACCACTAAGTCCGAGTCGCCATAGCACAGGATGCGCCGGATGTCGAGTTCCTTGGCGAGCCGGAGGCCGTGCACAAGGGCTTCGTATTCAGCGACGTTGTTGGAGGCGGCGAAGTGGATCTAGAGCGTGTAGCGGAGTCGGTCACCCTTCGGAGATGACAGTACGATGCCGGCCCCTAAGCCGAGTCGCATCTTGGACCTGTCGAAGTGCATGCGCCAATGCATTGAGTCGGGAGGCGGCGACAGGTACTGGGTCTCGGTCCAGTCGACGAGGAAATCGGCCAGGCCTTGAGACTTGATCGTGGTGCGGGCTCGAGAGGATGGTGTGGTTGGCTAGCTGGATCGCCAGCTTAGCGACCGCCGGAGGCGCCCCGCACCGGCGATTTCTCCGATAGGCGCCGTGCTGACGATGGTGACGGCATGTTCTTGAAAGTACTGCTTCAGCTTCTTGGCGGTGAGGTACACGCCGTAACACATCTTCTGGTAGTGCAGGTAGTTCTGCTTGGAGGTGGAGAGCACCTCGCTCAGGTAGTAGACCGGGCGCTGGACGGCCTGGATCTTGCCCTTCTCTGGCCGCTCGACCACCACCACCGTGTTGACCGCCCGCGAGGTCGCGGCTATGTAGAGCAAAGGCGGCTCCTTCTCGGTCGGCGCGGCAAGGACGGGTGCAGTGGAGAGCATGCGTTTGAGGTCTTGGAAGGCTTCGTCCGCCTTGCCGTTCCACTCGAACTGGCTTGTTTTCTTCATTAGCTGGTACAGGGGCAGTGCCTTCTCGCCCAGCCGGCTTAGAAACCGACTGATCGAGGCCAGGAAGCCTGTGAACTTCTGGACATCGCGCAGCCGGGTTTGCTTGCGCATGCGCTCGATGGCCTTGATCTTCTCTGGGTTCGCCTCGATGCCGCGTTCCGAGACAAGGAAACCGAGCAGCTTTCCGACTGGGACGCCGAAGACACACTTTTCCGGGTTGAGCTTGACCTTGTATTTGCGGAGGTTGGCAAATGTTTCCTTCAGATCGTCGAGGAGCGTGAGTTGCTGCTTGGTCTTCACCACGATATCATCCATGTACATGTGGACGTTCTTGCCGAGTTGCGGTAGCAGGCACTACTGCATGCAGCGTTGGAAGGTGGCGCCGACATTCTTCAACCCGAACGACATGGTGATGTAGAAGTACGCTCCAAAGGGCGTGATGAAGGACGTCTTCAGGGCATCGGCCGGGTCCAGCTTGATCTAGTGATAACCGGAGTAGGCGTCCAGGAAGGACAGCAACTCGCACCCGGCGGTCGAGTTGATGACTTGGTCGATTCGCGGGAGGGCGAACGGATCCTTGGGACAGGCCTTGTTGAGGCTAGTGTAGTCGATACACATGTGCCAGGTCTTGTTCTTCTTTAGGACAAGGACTGGGTTGGCCAGCCACTCGGGGTGAAACACTTCCATTATGAAGCCGGCCGCCAAGAGCTTGGCGACCTCTTCACCAATGGTGCTTCTCTTCTCTTCGGAAAATCAACGGAGGGGTTGACGGACGTGGAGTTTGTGCTCAGCATACTTCCTCGGGATACCCGGCATGTCTTTGGGGGTCCATGCGAAGATATCCCGATTCTCACGAAGGAAATCGACGAGCTCGCCTTCCTATCTGCTGTGGAGGCGGGCGCCTACGACAACGTACTTGTTGCAGCTGGGGTCTTCCGGGTTCAGCTTCACTTTCTTGGTTTGCTTGGAGGGCTTGAAGGCGGCCTCATTGGCCGGGTCCAGGGTCGGGATCGACGCGTCGGAGGCCTTGCCGGCCAGGGCGATGATCCGGTCGAGCTGGCACCGCTCCTCGGCAATGACCAGCAACTCGGCCAGCTTGGCGCCGTCCCAGGTGCACTCCAGAGACTTGCGGTAGTCGCCGGTGATGGTAATGAGGCCCTTGCGACCCGGCATCTTCATCTTCAGGTACGTGTAGTGGGGAACCGCCATGAATTTGGCGAGAGCGGGCTGGCCCAGCAGCGCATGATACGCGCTGGACAGGTCAACCACCTCAAACCAGATCGGTTCGCGTCGGAAGGTGCTGCTGTCGCCGAACAGGACGTCGAGACGGACCCGGCCAATGGGTGAACAGGAGAGACCGGGTACGATGCCGTGGAAGACGGTCTGGGTTGGCTCCAGGCCCTCGGCCTTGAGGTCGAGCTTGGTCATTGTGTCGTGGTAGAGGATGTTGATGCTGTTGCCACCGTCGATGGGGACTCGGGAGAACTTGCGGGTGCGCCGCGCGACGATGGTAGGGTTGAGGACGAGGGCGTATCCACCCGGGCTTGGCATTACTGCCGGGTGATCCTCCCGGGTCCAGGTGATCGGGTGCTCCGACCAATGCATGAAATCCGTCTTGGCCGGGACGACGGTGTTCTCCATCTGCCGGAGGAGGCGCTCACTGCGCTTGTCGTTGCCGAGGCTGGTGAAGACGACGTAGGCTGCGTTCTAGTCCGGGTAGACGTCGCCCCTCATGATGCGCTTGGTGATGGCGCACTGTCGAAGCGTGTGCGTGGAGGGTCTTGCGCCGCTGTAGTGCTTGCATGGGCTGTCGAGCATCTCTTCAAAGCTCATCGCGGGTTGCCATGCCATCTTGCCGGTCTGTCGCCGCTTCGCTGCCGGGTCCGCCGCGGGCTCGGCGGCCGCGACGAGCCGGTTGTCGTGACATTGCGCCGGCTGCTTGGCCTTGCGCTTGTTGTTCTGGTGGTGCTGTTGCCGGCCGGCTTCTGTGGAGGGCCCGGCTTCGCCTTGCCGGCCTTGTCCAGCGCCACCTGGATCTTCATGGCAGAATCGGCGTTGGCGTACTTGTCCGCCGTCACCATGAGCGCGGCCATGGTGGCCGGCTCGGAGCGTAGAAGCTTGTGCTTGAGGAGGTGCCGCCTCGCACCCGCCACGGGTATTGATCGCTCGACTTCATGGATGCCCTCACAGCTGTTTCGGAGCTCGGTCCAGCGTGCAAGTTACTCGCGGCCAGTCTCCGTCGGCCCCTGCACGCACATGGCAAGCTGACTGGGGCGACCGAGTTGCTTGTACATCCCTGTGAAGTTGCGAACAAATGCTTCCTCGAAATCGACCCATGCGTTGACGCTGCCCATCGGTAGGCTGTTCAACCATGTGCGAGCCGATCCTTGGAGCATGAGCGGTGCGTAGCGCACGGCGAGACGACGATTGGCACCGGTGATGCCAATGGTCGTGGTGTAGTCCGTGAGCTAGTCTTGTGGCTTCACGGACCCATTGTACTTGGGGGTGTCGCGGGGAAGCACGAACCCCTTGGGGAAGGGCTCCTGCCGGATGCGTGGGCCGAAGCACGCCGGCCCGATAGCGCCGCTCTACTCCACCTCCATAGAGCGAGCGAGCTGATCGACGCGGTTGCGTGCGTCGGCGTCGTTGATGGCGGGCGGGCCGAGTCGACTGGCGGCCAGGCCCCGAGGGGCCGGTTCAGCTGGAGCTGGACACCGGCCAGGGTAGCCGGGTCCGCGCTGGGTCTCTGTGGCGGTCTCGTTGCACAGAGCGTCGGCGGCGGTGCCGGCCGGGTTGCGCTGGGTCTGCCATAGGCCGGAGTGCGCCTCGCCGGGCGGTGAAGAGGCCGTGTGCAAGAGTTCACCGGGTCCACCAAGGCGGGCGGAGCCGGACCCCGCCGGTTGGCGAGCTGGTTGAGGTAATGCTGCTGGGTGTTGGCGGCGCGGAGGAGCTCGCGCATCTGCCTGATGCGCTCCTTGAGCTCCTCACCCGCGAGTTGGTTGAGGCCGACCGCGGCTGCCTCCGCAGCGTGCATGTTCTTGACTGGGGTCTCGTAGACGGTCCGGCCGGTGCCGAAGGCCCGGCCGATCGCTCCTCCCCGGGCGCGAGTATCGGCGGCCAGGCTCAGCTCGGCCGCGGCGGGCGTGAATTCATGGGCGGCGTCATGCTCGATCTGAGCAGCTTCCAGGAGGCGTCTGGTGGCGGTCAGTGTCTCGGACAGGTCCAGCATTTGCTGGCGCCTGTCCTCGAGCTGGGTTCGGGCTTCAGCGACGTTGGTGGCGTCGACGTCGGTGCCGATGGGGATGCGGAGGCTCTGTATTGCGGCGTGCAGCGGGTCGGACGGCTCCGTCCGTGCCGTGGCGGCCGCTGGCTTCGGCGGCTCTTCTCGCCTTCCTCGATGAGGAAGAGGCGCCATCGCCGGTGACGAAGACCTCTACATGGGCGTCCATCACCCCGGAAGTAAATCCGCCGCTGAGAGAAAGTGGGGAGTCGGAGTAGCTGAGCACCCCGCTAGGGTAATCGTCGGCCGCGAGCGCGTCGAAGATGCGCAGCATGGTGAAGGAGGCGTCGAGCGCGCCGATGACGTCGTCTGCCAGAGCGACGGATTCGTCGGAGTAGGAGAGGGGCCCCGTCCGAAGCATGGTTCCGGCCAGCTCCTCGAACTGCCACACGATGGGCGCCAACTGTCGTGGTGGGCGCACGGCAGATGCCAACGGATGGCTAAAGAGAGGAGGAGGCTCGAGGGCGCTGGTGGGCTTCGGAGGCGAGGTTGATATGCGCGGCGCGGACGCCGACATATCTGTGTTCGGGCTCTCTCAGAGATAACACCCTAGTCCTGCCGAGTTTAGTTGGATGGTTGATAGTACAATGTCGCCCCGGAGCTGTTTGGAGGAGGAAGGAGGCTCGCCAAGGCTCCGCCGCTCCTTCTCCTTGGTGTTGCTATGTAGTGGCTAGTCCTATCTTGCTTGCTCTATCTTGTATGGCTTTTCATGCCGTGTGTGTCATATGTCTCTGTTGAATATCTCGAATGCCTTTGTAGGCGTGGACTCCTGGGGGGTTTTATAGATCAACCCATCCAGGGTTACAATGGTAATTTGCCGAGTCGGTGGGTCCGTATTGTCGGCGTCCAGGGTACCGGGCTGGGTCCCGCTTGGGGCTTGTTGTTCGCCGGGTTCCCCTAGGTGCGGGCCCCGCGTGCCTAGGGGGACTGTGCGCCATCTTGTCGATCGTCATGGCTTGACCGAGTCGAGCCGCGCACAGTGTTCTCTGTCAGGCCGCTGCTTGCTGTCGTCCGCGGTGAGGGCGGGAACATTGTTGCCGTGCCAGCCCTGGTCAGCGGATAGGTAAGGGGCACTGTTGCCACGCTCTGGCTGACCACGGGTATGGGCGGGGGCACTATAGTCTTGGTCATAAGTGATTGAGGTCTCGTCCCATTGTACAGCCCGGATGGGACGGGAGCTGACCCGTGGCTGGGTTGCCGTGGACGCCACGAGTGGGTTGGCTTGCTGGGGAAGCCAAGGTTTCGCCGGGTTGAGTTGCCTTGCGCCAGCCGCTGTGGCCGGGTCGACGTACCTTGCCGAGTCGATGGTCTTGGCCGGGTTGGCGCACACCGGTTTGCGTGCGATGCGGACCCCGCTGTTTTTGAAATAGATCCGGGTTCCGTTGCCCGCCTGGGGTTCATCCCCGACACAACTGGTGAAATAGTATCTCTATTGGCAAGCTTAATAGCATAATTTCTCTATAAAGAAATATGGATTGCATTAGCACTAGCAACCATATCACATAAGCCATGGTAAATATGATCTCCTATTTTAACAGAAATACCAGGCACGCCTACAGCAGTTCTATGTATCTTAGCATCGGGTAGCAATATTAGCAGTTACACCACAGAAATAAATAACATGCCCATCTATATTATCATCCAAGAGATCTTTAACGATAGCAATACTAGGTTCAACTTTAATTTGCTCAGGGGGTGTATATGTTCTAGTATTACTCTTACGAACAACAGTTGAACCTTTAGCATGATCCTTTATTCTAACAGGAAAAGGTGGTTTCTCAACATAAGTAGTAGGGACAATAGGATCGTTATAAGTGATAGTCTTTTCTTCAACTGTTATAGGTGCAACTACCTTTACTTCAGTGGGAGGATTATATTTAGGGATAATTAGATTTATGCCCCTAGTTGTGTCCCACTCATCTGTTTTACCACTAATTCCCAAAAGTCACTGGTTCTGTCCAAGTCACTTTGCTCCTCTTATGCTTTTACCCTTTGACCGTTTGACTGTCAGTTTGAAAAATTCATAACTAATTCATACTAAATCAGAAAAATGCAAATAAGGTACCAAAATGTTCAGAAAAACATCACCTATATGTCAGTGTCATTTGCACTCATGAAAAAAGTGTTGGAAGGTGCCCATCCGAGTTTTAGCTCTTATGCTACCACCATGAATAGTAAAATCTGAAAAAGTTCAAAAAAATTCAAAAAAAATTTGGTGGCAAAGAATGACAAATATTTTAAGTGACTTCCAAGTTTCATCAGGGAATAATAAATATTTAAACCACTTCTCCTCAGGGAGATCAACGTGAGCAGCAAAAGATTGACAAAAAGCAGCTACTATCTCAGAGTCAAGTCCATATTTAGCGCTAAATCCGCAAAAAGCATCGGTATCCATAAAAGATTTAGCACAAGCAAACTTAGGTGTTATACTTGACTCTTACCATCGTCGGAACCCCAATCTTCAGAGTTGCGTTTAATTCTTTCCAATAAATCCCACTTGAATTCAAGAGTCTTCAAAGATATAAGAACCAAAGACAGAAGTATCGAGCATGGTGCGATCATTAAGAGAAAGCCGAGCATAAAATTTTTGAATAATCATTTCTCTTGAGAGCTCATGATTGGGTCATGAATATAACATTGACTTAAGCCTCCCCCAAGCTTGAGCGATGCTTTCTCCTTCGCGAGGCCAGAAATTATATATGTAATTACGATCATGATGAACAAGATGCATAGGATAGAACTTCTGGTGAAATTCCAAATTCAATCGTTTATTGTTCCAAGATCCCGCATCATCACATAGCCTATACCATGTCAATGCGTCTCCCTTCAAAGATAAAGGGAAGACCTTCCTCTTAACAACATCATCGGGAATACCTGCAAGCTTAAATAATCCACAAACTTCATCCACAAAGATAAGGTGTAAATCGGGATGCAATGTTCCATCTCCTGCAAAGGGATTAGCTAGCAGTTTCTCTATCATACCCGAAGGAATCTCATAGTAAACATTTTCAGTAGGTTCAGTAGGTTCAGGAGCAACTATTTGCTCTACTGGTCGGGGCGAAGATACCCCGAACAAACCCCTCAAGGGATTAGTTTCCATTGTAACAAGTGACAGAGAGTTTCAGCACACTATATAAATGTTTCTTTACCAAGGTCCACACACCAAAGGCGCTTCACTCCCCTGCAACGGCGCCAGAAAAGAGTCTTGATGACCCACAAGTATAGGGGATCTATCGTAGCCTTTCGATAAGTAAGAGTGTCGAACCCAACGAGGAGCAGGAGGAAATGACAAGCGGTTTTTAGTAAGGTATTCTCTGCAAGCACTGAAATTGTAGGTAACAGATAGTTTTGTGATAAGATAATTGGTAACAGGTAACTAGCTATGAAAGTAAATAAAGTGCAGCAAGGTGGCTCAATCCTTTTTGTAGCAAAGGACAAACCTGGACAATTCCTTATAATGAGAAAAGCGCTCCCGAGGACACATGGGAATTATCGTCAAGCTAGTTTTCATCACCCTCATATGGTTCGCGTTTGGTACTTTGATAATTTGATATGTGGGTGGACCAGTGCGTGGGTACTGCCCTTTCTTGGACAAGCATCCCACTTATGATTAACCCCTATTGCAAGCATCCGCAACTACAAAAGAAGTATTAAGGTAAACCTAACCATAGCATGAAACTAGTGCATCCAAATCAGCCCCTTACGAAACAACACATAAACTAGGGTTTAAGCTTCTGTCACTCTAGCAACCCATAATCTACTTATTACTTCCCAATGCCTTCCTCTAGGACCAAATAATGGTGAAGTGTCATGTAGTCGACGTTCACATAACACCACTAGAGGATAGACAACATACATCTCATCAAAATATCGAACGAATACCAAATTCACATGACTACTAATAGCAAGACTTCACCCATGTCCTCAGGAACAAACGTAACTACTCACAAAGCATATTCATGTACATCATCAGAGGAGTATTAATATGCATTAAGGATCTCAACATATGATCTTCCACCAAGTAAACAAGTTAGCACCAACTACAAGGAGTAATCAACACTACTAGCAACCCACAAGTACCAATTTGTGGTTTTGATACAAGATTCGATACAAGAGATGAACTAGGGTTTTGAGAGGAGATGGTGCTGGTGAATATGTTGATGGAGATTGACCCCCTCACGATGAGAGGATCGTTGGTGATAACGATGGTGATGATTTCCTCCTCCCGGAGGGAAGTTTCCCCGGCAGAACAGCTTCGCCAGAGCCCTAGATTGGTTCCACCAAGGTTCCGCCTCGTGGCGGCAGAGTTTCGTCCTGTAAGCTTGCTTATGACTGTTTCCAGGGTAAAAGCCTTCATATAGCAGAAGATGGGCATCGGAGGGCACCACCACGTCCAGAGGCAGGCGCGCCCGGTGAGGCGCGCCCCCACCCTCCTGGCCAGGGTGTGGGCCCCCTCTGATGTTTTCTTCGCTCAGTAATTCTTATTGGTTCTAAAAATGACTTCCGTGGAGTTTCAGGATTTTTGGAGATATGTAGAATAGGTTTCCAATATTTGCTCCTTTTCCAGCGAGAATCCCAGCTGCCTTCATGATAAACCTTGTAAAATAAGAGAGAATAGCCATGAGTATTGTGACATAACGTATAATAACAGCCCATAATGCAATAAATATCAATATAAAAGCATGATGCAAAATGGACGTATCAGTTGTTAAACCTTGAGAAGGTTGCTCCAACTCAATCCCAATTAAGCATCATCATTACACCCAATCAAATTATATTAAGAGTGATGAGATCAACATGATAATCCAAGAACTAGATAATTAAAACGTCCATAACCGGGGACACGGATAACCATGATTAGTTTGTACACTCTGCAGAGGTTTGCGCACATTTCCACACAAGACTCGAATACATCCATGGTCGGAGAATCGAGACACAGTCTTTCTGAAACAATAAGTCTTTACTCTGGGAGGACAGTTACACCTACTTTCCCCTACATCTGCTAGCCCACCACTGAAAGAGGTCTTGCAACATACTCAACTATGCTAGAGCCCATAATAGCTTGTGGCTGCACATGGAAGTTACTAGCATGAATAATCTTATGACCCCTTTGAGCCTGGGTGGAGGACCGTAGGATGATCACACGGGTACTCCGAGATATCCTAGAACAACACTGCATTCTCCAGGTGCCCTGACAACCACTGGGTACTGTAGTGTGCCTTCAAGAAATCCACCCAGATGTGTATTAAAGTAGCCACCTTAAGTTAACCACTAAGTAACAACTCTCACATCTGTCATGAATCACTTGAACCAAACCATGTCTACAAGCATAGCGTAGCAATATAAGCAACGTAGAAGTAACACCCAACGGTTTGATAATAAACAGGACAATAGGTACTACCTTATCTACTTCCCAGAACCCACATATTAATCCGATCCTAGCCATGCAATTGTTTGAGGATTGATCTAATGCAATAAAATTGGGTAGTAAAGAGATATGATCAAAGTGTTACTTGCCTTGCTGATGGTCCGTGAAACCTAGGGACTCGTAGTAGCACGCTTCGCACTCCGGGTACTCTATTGCAAACAAACAAGCATACAATAAGCACTCAACTAGAAGCATGGGCAAACCTCAAATAAGAGATCTAACCAGAAAGTACAACTTAAAAACTCTGGTTTGCAAAAAGAATCAAATCAAACGAAGAAACAAAACTCAAACTGCGAAAGAAACAAGCTCCGTTTACTAATCTGGACTTAAGTCAAAGTTTACAGTGGCAAAACCATGTTATAGTTGGTTACACATAAAGAGGGTTTTGAGGCGAAACTCTAGGCGCTTGAATCGCCTGATTCCGATAAACGAGCAAAAAGATAAACTAAAACAAAAATCGGGGCAGAAATCACGATCGAAAATAATCGTGGAAAATCCCTGGAAAAAGAAAAACTGACGAACAGGCTAACGAACGAACGTTCGATGTCTGCGGCTAATGAGTGAAAACTGTTCGTTAAAACGAAAGAACGGATAGGCGTTCGCTAAATAACTAAACCGGAAATAAAAAAATAAAACCGATCTATAAATAAAAAACAACCGCGGTTTCTAAAAAACCGTATGGTTTTCCGGAGAAAACCGGCGGCAGTCCGGCGACTACCTCATCAGCAGGGTCGGCGGGCGGCGGGACGTCGGCGGCTCCGGTGATGGCCGGGGTCGGGTGGCGGCAGGGATCGGTGGCGAGGCTCGTGGCGTGGGCGGGAGGCGGTGGCGTCGGAACTTCATGGCTGCGCAAGAAAATCATGACAATGACGACGGCTGGCGGCTGTGGCGGCGGTGGTTGGCGGCGGCGGCGGATCAGGGCTGGCATCTAGGGTTTGGGGTGGCTCGGGCCTCGCCTCTTAAACTCCGGCCGAGCTGGAGTGTCCGGGTCGGACACGGCCCGTTAGGTCGGTAACTTTTCCGCACAGAGAAAAATACAAAAGAAATACTAAACGTGCTCCAAAAATCCTGAAATAAATTTTCCCCGTCCTCTAAAAATATAGTGGACAAAGTGAACATTTATTTGGGCCTCGAATGCAATTTTTAAAAACACATTTTTTCCTAATTCAAATAAAATAGCGATAAAACTCCGAATAAAAATCTTATTTGATTTTAATATTAAATCACCAATATTTCTTTATTTTCGGAAAGTCATTTTATCCCCTCTCTTTTATTTTTATAAAAGAAATATTCGAAGAGAAAATAATTAAAATCAAATGATCCTCTTTTCAAAATTTGAGAAAACTCAAATATGGAAATAATGAAATCCCCAACTCTCTCCGTGGGTCCTTGAGTTCCGTAGAATTTCCAGGATCAAGCCAAAAATGCAATGAAATATAATATGCAAAGATGATCTAATGTATAACATTACAAATTGAAAATTTGGGATGTTACAACCTCTCCACCCGGTTGTGGTAGGTCAGCCCATAGGAACACTTGGGAGCAACGTCCGGGCCAAACCCACAGGAAGATCCCCTCCAGGTAGACCCGATGCCGTTGTTTCCCCCCCTCCAATTGCTTCCGGCGGCGCCATCCGTGTGAGGGGCCACACCCTGGAGATGCATGCTAACTCTTCAGACATGCCACGACACCTTACGACATGTATGAGAGCCTGGTGCAATGCTCTGGTAGCATTGCTACCCTCCCAGGGCCGCCGTCCCGCCTAACACTGGAGCGGTTGGCCACGAGATCTAACCCTTTGAGATTTCCTGGACAGGCTTTGACCAGTGGACCTCTCCACCCGGTTTTGGTAGGTCAGCCTATATGAACACTTCGGAGCAATGTCCGGGCAAAACCCACAGGAAGATCCCCATCCAGGTAGACCCGACGCGGCATTTTCCCCACTCCAAGTGCTGGCGGCAGCGCCATCCGTCAGGGGGGCACACCCCGGACGTGAGGGGGGTCACACTCGGGAGACGCATGCCGGGCGTTTGCAACCGCCACAACACTTCTGTCGGCATAGCTGTTTTTGATTTTATTAAAGTATAAGGACCTATATTCAAAATAATATGAGGTCACATAACTAACGTACTCGAAAATAAATACAAACTACATATATATTCATAATCTATGGAAAAATTTCACCAAATTGATAAATAATCTATGTATGTTTATATTTACATATGCTACATTTAAGTTAATCAAATAATAATACATAAAAATATATTAAAAATTATATAAGAAAACTACAAATTATATAACTAACTATGTCGACGGCTCGACATAGCTGCGGCCGGGCTAGCTGGTCGGCGCGCTTCGGATTGGTGACGTTGCGGGCACCTCGGATCGATAACGTGGACTGGACATTGTGTAACACCCCGAGTATCATGCTATAGTAACCCCCTGCGTTTAATCTAATCTTTTTGCTAAACAATGCATGATCATCTTTGATCCTATCTCTTTTCAAATTCCCCTTGAATTCAAATTCAATTACTAAGTGAAATTCCAAATTTCACAACATGAGATCTAAAATGTTCATCATGTGGCAAATAACCATTTCTTACTATTGTGGTGAACCAACATTCTTATAAGGTATTTCACTGCACTAAACTAAATAAAATAGTGTCCTAGTCGATAATTTAATTGCCTTTCTAATTGGTAAAAATACTAAACTACTTTATTTTGGTGCCAAGTTAATTATAGAAGTGGCCTAAGTAAAAATGGTATTTTAGGTGCAAGATTAGTTTTTATTAAACTATTTTGATTTCTAAAAATAAAAGAAAGCATAAAATTTAAAAAAATATGTAAAAGAAGAGGTGAGAGAGAGAGCGCCCCCCTTGCCTTCCCTGGGCCTTGGCCCATCCAAGTCGGCCCGAACTTTTCCCGCACCGGTCGCCTTCTTCCCGTGTGGCCCCGACCCGAGCCGCGTCGGGCATGCTCTGATACGTCTCTGCTATGTCTTGAGCTTGCATTGGTTTTCCTTGAAGAGGAGAGGGTGATGCAGCATTACTAGCGTAAGTATTTCCCTCAGTTTTGAGAACCAAGGTATCAATCCAGTAGGACGCTCCTCAAAAGTCCCACGCACCTACACAAACAAACTGAGAACTCGCAACCAATGCAATAAAGGGGTTGTCAATCCCTTCACGACCACTTGCGAAAGTGAGATCTAATAAAGATAGTATGATAAGATAAATATATTTTTGGTATTTTATAATATAGATGCAAAAAGTAAAGATGCAAAGAAAAGTAGATTGAAAGTAAATATGATAAGAGATAGACCCGGGGGCCATAGGTTTCACTAGTGGCTTCTCTCAAGATAGCATAAGTATTACGGTGGGTGAACAAATTACTGTCGAGCAATTGATGGAAAAGAGCATAGTTATGAGATTATCTAGGCATGATCATGTATATAGGCATCACGTCCATAACAAGTAGACCGACTCCTGCCTGCATCTACTACTATTACTCCACCATCGACCGACTCCTGCCTGCATCTAGAGTATTAAGTTCATAAGAACAGAGTAACGCATTAAGCAGGATGACATGATGTAGAGGGATAAACTCAAGCAATATGATATAAACCCCATCTTGTTATCCTCGATGGCAACAATACAATACGTGCCTTGCAACCCTTTCTGTCACTGGGTAAGGACACAACAAGATTGAACCCAAAGCTAAGCACTTCTCCCATGGCAAGAAAGATCAGTCTAGTAGGCCAAACCAAACTGATAATTTGAAGAGACTTGCAAAGATAAGTCAATCATACATAAAAGAATTCAGAAAAGATTCAAATATTATTCATAGATAAACTTGATCATAAACCCACAATTCACTAGATCTTGACAAACACACCGCAAAAAGAGTTTACATCGAATAGATCTCCACAAGAGAGGGGGAGAACATTGTATTGAGATCCAAAAAGAGAGAAGAAGCCATCTAGCTAATAACTATGGACCCGTAGGTCTATGGTATACTACTCACAACTCATTGGAGGGGCAAGGATGTTGATGTAGAAGCCCTCCATGGTTGATTCCCCCTCCGGCAGAGTGCCGACGAAGGCTCCGAGATGAGATCTCGCGGATACATAAGGTTACGGTGGTGGAAATTGTGTTTCGTTGTGCCCCTGGATGTTTTCGGGGTACGTAGGTATATATAGGAGGAAGAAGTACGTCGGTGGCCACCCGAGGGGCCCACAAGACAGGGGGCGTGCCCTAAAGGGGGGGGGGCGGCCTCCTATCTCGTGGCTTCCTTGGAAGCTTCTTGACTTGCACTCCAAGCTCTTCGGATCACGTTCGTTCCAAAAATCACGCTCCCGAAGGTTTCATTCCGTTTGGACTCCGTTTGATATTACTTTTCTTTGAAATACTAAAATAGGCAAAAAAACAGCAATATGGGTTGGGCCTCCGGTTAGTAGGTTAGTCCCAAAAATGATATAAATGTGTAAAATAAAGCCCAGAAACATCCAAAAGGGGTAATATAATAGCATGGAACAATAAAAAATTGTAGATACGTTGGAGACGTATCAAGCATCCCCAAGCTTAATTCCTGCTCGTCCTCGAGTAGGTAAATGATAAAAAGAGAAATTTTTATGTGGAATGCTACCTAGCATAATTCATAATGTAATTTTCTTTATTGTGGAATGAATGTTCAGATCCAAATGATTCAAAATAAAAGTTCATATTGATAAAAGAAATAGTAACACTTCAAGCATACTAATCAAATTAATCACGTCGTCTCAAAATAGCATGGCAAAAGAAAGTTCATCCCTACAAAATCATATAGTTAGGCTATGCTTCATTTTTGTCACACAAAGATGTTCCCAACGTCTATACCGCCAATGACAAGCCAAGCAATTGTTTCATACTAAATAATCTCAAACTTTTCAACCTTCACGCAATACATGAGCGTGAGCCATGGATATAGCACTATGGGTGGAATAGAATATGATGATGGGGATTGTGTGGAGAAGACAAAAAAAGTCTCACATTGACGAGGATAATCAACGGGCTATGGAGATGCCCATCAATTGATGTCAACATGAGGAGTAGGGATTGCCATGCAACGGATGCACTAGAGCTATAAATGAATGCTCAACAAGAAGAAAACTAGTGGGTGTGCATCCAACTTGCTTGCTCACGAAGACCTAGGGCATTTGAGGAAGCCCATCATAGGAATATACAAGCCAAGTTCTATAATGAAAAATTCCCACTAGTATGAAAAAGACAAGTTATGAGACTCACTATATGAAAAACATGGTGCTACTTTGAAGCACAACATATGAGACTCACTACATGGAGAAAAAAGTGCTACTTTGAAGCACAAGTGTGGAAAAAGAGATAGTAACATTGCCCTTTTTATTTATTTATTTTCCTTTTTTTCTTTTTTTTGGGCCTTTCTTTTTTTTCTTTTGGCCTTTCTTCTTTTGTTTTCTTTTTTTTCTTTGGGAAATGTTCTAATAATGATGATTATCACACTTCTATTGATTACAACATAAGAATTACAACTCGAAACTAGAAAAAGATATGACTCTATATGAATGCCTCGGCGGTGTACCGGGATGGTGCAATGAATCAATAGTGACATGTATGAAAAATAATACATGGTGGATTTGCCACAAATACGATGTCAACTACATGATCATGCAATGGCAATATGACAAAAGTAAAGTAGGTCATGATGATGATGAACGGAACGGTGGAAAGTTGCATGGCAATATATCTCGGAATGGCTATGGAAATGCCATAATAGGTAGGTATGGTGTCTGTTTTGAGGAAGATATAGGGAGGTTTATGTGTGATAGAGCGTATTGTATCACGGGGTTTGGATGCACCAGCGAAGTTTGCACCAACTCTCAAGATGAGAAAGGGCAATGCACGGTACCGAAGAGGCTAGCAAAGGTGGAAAGGTAAAAGTGCGTATAATCCATGGACTCAACATTAGTCAAAAGAACTCATATACTTATTGCAAAAATTTAGAAGTCATCAAAAACCAAGTACTACGCGCATGCTCCTAGGGGATAGATTGGTAGGAAAAGACCATCGCTCGTCCCCGACCGCCACTCATAAGGATGCACAAGCCAAGTACACTTCACGTTTCAAATTTGTTACACAACTTTAACCATATGTGCATGCTACGGGACTTGCTAACTTCAACCCAAGCACTCTTTAAATTCATAATCACCCAACTAGCATGACTTTAATATCACTACCTGCATATATCAAAACAATTATCAAGTATCAAATTGATCATAGCATCCAATTCACTTCCTGTGATAGTTTTTATTATACCAAACTTGGATGCCTACCATTCTAGGACCAACTTTATGACAAGAGCAAATACCATGCTGTTCTAAAAGACTCTCAAAATAATATAAGTGAAGCATGAGAGACTAGCAATTCCTTCAAAATTAAGACACCACCGTGCTCTAAAAGATATAAGTGAAGCACTAGAGCAAAAACTATCAAGCTCAAAAGATATAAGTGAAGCACATAGAGTATTCTAGAAAATTATAATCAAATAGGCTTCTCACAAAATGTGTGCATAGCAAGGATGAATGTGGTAAACTAAAAAGCAAAGACTAATATAATACACGACGCTCCAAGCAAAACACATATCATGTGGCGAATAAAAATATAGCTCCAAATAAAGTTACCAATGAACGAAGACGAAAGAGGGGATGCCTTCCCATGGGCATCCCCAAGCTTAGGCTCTTGCCACCCTTTATTCCATAGTCCATAAAAGCTTGACCCAAAACTTGAAAACTTCACAACACAAAACTCAACAGGAAATCTTATAAGCTCCGTTAGTGAAAGAAAACAAAACCACCACATAAGGTACTGCAATGAACTCATTCTTTATTTATTTTGGTGTTAAACCTACTGTATTCCAACTTCCTTATGGTTTATAAACTAATTTACTAGCCATAGATGCATTGAAACAAGCAAACAACACACGAAAAACAGAATCTGTCAAAAACAGAACAGTCTGTAGCAATCTGTAACTAACGCAAACTTCTGGAACTTTAAAAATCCTACCAAAATAGGAAGTCCTGGACAATTTGTTTATTGAACATAATCAAAAAGAATAAACGCAAAAGTATGTTCCTGTGATTTAAAAAAATTATATTCGTGCTTGGAAAGTTTCTGTTTCTCAGCAGAATCAAATCAACTATCATCGTAGGTTATCCTATATGTTCTACTTGGCACAAATGTTGGGTACCGTAGCAGAAATTCAAAAAATTTCCTACGAGTCACCAAGATCTATCTATGGAGAGACTAGTAACGAAGGGAAGGAGAGTGCATCTACATACCCTTGTAGATCGCTAAGCGGAAGCGTTCAAGAGAACGGGGTTGAAGGATTCATACTCGTCGTGATCCAAATCACCGGAGATCCTAGTGCCGAACGGGCGGCACCTCCGCGTTCAACACACGTACAGCCCGGTGACGTCTCCCATGCCTTGATCCAGCAAGGAGAGAGGGAGAGGTTGAGGAAGACTCCATCCAGCAGTAGCACAACAGCGTGGTGGTGATGGAGGAGCGTGGCAATCCTGCAGGGCTTCGCCAAGGACCGCGGGAGAAGAGGAGAAAGAGAGGTAGGGCTGCGTCAGGGAGAGGTGGAAAACCTTATGTCTGGCAGCCCCAAAACCTCAAGTATATATAGGGGAGAGGGAGGGGTCTGCGCCCCCCTTAGGGTTCCCACCCCAAGGGGTGCGGCTCCCCAAAACCCATCTAGGGTGGCGGCCAAAGGGAGGAGAGGGGGAAACTTGCCCCCAAGCAAGGTGGAGGAGCCCTCCCAAACCCTAAGCGCTTTGGGCCCTTGTGGGGGGGGCGCACCAGCCCACCTGGAGCTGGTCCCCTCCCACACTTGGCCCATGCTGCCCTCTGGGGCCGGTGGCCCCACTTGGTGGACCCCCGGGACCCTCCCGTTGGTCCCTGTACATTACTGATAAAACCCGAAACCTTTACGGTGACCAAAACAAGACTTCCCATATATAAATCTTTACCTCCGGACCATTCCAAAACTCCTCGTGATGTCCGGGATCTCATCCGGGACTCCAAACAACATTCAGTAACAACATATATCTATTCCCTATAACCCTAGCGTCATCGAACCTTAAGTGTGTAGACTCTACGGGTTCGGGAACCATGCAGACATGACCGAGACGTTCTCCGGTCAATAACCAACAGCGGGATCTGGATACCCATGTTGGCTCCCACATGTTCCACGATGATCTCATCGGATGAACCGCGATGTCAAGGACTCAATCGATCCCGTATTCAATTCCCTTTGTCTAGCGGTATTGTACTTGCCCGAGATTCGATCGTCGGTATCCCGATACCTTGTTCAATCTCGTTACCGGCAAGTCTCTTTACTCATTCCGTAACACATCATCCCATGATCAACCCCTTGGTCACATTGTGCACATTATGATGATGTCCTACCGAGTGGGCCCAGAGATACCTCTCCATCACACGGAGTGACAAATACCAGTCTCGATTCGTGCCAACCCAACAGACACTTTTGGAGATACCCGTAGTGCACCTTTATAGCCACCCAGTTACGTTGTGATGTTTGGTACACCCAAAGCATTCCTACGGTATCCGGGAGTTGCACAATCTCATGGTCTAAGGAAATGATACTAGACATTAGAAAAGCTTTAGCATACGGACTACACAATCTTTGTGCTAGGCTTAGGATTGGGTCTTGTCCATCACATCATTCTCCTAATGATGTGATCCCGTTATCAACGACATCCAATGTCCATGGTCAGGAAACTGTAACCATCTATTGATCGACGAGCTAGTCTACTCGAGGCTTACTAGGGACATGGTGTTGTCTATGTATCCACACATGTATCTGAGTTTCCTATCAATATGTCGGAGTAATGGGCTACGGGTAGGCTAACCCGAGCCCCTGAACCTTTCAAGACATCAGGGCAGGCTGCGCCCCTCGAGCCCGGCCCCAAGACGACGAGCCGCCTTCCGAGAGTCGGCGGCGACGCTGCCGACTGCCCATCGCGGCCGAGTCCCAGAGGCGACTCTAAGATAAGCTGAGTCCCAGAGGTGACTCTAAGATAAGCCGAGTCCCAGAGGCGACTCCAAGATAAGCCGAATCCCAGAGGCGACTCCAAGATAAGCCGAGTCCGAGAGGCGACTCCAAGATAAGCCGAGTCCCAGAGGCGACTCCAAGATAAGCCAACTCTTGGCCGGCGACTTCCGGAGAAGCCGGCTATATGGAGTCGGCCCGCGACTCCAACCGCCCCGTAACATCGCGATAATGGACGGGACAGGGAACGGCCGCCGCGCGGCCCATTCCTGCCCCGTTTAACAAGGGCAGGCATGGCCATAGTGTGCCGTACCGACGGAGATCTCCATCCGGCGCGGCACTGTTGCCATGCCAGCCCTGACATCAGCCCTTGGGGGCGGATCCCTATGCCCACGACGGCATGTCTGTACGACCCAGAGACGGCGGGTCCCACAAGTCAGCTGGGGTACAGAAGACGGTGAGAACGCCACAAGACGGACCCGTTGGAAGTCGGGCCCCCGGAGTCGGCCGGCCCCTCCCACGGGCCCCGCACGCCATTAACCAGACACGACGGGGAATGGCAATAGTGATCGCCCTTCAGGCGGTGGCACTATTGCCATGACCCCATGACCAATCCCGCGGCGGACAGGGGCTGTCGGCCCCGTACAAGGCAAGTTGGCGGGGCCCACCAGTCAGCGGACCCCAGCGGTCAGCGGAGAAGACGACGGCCTGAGAGACTGACAGCTAGGACCCGCGCCCAGGCGGATTTACCATTGTACCCCTGGGGGGTAGGCCTATATAAACCCCCCAGGGCACCCATGCAAAGGGTTCGAATCCATTAGCACTAGACCAGATCATATACGAAAGAGAGCTAGCCTTGCCTTCTCCTACCTCCAGAAACAGCTCAAGGAGCAACCTTGTACTCACTTTGCCTTAGTGATCATGCGGAGACCCCGCAGAGCAGCAGTAGGGGTGTTATCTCCATGGAGAGCCCTGAAGCTGGGTAAGATCCGCCGGCTTGCATGTCTTCGCCTCATCCCGTTTCCAGGCACCGGCGTCGTTCTACTCACCCCCACCATGATAAGCCATCCTTTGGCATATGTCGCACCAAACCCCCGACATTTGGCGTCCACCATGGGGCGAGGTGCACCATCGTCCGGAGATCTGTTCTGGACGGGAACCCTTTTCCTCCCTGGCGAGCGCAGCCAGCCGGGCAAGCCAGACGTAGTCTACGTTGATGCGCTGCGCGGCGCTGAGGCCGCCTGCGCAGCCAGCTGCCTCGCCGAACTTGTCGGCGAGGTTTGCCTCTCCGACGAGCCTGCATCCGACGCAGGCACGGGCGGCCCCGAGAACCTCCTCGCGGGCCTCCTCGACCAACTCCACGTCACCGGCAAGCCAACCGTGGACTTGGAGTCCGTAGGCTCCACCGACCCGATGCTGGTCGACTCCGATGTCGCGTCGCTCGACGCGTTCCCCACCAACGTGGTGGTCTACAATGAGCCGCTCCCTCATGAGGAGAGCGGCAGAAGCGCCGTCACAGAGGTGCTCGTCATCAGTCATGGCGAGCATTCCGGTGAGGGAGCTCATTACCCACTCGACGCGGCTCTACGAGAACTGACCGCACCTATTCCGGAAGACGCAGATGCCGAGATGCTGGAGGCGCGCCGCCTTCAGATCATCGAAGGCGCGAAGAAGATGGCAAGCATGAGACGCGTGTCAAAAGCCTACCAGCGTGAGATGGATCGCGCTGTGGGCGGTTCGCCGGCCCCGACTGTACACACCATTTGTACAACAGCGCAACGTGGCCCTCGCCAACCTGTTCGGGGCCAATCGCCCCATGTACGCCACGCCTGTGGAGAACATCCGCCGCCCAGGCGGCGACGGACGAGCTAAAAAACTTCAAAGGTGAAGAGCGCTGCCTAATGACAGAGCGAGTCCAGCAGCTCCTCGACGCGGCTGCCGTGCAGAATGCAGCCAGCGGCCGCACGAAGGCGCCGCAGCAACCAAACGATGACCTGCCTCCCCGCCGAGATCAAGGCGCGACGTCTCGGACACCGACTAGCGGAGTCCGCTGAAGAAAAGACAAAGAGCCGGCTGTCAGCCACAGTCGGACTCGTGTCACCATCGAGCGCGACCAAGACGGCCGCCCGAGAGCAGTGGAACGGCAGGGCGACTATCTGCCTCCCCCACCGCGAAGAGAAAGACGAGTCTCCCCGCCACCCGTTGAGCATCGGACTCTCGGTGGCCGCCTTGGCCACCGAGAGGGAGTCGGAGAGAATGATGGTCGCCACCGGGTCGCCTGACTCCACCGATCCCTGGCGCTGGAGAAGAAGACGAGTTGGGTCCGCCCTTCTTCGGATCTTGCATCAGAGACGAGCCCTTTCCTAAAGGGTTCACGCTCCCCCGAGACACGCCCAAGTATACCGGCTCCGTGAAGCCGGAAGATTGGCTAGTTGACTACTCCACGGCCTTCAACATAGCGAACGGCAACAAGCATGTTGCCGTGAAGTATGTTCCACTCATGCCCCAGGGCACGGCCCGGACATGGTTGAACAGCCTGAAGCCTCGCAGCATCAACAACTGGGTCGACTTCACTGAGGCCTTCATCCGCAACTTCACAAGCACGTACAAGCAACCCCCCAAGCCTCGCCAGCTTTCCTTGTGCGTGCAAGGCCCCGACGAGTCAACTCGCGACTACCTCACGCGCTGGGCCGAGCTTCGTAACTCCTGCGAGGGCGTGCACGAGGTGCAGGCTATCGAGTACTTCACTGCCGGGTGCAGAGAAGGCACCCTCCTCAAGCATAGGCTCCTCTGCGACGAGCCGGAAACCCTTAACGAGCTGCTGATCATAGCAGACAAGTATGCCACGGCCGACTCCTCCATGAAGACGGAGATTCAAGTTAGTGCCACTGGCAAAGCGGCCCCTCAGGCTCCCAGAACTCTGGCTGGAGACACCAGTCGGTGACAACAACAGAACGATAACAAGCGCAAGGCCCTACAGCCGGCTTCCAGCCGTCGGCAGGTTGCGACAGTCGAAGACCAGCAACTGGAGGGGCAGCCTCCGACCAAGCGACAGAAAGGCGGCAAGTCCAACTGGTTGCCGGCCTTCTCTTACGAGCACACCCTAGATGGTCCCTGCAAGTTCCATAGCAGCACGAAGCCGTCTAACCATACCACCCGAAAGTGCCACTGGCTCACCAGAATCGCCAAGGGAGACGGCCTCCTTCCTCCCGGCTTCTTTGGCTACCGCCCTCCGCCGCCCGTGAGCCGATTGCCGAGCCCGGTCTGCGCGATCGAGATGAGTACCGGAAGAGCACGGAGCCTATGTGGTGTTCACGGTGTGGCTGATGATCGACCTGGCAAAGAAAGCTGGCAGCAGCAATAAGTAAATGCAGTAGCATCAGACACTCCAGAGTTTACGCATTGGTCCGAGAAGCCTATCAGTTGGAGCAGAGCTGATCACCCAGAGGTGATGCCGAATCCGGGCTCCTACGCCCTAGTTTTGAGTGCCACCTTGGACGCAGATAGGCGGGCCGCTCGCTTCTCGCGAGTGCTGATAGACGGAGGTAGTAGCATCAATATCCTGTACAAGGATACCATGGAGAAGTTAGGAATCAAGCAAAGACAACTTCAGAACTGCCGGACTATGTTCCACGGCATTGTACCCGGCCTTTCCCGCTCACCAATCGGCAAGATCCTGATAGACGTCCTCTTTGGAGACAAAGATCATTTTTCCCGAGAGCCAGTTTGGTTTGAAGTGGTGGACCTCGAAAGCCCATACCATGCGTTGCTTGGCCGACATGCTTTGGCCAAATTCATGGCGGTCCCCCACTACGCCTACATCAAGATGAAGATGCCGAGTTCTAAGGGGATTCTGACCATAGCCGGCGACTACAGAAAGTCGCCCGCTTGCGCGGCTGTGAGCAGTCGGCTGGCCGAGTCCCTGGTGATCGCGGCTGAGAGGCGGCTTCTTGATAAAGTTGTGGTGATGGCAGGCAAGCAGCCAGAGATGTCGCCGACCCCAAGGAGTCGGAAGCTGAGGGTTCGTTCAAGCCGGCCAAAGAGACGAAGAAGATTCCTTTGGACCCGGAGCACCCAGAGAGGTACGTTGTCATAGGTGCAAACCTTGACAGCAAATAGGAAGGCGAGCTCGTCAATTTCCTCCGTGAGAATCGAGACATCTTCGCATGGTCCCCTAAAGACATGCCAGGTGTACCGACGGAATTCACCGAGCACAAGTTACATGTCCGACCTGATGTGAAGCCCGTCAGGCAGCCCTTGTGCCGCCTGTCAGAAGAGAAGAGAAGAGTTGTTGGAGAAGAGATAGCCCGGCTCCTAGCAGCCAGCTTCATTATGGAGGTATTTTTTCCAGAATGGTTAGCAAACCCGGTCCTGGTGCTGAAGAAGAACAAGCAGTGGCGGATGTGTATTGACTACACAAGCCTCAACAAATCTTGCCCCAAGGACCCATTTGCTCTGCCGAGAATTGATCAGGTGATAGACTCCACAACCGGATGCGAGCTGTTGAGCTTCTTAGATGCATATTCAGGGTATCACCAGATCAAACTGAACCTGGTAGACAGACTGAAGACTGCCTTCATCACGCCGTTTGGAGCCTTCTGCTACCTGACCATGACGTTCGGCTTAAGGAATGCCGGCGCCACCTTTCAGCGTTGCATGCAGAAGTGCCTCCTCAAGCAACTCGGCAGAAACACCCAAGTCTATGTAGACGATGTGGTGGTGAAGACGGAAAAATGTGGAACACTGATGGAAGACCTCAAGGAAACCTTTGAGAACCTACGCCGATTCCAGATCAAGCTCAACTCTAAGAAGTGCATCTTCGGAGTACCAGCCGGCCAACTCCTTGGCTTCCTGGTCTCTAAACGCAGCATAGAGTGCAACCCGGTGAAGATCAAGGCCATCGAGAGGATAAAGGTACCCAGCCGACTGCTAGATGTGCAGAAGTTCACCGGCTGCTTGGTGTCAATCAGCCGATTCATCAGTCGGCTGGGCGAGAAAGCTCTCCCCTTATACCAGCTGATGAAGAAGACCACCTTTTTTGAGTGGAACCACAAGGCGGACGAAGCATTTCTCCAGTTGAAGAAGATGTTGACTACTCCCCCTGTGCTGGCGGCTCCGACTCCTAAAGAGCCCATGCTCCTATACATTGCCGCCACCAGCCGGGTAGTCAACATAGTCATCGTAGTTGAGCGCAAGGAGGAAGGCAAGGCGCTCCCAGTCCAGAGACCGATATATTACCTGAGCGAGGTACTATCGACCTCCAAGCAGAACTACCCCCACTACCAGAAGATGTGCTATGGCGTGCACTTTGCAGCAAAGAAGCTGAAGCCTTACTTTCAAGAGCATCCAATCAATGTGGTCTGCACAGCCCCACTGGCCGAGATCATTGGAAGCTGAGACGCTTCGGGCCGAGTTGCCAAATGGGCAATAGAGCTGGCTCCCTACACCATCTACTACCAGCCCAGCACCGCCATCAAGTCGCAAGCACTGGCCTACTTCCTCGTCGACTTGGCCGAGACCCAGTACCTGCCGCCCGCGCCCGACTCCACCCATTGGCAGATGCATTTCGATGGCTCCAAGATGCGCACCGGCTTGGGAGCCGGCGTCGTCCTCACCTCCCCTAAAGGCGACAAGCTCAAGTACACGCTGCAGATCCATTTTGCCGCCTCCAACAACGTTGCCGAATACGAGGTGCTCATTCACGGGCTCCGGCTTGCCAAAGAACTCGGCATTCGCTGGATCTTGTGCTATGGCGTCTCCGACTTGGTGGTCCAGCAGTCATCTGGCGACTGGGACGCCAAAGATGCAAACATGGCGAGCTACCGCTTCCTGGTGCAGCAACTCATCGGATATTTTTAAGGGTGCGAGTTCCTTCACGTACCAAGAAATGACAACGACCAAGTACACGCCCTGGCATGAGTCGGCTCCACCCGCCAAGCAATACCATCCGGCGTCGCCCTTCAGCGCCTCCTCACGCCGTCTATCAAGCCTTCACCAGAATCAGCCTCCATCTTTGTGCCAGCTCCCCCTGAAGAAGTCGGATCCGACTCAAGAGCCCCCGAAGACGGCGCGAGAATTCTTACAGACGGCTCCAAGAACACCGCAGTCGAAGCCGGCCCGGGGACTTTAGAACCCGGCCCGGGGACTGCGGCGACCAGTCCGAAGACTCCAGAGCTCGGCCTGGGGACTGCGGCAGTCGGCCCGGGGACTGCGCCAGTCGACCCGAGGACTTCAGCGATCCAACAAGCGGCTGCGGGCTCCAGCCCGCCGCCTCCCAGCCCAGCCGCCCTCGTCCAAGTTGCAGTGGTGGAAATTGAAGAAATAGCAGCACCCTCATTGGCCCAGCCCATCCTCAAGTTCCTAGTGAACAAAGAGCTGCCAAACGATGAAACCTTGGCTCGGCATGTGCAACGCCGAGCGGCAGCCTACACCATAGTCAACAGAGAGCTGGTCAGGCGCAGCGTCACTGGTGTCTACCAGCGTTGCGTCGAACCAGAGCAAGGCCAAGCAATTCTCAAAGACATCCATCAAGGCCAGTGAGGCCACCATGCGGCCTCACGAGCACTCGTCGCCAAAGCCTTCCGACACAGTTTCTTCTGGCCAACTGCCCTAGAGGAGGCCAAGGAGTTAGTCCAAAAATGCAAGGGGTTCCAGAAGTTCTGCTCCAAGCCGCTTCAGCCGGCTTCCGCACTCAAGACCATCCCTATCGCCTGGCCCTTTGCAGTTTGGGACCTGGACATGGTGAGACCATTCAAGACGGCACGAGGCGGCCTAACTCATCTACTTGTTGCGGTGGACAAGTTCCCCAAGTGGACAGAAGTAAAGCCCATCAAGAAGTTGAATGGACCGACTGCGGTGACTTTCATCTCCGACATCACAATTCGGTACGGCATACCACACAGCATCATCACCGACAATGGCACAAATTTTGCCAAAGGCGCCTTGGCTCGTTTCTGCGCGACGCAGGGCATCCAACTGGACTTAGCGTCCGTTGCCCATCCGTAGTCAAATGGCCAGGTAGAGCGAGCAAACGGCCTCATCCTGTCTGGCATCAAGCCTCGGCTGGTCGAACCACTGGAGCGTTCGGCCGGCTGTTGGCTTGAGGAGCTGCCAGCCATCCTCTGGAGTCTGCGCATGACTCCAAACAAGTCAACCGGCTTCATGCCTTTCTTCCTTGTCTACGGTGCTGAAGCCTTCATCCCGACGGACATAGAGTTCGACTCCCCGTGAGTCACCATGTACACCGAGGAGGAAGCAGAAGAAGCACGTCAAGACGGTGTCGATCTGCTGGAAGAGGGCCGGCTGTTGGCTCCGGTCCAGCATCTACCAGTAGAGCCTGCGCCGATACTACAACAGGAAGGTCAGGCTGAGATCTTTTCAAGAGGGCGAACTTGTGCTTCGATTGATCCAGCGAACAGCCGGCCAGCACAAGATGTCGGCGCCTTGGGAAGGCCCCTTCATCATCGACAAAGTCTTTGAAGCGGCGACTCCTACTACGACGGCGCTCAAAAGCCTCGAGCACGCAAGAGGGACGACTTCGGCAAAGAGTCGGAACGGCCATGGAACACAAATCTTCTCAGAAGATTTTACAGTTGATGCAGTATGTTCCACGCTATCCTTTGTATTAAAGTACCGAGACTTTGGGCCCCCCGAGACGAGCTCGGGGACTGCCCTTTTTGTTATCTGTATGATAAGAATTATGCCCTCGAGTATGCTACTCTCTGTTATTCCGCTTGGCACTGGGTTCAACTAGTCGGCCCGGGGACTCACCGTCTTGCGCTATAAAATGCTTCCCACAGTAGGACAAGTAGTGTGTGGTGCCTAAGCCGTCTCTTGTCAGAAGCCGCAGTGGGCAGGAGTAAGGAAGAATGGGCGCCTACATAAAAAATGGCTAAGGACTCAAAGCATAAACATAGCTCAAGCCGGCTTCCAGCCTCTCTTCGCAAAGCCGACTCTTGAGTAGTCGGCTTGCTGCCTTCTATCCAACTTGTTAAAAGACTCTAAAAATGGCCAAGTACTTGCCTTCCCTAAGGTAGTCAAGCATTTGACCTAGCGGAAGTTTGCAGAGCAGTTGTCCGACTAGCAAGGCGACGACTGAGGGAAGGCGGCAAAGGAAAAAGCCAAAGTAGCAATGAGCAAGGAAATATAGAATTCGGATTAATATTTACATAACATAGGGCCTTGGCCGAATCTTCAAGCAGAAGTTCAAAATACACCCCGCAGGTGGAATTGTGAAAATTAACAAGTTTTTCAAAGACTATTAAAGTAGATAAAATAAAGGCAAGACAGCAGCCTAAGAAGTGGCAGACGGGTTCGGAGGGTCGGAGGAGACGGCGGTGTTAGTCGCCGGGGCGGCCGGCTGGGCAGTCTCGGCTTGATCGTCTCCAGTGGCAGCCGGCTCGGTCGGACGCGGCTCGTTGCTGGAGGCACAGTCGAGCTGAGTCTGGTCGCTCGCTCCGTCTTCTGGCGCCTCCGTCTTGCCTCCGTCCTCCGCCTCGCCTTCCTCCTCGGCGCTGGAGCCGATCACCTCCGCCGAGTCCTCGTTATAGTCCGGGTTCATCCCGAACCACTCCGGCGGCACCTCCTCGCTGTTTGCGGCCCGCTCAGGGACGAAGATGCTGGTGTCTGTAGAGTCGGCAACCGCTGCCGCACGCTCAACGAGGGTGCCTTCTACAGCCACCAGCTCTGCCTGGGCCTCTGACCGGAACGCGGCCAGCCGGTCCAGGTCCAGCCCTGGATACCACGCCTTGACGAATTCCAAGGCTTGGCGCGCTCCAGCCCTGGCCGAGGAGCCCTTCCAGGCCACAAGACGGCCAGCCGCGACCTCCAGCCAGTTGGCAGTCCGACTGGGAGTGCGCAGAATCGGCATGTCTGGCCACAGGGTGGCAATCGCGTGGGCACCGGCACGTTGAAGCCGGCGCAGCAGCCAATGGGCCAGCCACAGGCGAGCCTCTATGCTCAGGAGCTTTTCGTCGATGGTCAGGGGGCGTTGGCGGCGACCTCCGCGCCATTTGCCCTCCGCGTCTCGTGATCAGCCTCGATGGCTCGAGTGACCGCCTGCGAGTGGCCAGGGAAGAAGTCTGCCCAAATAAAAAAGAAGCAAGACAAAGAATCAGGAGTCGGCCTGACTTACAGTCAGCAGCTCAAAGAAAGTGAAGAAACTCACCGTCGACGATGTCTTCGATCTCATGGAAGCCGGAGGTCAGCAGCGCCTCCTTGTCGGTCCAGGAGGATCGCTCGCTTTCGCCTCATGCTGCGCCTTCTTAAGTAGCTCCTTCTACTCCGCCAGCTGCGCTCCTCCCCCTTGGCACGCAAGGCGGTGTTGGCCTCGCCCAGCTGCTCCTGAAGAATGGCATTGGCCCCTGAAGAACAAATGAAGGAAATGACGTTAAGTCGTCAACAAAGAAGGTCGCTGGGAACATCCGGCCCGACTGCTCAGCAGTCGGCCCGAATCTCAGGGACTACAGCCCATGGTGCGCCGGTCGCCCGCGAAAAAAAGAAGGACGCCTCGGCTCTCGACAAGTCGGCGATCCGCTGCCCAGCTCCTCAACATTGCGGTTGAAGGCAGTGACGCAGTGGTTGTGATACTCCTGCAATAAATATTTCAGACGAAGGTAAATATTAAAAACTCACCAGATGGAGTTCTGACCTGCCTGCCTAGCAGCCGGCCCGAAACTCAGGGACTACACCCAGTGGGTGTGCTGGCACGCCCCCACAGAGAAGAGCAAGAAAAAACAAAGTCAAAAGAAGAAAGCATACCCGGACGGCTACTCGCAACGCTAAATGCGCCTTGGTGCAGGTCTGGATGGCGTCGCCCTCGGCTAGCAGCTTTGCCTGGATGTCGAGAAGCGCCTGGTTCAGCGGACCTGTGCTGCGTCCTCGCACCCACCCAATGGGCGCGGCGCTCGTCGCCTCGGCGTCTGGGATGGCCGAGCTGGCGGCACCGGTCTCGAAGGGCCGTGGCACTGAAGTCGCCTTCTCAAGGCGGCGGCGCGCTAGCGAGGCGACTTGAAGGAGTAGCTTCGCCACGGCCTCGGCCTCAGCCGGCGGCACCGGCGGGGCCGCCGGCTGTTTACCATGCGCGCTTCCAGACGGCAGCAGAGGCGGCGGTTGCGGCACGGCCGTGTCCGACATGGAGGCCTCGCCACTCTCCCTCTCCACGATGGGGTTCTCGACGCCGGCTTCTCCAGTCTGCCCCGTGAACTCCGGGGGCAGCGGTGCGGAGCTCAGTGGGATGACGAGCAACGCAGATTGGCGGTGCCCGGTCTCCTCCGCTCGCCGTCTTGCTACGACGGCGGCTTCGGCCTCTTCCAGCTTCTTCTAGGCAGAGGCCGCCGCCTTCTCGGCCTCCGCCTTCTCCAGGCGGTCGGCCTCCTCCTAGTCGCGCTTCTCCAGCGCATTTTGCTCCGTCGACTCCCGGAGGTCGGCGGCGGGGTCAATCCGCCGAGTGTTGGCGGACGTCTCGGCCGACCCCATGATGGAGGGGGCGGCGACCCTCTCAAGGGTAAGGGGGCATAGAAGCGAAGAAGGAATGTAAAAGACTCGGACAAGATTCATCAGAAGAAAATAAGACGAAGGCAGAAACACTTACGCAGAGACTAGTGGCGGCTTCTTCACTTCCTTGCGGAAGCGGTTGGCCTTCCCGACCGCCGCCTCCCGCTTGGTTGCGGCGGCCGCCCCTTGAACTTCTTCAACTTACCGCCGAGCGAACTCGGCCCGGCCCGGCGCTTCTTCGCGCCGCCTTGACCGTCCAAGCCGGCGGAGGGACTCACGCCTGGGTGGCCGACTTTCGATTGGTGGCGTGGGGTGACTTCCCCTTCGGCGTCGTCATCAGGCTAGTCGGCGAAGGTGGCCGAGGGCCTGAAGCCGCCTCCCGCTCCTCCTCCTCCTCCTTCGGCGTCGGTCTCCATCGCCGCCGCCCCCAAGTCGGGGTCGTCGACGTTGCTCTCCGCTCGGTCGGGGACGAACTCATGGGGCGGTCCCGTGGCGCCGGCCGAAGGCTGCATGAGGGGGTTCTGACTCGAAGAAACCAAGAAGATCAGAAGTCGGATTCGGCTGCAAAGAAAATAGAGGAACAAGAGATACGACTTACCACAGGCGGGGGGCTGGCGCGCGAGTACGGCTCTTTGCCAAACTGCCAATCCGCCGCAAGCTCGCAGTTCGCGATGTGGTTCACCATGTTCGCCACCTCTGCGTGGGGCATGTCCCTGGCGCACATCCGACTCGGGTCCCGGTGGTCGCTCATCTGACTGATCAGATGAGGTTGGCCTTGGAGAGGGAGGACTCGGCGCTCCATGAAGGCGGCCACCAAGTCGGCCCCGGACAGACCCTCCGACTGCGTCAGCACTCGGAGTCGCGCGACGGCGGCGGTGCCTGCGGGTGTCAGCGTCTTGACCCGGTGGGACCAGCTGGGGAACCTCCCAGCCGGCGGGCCGGCTTCGTAGTGCGGCAGATTGACCCAGTCGCCTTCGGGGGCGACGTTCTTCACATAAAAATAGGACCGCTGCCACATCTTCACCGACTTGATCAGCGGGATGGAGGGAAACAGATTGTCGGCTGTCGATCTCCGCATCGCGATGAAGGCGCCGCACTGAGCTGGCACGCCGGCGACGTGCGTGCCGAGCTTGGATTGGAAGAATTCTCCCCACAGCTCGATGGTGGGGAGAACGCCGAGGAAGCCTTCGCATAGGGTGGCGAAGGCGGCCAGTAGCACCACCATGTTCGGAGTGAGGTGGTACGGCTGGAGCCCGTGGAACTCCAAGAACGAGCGGAAGAAACCGCTCGCCGGCAGCCCCAGGCCGCACATGAGGTGCGAGCGGAATATGACCCGCTCGCCCTCCTCAGGCGCCAGCGATATCTCCCTCACTGGCGCTGCGCGGGCTCGCACTAGGTTCGCGGCGTGGAGACGGCGCGTCTTGCGAAGAAGCTCGATGTGGTCGTCGTCCACCTTGGAGCCGTCCCATACACCGGAGCACACGGCAGGAGGCGCGGCGGCGGAGGAAGAGCTCATGGCTACATGCGCAGGGTGGTTCGGCACGGCGGCGGCAAGTGAAAGAAGAAGCAAGAGGAAGCAGGGGAGCAGGGAAGATGGGCGCGCGTGCTTTGCCGCCCCAGTCCCCCCGCCTACTTATAGCCTCGTGGGCTGAGAAGCCGATGGGGCGGGCATGGGATTAACTACGGGTAGGACCCCACGCCCACCATGATTTACCCCACGAAGTTACTGCGTGCAGTAACGACGTGGGAACCCCAACCGTCCGCACGGCCGCAATGGATCCGTTCGCATGCCGAGGAGCGGTAGTGGCGGGCCCCGCCTGACGGCCTGTCCCGTCGCGCGTGTGGGTGGGCAGACTGTCCCTGCCGCGTGGCGCCGCGCGACGGGTCCGCAACGGGTAGCTGCGGGGAAGCGTATCAGGCACGCCGCCTGGATCCCGCCGCGACTTTCGGACCCTTTAAAGGGGCAAGACGACCTCTGCGAGTCTGGCTCCGGATAGTCGGCCAAAAGGAAGACGGCGAGCAAGGCCCAGATTCCGCCACCAGAGTAATGAAACTGTTGAGGCCCCACGATGTATCACCCTCGGAGCCTCACCAGCTTCGGGGACTACTGTCGGAGTAATGGGCCACGGGTAGGCTAACCCGAGCCCCTGAACCTTTCAAGACATCGGGGCAGGCTGCGCCCCTCGAGCCCCAAGACGACGTGCCGCCTTCCGAGAGTCGGCGGCGACGCTGCCGACTGCCCATCGTGGCCGAGTTCCAGAGGCGACTCTAAGATATGCCGAGTCCCATAGGCGACTCTAAGGTAAGCTGAGTCCCAGAGGCGAATCTAAGATAAGCTGAATCCCAGAGGCGACTCCAAGATAAGCTGAGTCTCAGAGGCGACTCAAAGATAAGCCGAGTCCCAGAGGCGACTCCAAGATAAGCCGACTCTTGGTCGGCGACTTCCGGAGAAGCCGACTATAGGGAGTCGGCCCGCGACTCCAACCGCCCCGTACCTTTGCGATAATGGATGGGACGGGGAACGGCCACCGCGCGGCCCATTCCTGCCCCGTTTACGAAGGGCAGGCATGGCCACAGTGTGCCGTACCGACAGAGATCTCCATCCGGCGTGGCACTGTTCGCATGCCAGCCCTGACATCAGCCCCTGGGGCGGAGCCCTGTGCCTACGATGGCCTATCTGTACAACTCAGAGACGGCGGGTCTCAGCAGTCAGCGGGGGTACAGAAGACGGCGAGAATGCCACAAGATGGACCCGTTGGGAGTCGGCCCCTCGGAGTCGGCTGGCTCCTCCCACGGGCCCCGCACGCCATTAACCAAACACGACGGGGAATGGCAACAGTGATCGCCCGTCAGGCGGCGGCACTGTTGCCATGACCCAATGACCAAGCTAGCGTCATTAGAAGCACGACTACAGTAATCCGCAGCCGGCAAGACCCGCCCGCGGTAGACAGGGGCTGTCGGCCCCGTAGCAGGCAAGTCGGCGAGGCCCACCAGTCGGCGGGCCCCAGCGGTCGGCGGAGAAGACGGCGTCCTGAGAGACTGACGGCTGGGACCCGCGCCCAGCCGGATTTACCGTTGTACCCCTGGGGGGTAGGCCTATATAAACCCCCCAGGGCACCTATGCAAAGGGTTCGAATCCATTAGCACTAGACCAGATCATATAGGAAGGAGATAGCTAGCCTTGCCTTCTCCTACCTCCAGAAACAGCTCAAGGAGCAACCTTGTACTCACTTTGCCTTAGTGATCATGCGGAGACCCCGCAGAGCAGCAGTAGGGGTGTTATCTCCATGGAGAGCCCTGAAGCTGGGTAAGATCCGCCGGCGTGCATGTCTTCGCCTCATCCCGTTTCCAGGCACCGGCGACGTTCTACTCGCCGCCACCATGATAAGCCATCCTTTGGCATATGTCGCACACAACCCCCGACACAATACAATTATAGCATGGATAATAAACGATTATCATGAACAAGGAAATATAATAATAATAACTAATTTATTATTGCCTCTAGGGCATATTTCCAACAGTCTCCCACTTGCACTAGAGTCAATAATCTAGTTCACATCGCCATGTGATTAACACTCGCAGGTCACATCTCCATGTGACCAACATCCAAAGAGTTTACTAGTGTGACCAAACTAGTTCACATCATCATGTGATTAAGACTCAATGAGTTTTGGGGTTTGATCATGTTTTGCTTGTGATAGAGGTTTTAGTCAACGGGTCTGCAACATTCAGATCCGTATGTACTTTGCAAATCTCTAGGTCATACTGTAAATGCTGCTTCCACGCTCCACTTGAAGCTATTCCAAATGGTTGCTCTACTATACGTATCCGGTTTGCTACTCAGAGTCATTTGGATAGGTGTTAAAGCTTGCATCAACGTAACCCTTTACGCCAAACTCTTTATCACCTCCATAATCGAGAAACATGTCCTTATTACTCCAAGGACAATTTTGACCGCTGTCCGGTGATCCACTCCTTGATCACCTTTGTACCCTCTTGCCAGACATGTGGCAAGGCACACATCAAGTGCGGTACTCAGCATGGCATACCTTATAGAGCCTATGACAAAATCATAGGGGATGACCTTCGTCCTTCCTCTTTCTTCTGCCGTGGTCGATCTTTAAGTATTAACTTCATACCTTACAACTCAGGCAAGAACTCCTTCTTTGACTGATCCATCTTGAACACCTTCAAGATCATGTCAAGGTACGTGCTCATTTGAAAGAACCATTAAGCATTTTTGATCTATCCTCATAGATCTTGATGCTCAATGTTCAAGTAGCTTAATCCAGGTTTTCTATTGAAAAACACTTTTCAAATAAGCCTATATGCTTTCCAGAAATTCTACATCATTTCTGATCAACAATATGTCAACAAAATATACTCATCAGAAATTCTATAGTGCTCCCACTCACTACTTTGGAGATACAAGTTTCTCATAAACTTTGTATAAACCCAAAATCTTTTATCATCTCATCAAAGCGCACGTTCCAACTCCGAGATGCTTATTTCAGTCCTTAGAAGGATCGCTGGAGCTAGCATACCTTTTAGCATCCTTAGGATCGAAAAAACCTTTCTGATTGTATCACATACAACCTTTCCTCACGAAAACTGGTAAGGAAACTCATTTTGACATCCATCTGCCAGATTTCATAAATGCAGCTAATGCTAACATGATTCTGACGGACTTAAGCATTGCTACGGATGAGAAAATCTCATCGTAGTCAACTCCTTGAACTTGTGAAAAACTCTTTGCCACAAGTCGAGCTTCATAGATGGTGCCATTACCGGCCACGTCCGTCTTCTTCTTACAGATCCATTTATCTCAATGGCTTGCCGATCATCAGGCAAGTCCACCAAAGTCCATGCTTTGTTCTGATACATGGATCCTACCTCGGATTTCATGGCTTCTAACCATTTGTCGGAATATGGGCCCACCATCGCCTCTCCATAGCTCGTAGGTTCATTGTTGTCTAGCAACATGACCTTCAAGACAGGATTTATGTACCACTCTGAAGTAGAACGCATCCTTGTCACCCTACGAGGTACGGCAGTGACTTGATCAGAAACTTCATGATCACTATCATAAGCTTCTTCTTCAATAGGTGTAGATGTCACAGGAACAACTTCCTGTGCCCTGCTACACACTAGTTGAAGTGACGGTTCAACAACCTCATCAAGTCTCCACCATGCTCCCACTCAACTTTCCGAGACAAACTTTTCCTCGAGAAAGGACCCGATTCAAGAAACAATCCCTATTGCTTTCGGATCTGAATTAAGAGGTATACCCAACTGTTTTGGGTGTCCTATGAAGATGCATTTTATCCGCTTTGGGTTCGAGCTTATCAACCTGAACCTTTTTCACATAAGCGTCGCAGCCCCAAACTTTTAAGAAACAACAGCTTAGGTTTCTCCAAACAATAGTTCAAACGGTGTCGTCTCAACGGAATTACGTGGTGCCCTATTAAAGTGAGTGCGGTTGTCTCTAATGCCTAACCCATGAACAATAGTGGTAATTCGATAAGAGACATCATGGTATGCACCATATCCAATAGGGTGTAACTATTATGTTCGGACAGACCATCACACTATGGTGTTCCAGGCGGTATTAATTGTGAAACAATTTCCACAATGTCTTAATTGTGTGCCAAAGTTCGTAACTCAGATACTCATCTCTATGATCATATCACAGACATTTTATCCTCTTGTCACAATGATCTTTAACTTCACTCTGAAATTAATTAAACCATTCAATAATTCAGACTTTTGTTTCATCAAGTAAATATACTCAGTATCTACTCAAATCATCCGTGAAGTAAGAACATAACGATATCCACTGCGTGCCTCAGCACTCATTGGACTGCACACATCAAAATGTATTACTTCCAACATGTTGCTTTCTTGTTCCATTTTACTGAAAACGAGGCTTTCAGTCATCTTGCCCATGTGGTATGATTTGCATGTCTCAAGTGATTCAAAATCAAGTAAGTCCAAACGGTCCATTTTCATGGAGTTTCTTCATGCATATACACCAATAGACATGGTTCGCATGTCTCAAACTTTTCAAAACGAGTGAGTCCAAAGATCCATCAACATGGAGCTTCTTCATGCGTTTTATACCAATATGACTTACATGGCAGTGCCACAAGTAGGTGGTACTATCATTACTATCTTATATCTTTTGGCATGAACACGTGTATCGCTACGATCGAGATTCAATAAACCATTCATTTTAGGTGCAAGACCATTGAAGGTATTATTCAAATGAACAGAGTAACCATTATTCTTCTTAAATGAATAATCGTATTGCGATAGACATAATCCAATCATGTCTATGCTCAACGCAAACACCAAATAACAATTATTTAGGTTTAACACCAATCTCGATGGTAGAGGGAGCATGCGATGCTTGATCACATCAACCTTGGAAACACTTCCAACACATATCGTCGGGTCACCTTTAGCTAGTCTCCATTTATTCCGTAGCTTTTATTTCGAGTTACTAACACTTAGAAACCGAACCGGTATCTAATACCCTGGTGCTACTAGGAGTACTAGTGAAGTACACATTAACATAATGTATATCCAATATACTTCTATCGACCTTGCCATCCTTCTCATCTACCAAGTATCTAGGGTAATTCTGCTCCAGTGACTGTTCCCCTTATTACATAAGCACTTAGTCTCGGGTTTGGGTTCAACCTTGGGTTTCTTCACTAGAGCAGCAGCTGATTTGCCGTTTCATGAAGTATCCCTTCTTGCCCTTGCCCTTCTTGAAACTAGTGGTTTCACTAACCATCAACAATTGATGCTCCTTCTTGATTTCTACTTTCGCGGTGTCAAACATCGCGAACATCTCAAGGATCATCATATCTATCCCTGATATGTTATAGTTCATCACGAAGCTCTAGCAGCTTGGTGGCAATGACTTTGGAGAAACATCACTATCTCATCTGGAAGATCAACTCCCACTCGATTAAAGTGATTGTTGTACTGAGACAATCTGAGCACAAGCTCAACGATTGAGTTTTTCTCCCTTAGTTTGCTGGCTAAGAAAATCGTCGGAGGTCTCATACCTCTTGACGTGGGCAGGAGCCTGAAATCCCAATTTCAGCCCTCGAAACATCTCATATGTTCCGCGACGTTTCGAAATCATCTTTGGTGCCTCAACTCTAAACCGTTTATCTGAACTATCACGTACTTATCAAAACGTGTACGTCAGATGTTCGCAACATCCACAGACGACGTTCGAGGTTCAGCACACCGAGCGGTGCATTAAGGACATAAGCCTTCTACGAAGCAATGAGGACAATCCTCAGTTTATGGACCTAGTCCGCATAATTGCTACTATCAACTTTCAACTAAATTTTCTCTAGGAACATATCTACACAGTAGAACTAAAGCGCGAGCTTACGACATAATTTGCAAAGAGCTTTTGACTATGTTCAGGATAATTAAGTTCATCTTATGAACTCCCACTTAGATAGACATCCCTCTAGTCATCTAAGCAGTTACATGATCCGAGTCAACTAGGCCGTGTCCGATCATCATGTGAGACGGACTAGTCATCATCGGTGAACATCTTCATGTTGATCATATCTACAATACGACTCATGCTCGACCTTTCTGTCTCTTGTGTTCCGAGGCCATGTCTGTACATGCTAGGCTCGTCAAGTCAACCTAAGTGTTTCGCGTGTGTAAATCTGGCTTACACTCGTTGTATGTGAACGTTAGAATCTATCACACCCGATCATCACGTGGTGCTTCAAAACGACGAACTTTCACAACGGTGCAGAGTTAGGGGGAACACTTTCTAGAAATTTTAATGCGGGATCATCTTATCTACGACCGTCGTTCTAAGCAAATAAGATGCATAAACATGATAAACATCACATGCAATCAAAAAGTGACATGATATGGCCAATACCATTTTGCTCCTTTTGATCTCCATCTTCGGGGCTCCATGATCATCATCGTCACCGGCATGACACCATGATCTCCATCATCATGATCTCCATCATCGTGTCTCCATGAAGTTGTCTCGCCATCTTATTACTTCTACTACTATGGCTACCGGTTAGCAACAAAGTAAAGTAATTACATGGCATTATTCAATGACACGCAGGTCATACAATAAATAAAGACAACTCCTATGGCTCCTGCCGGTTGTCATACTCATCGACATGCAAGTCGTGATTCCTATTACAAGAACATGATCAATATCATACATCACATATCATTCATCACATTCTTCTAGGCCATATCACATCACATAGCATACCCTGCAAAAACAAGTTAGACGTCCTCTAATTGTTGTTGCATGTTTTACGTGGCTGCTAAGGGTTTCTAGCAAGAACGTTTCTTACCTACGCAAAAGCCACAACGTGACATGCCAATTGCTATTTACCCTACATAAGGACCCTTTTCATCGAATCTGATCCGACTAAAGTGGGAGAGACTGGCACCCGCTAGCCACCTTATGAAACAAGTGCATGTCAGTCGGTGGAACCTGTCTCACGTAAGAGTACGTGTAAGGTCGGTCCGGGCCGCTTCATCCCACAATACCGTCGAAACAAGATTGGACTAGTAACGGTAAGCATATTGAACAAAGATCAACGCACACAACAACTTGTGTTCTACTCGTGCATAGAAACTACGCATAGACCTAGCTCTAATACCACTATTGGGTACTGAGGGAGTCCTGGACTAGGGGGTGTCCGGACAGCCGGACTATCATCGTCCGCCAGACTCCAAGACTACGAAGACACAAGATTGAAGACTCCGTCCTGTGTCCGGATGGGACTTTCCTTGGCGTGGAAGCCAAGCTTGGCAATACGGATATGTAGATCTCCTACCATTGTAACCGACCCAGTGTAACCCTAGCCTCCTCCGGTGTCTATATAAACCAGAGGGCCTTAGTCCGTAGGACACAACATACATCACAACAATCATTCCATAGGCTAGCTTTAGGGTTTAGCCTCCTTGATCTCGTGGTAGATCCACTCTTGTACTATCCATATCATCAATATTAATCAAGCAGGACATAGGGTTTTACCTCCATCAAGAGGGCCCGAACCTGGGTAAAACATCGTGTCCCTTGTCTCCTGTTACCATTCGCCTAGACGCACAGTTCGGGACCCCCTACCCGAGATCCGCCGGTTTTGACACCGACATTGGTGCTTCCATTGAGAGTTCCTCTGTGTCGTCACCGATAGGAAGGACGCCTCCACCCGTCTTCAAAGACGGTATTTTCGCCAAAAGGGCCTTGGCCGCCGGCCAAACTATCCGGCTAGGCGTTTTTCTTATGACCGCCTGTCCGGCCACTACTTCGACAATGACTTCCCAAGTCGTCAAAAGCAATCTCCGCGTCAGCTCGGAATTCGCCAAGCGGCTGGATCCAATAGAGCTCTCGTCTGTCAACGAGCTCTTGGATCGCATCGCCGCCCTGGGAGTCGCTACAGACTACAATCAGATTGGGCTTAAAACCGATCTAAGAGAGATTAACTCTCCCCAGGCCACCCACCACATCGTAGTGGTAGAGGAGCAATGCGGCGACTCTTCGCCTATATTGAAAACTAGTCACGTCCGGATTCCCGAACCCTCCATGCCGGATTTCCGCGGAGGGACGGACGTCGATCGAGCATTGAACTTAAAATCATGCATCGTTCCGGACTCGCTGGATCGTGTCCAGCAATCCAAGCTTCCGAATTCGGAAACTCCTCGGCCTTTAAGCCCCAAGATGGGCAGGGATCCGGATTTTAGTCCACCCACCCGCCCAGACATATGCGATCTATCTCTAATACGACAAGAGCCCGCTGAAACAGTACATCACTACTGGGCCAGATTCCTCCTGGTTATGGACAGGATAAAGGACTGCCAAGAGGAAAACGCAATCTCAATCTTTTGCAATAATTGCACGGACAAGGGAATATTGAACGCCATCAGCCGTCGTAAAATTATACGCTTCACCGATCTAGCGTCCATAGTACGAAAGTATCTTGTGCGATGGAGAGTTTCGGAAAACCAAAACCAATTTTGGGATAATCCGGCCCCAATACAACCCGATCCGCAACAAAGGGTGCATCACACTCAGGCCCCGATGCAAAAACCAAAAAGAAAAACCCCATAAAAGGCACGGAACCGTCGGAGGGATGGCTCAATGGACCTGTAAGCTTCATAGTATGCAGAGGAGCCGTCCCAACACATAGCCTTCGAGCATGTTGGATATTACGGCAGGTGGCCAAAAGTGGCAAGGAGCTTCTAGCCCCGGAAAACCACTCCAACAATACCGGTACGGTATCAACAGTCTTCGAGACCTTCGCATCAAACAATATGCGAAAACGAACAATCCGCGGCCTCGCCGAAGTCTACCAAGTAGCAACAGCAAATCCATGGAGCGACACAGCTATCACCTTCAACGCCAGCGACGAACCTAAATTCCGAACAGCCCGAGCACCAGCCGCACTGGTGCTTAGTCCCATAGTGGACGGCTTTCGACTTACGAAGGTCCTCATGAACGGCGGCAGCGGACTAAACCTCATCTATGAGGAAACTCTTCAAAAAATGGAAATTGATTGAGCCGTATTGAGCGAAGCAGCACAACCTTCAGAGGAATAATCCCTAGCCGGGAAGCGCGCTGCACCGGAAAAATCACACTCGATGTGGTGTTCGGCTCGCCGGACAATTACAGATCCGAAGAAGTCACATTCCAAGTGGCCCCGTTCAACAGTGGATATCACGCTATATTAGGACGAGAGGCATTCACAATTTTTCAAGCCGTACCCCATTACGGGTATATGAAGCTCAAAATGCCTGGGCCCGGCGGAATAATCACTCTAGCTAGTGATCCGGACATAGCACTCCGCGCCGAAAACAAGACAGCCGCACTAGCCCTGGAGGCACTATCCGAGGCCCTAGCGGCAGAAGAACTCACCGCGCTGCGCTCTACGGTAAACAGGGACGATGTGATACTTGATAAAAGATCCAAGTCCACCTCCTTCAAACCAGCAGATGAAATAGTGAAATTCCAGGTCCATCCAACGGACCCAACAAAGACGGCCTCCATTGGGGCACAATTAAACCCCGAGGTAGACGCCAAGATCGCGAATTCCTTCGGAAAATTGGGACATTTTCGCCTGGCATCCTTCGGACATGCCCGGAATCCCACGCAGATTGGCAGAACACAGCCTAAACATCCTAAAAGGATTCTAGCCAGTCAAACAGGCTCTTCGACGATTTTCCGTACCCAAAAGACAGGCAATGGGAGAAGAGCTAGCCAAACTATTGGAAGCCGGATTCATTAGAGATATCAAACATCCGGATTGGCTAGCAAATCTGGTAATGGTACCAAAGAAGGACAAATCCTGGCGCCTATCGTCGATTTTAAAGACCTCAATAAGGCTTGCCCAAAGGATCCTTCCCCTCCCCGCATCGACCAAATTATCGATGCTACCGCAGGGCACGATTCATTGTGCTTCCTCGACGCATACTCTGGTTACCATCAAATCAAGATGGCGGAAGCAGACCAAGCCGCAACGGCATTCATCACTCCATACGGACCATTCTCCTTCAACACGATGGCCTTCGTACTTAAAAATGCCGGCGCAACATATCAGCGCATGATTCAAACATGTCTGGCTACCCAGATCGGCAAAACAGTCGAGGCATACGTAGACGACGTAGTCGTCAAAACCAAACACGTCGAAACTCTAGTAGACGATTTGAGGCTCACATTCGACAACCTCAGAGCATATGACATCAAGCTGAATCCGGAAAAATGCGTTTTCGGCGTACCAGCCGGAAAGCTGTTGGGCTTCATTGTATCCGATAGAGAAATTGAAGCAAACCCGGCTAAAATCCGAGCTCTGTCATAGTTGGATATCCCAAAAGACCTCAAACAGATACAAAAATTAACAAGATGCGTGGCAGCTTTAAGCCGCTTTCTCTCCCGTCTAGGAGAAAAGGCATTGCCCCTCTATCGCCTCCTCAGGCGCACCGAACACTTCGAGTGGACGGATGCTGCCATTGCTGGACTCGAAGAAATAAAGGCCATATTGGCAACAAATCCGGTCCTGGCTGCGCCCAATCTGGGTGAACCAATGTTGTTATACATCGCAGCAACGCATCAAGTTGTAAGCGCGTACTCGTCGTCGAGCGAGATACGTAAGGGCATAAATTCCCTCTTCAAAACCAGTGTATTTTGTATCCACTGTGTTAACTCCTGAAGTCCGTTACCCACACTATCGTAAGATAGCGTGTCACGGTGTTCATGGCATCCCGAAGCTCGACACTACTTTCAAGAGTGTTCGATAACATGGCCTCAAGTACCACTCAATGACATCATAAATAACCGCGACGCAACGGGCGGGATTGCAAAATGGGCCATTGAGCTCTTACCATTCGATATAACTTACAAACCTCGGCGAGCTATAAAATCACAAGTTTTGGCTGACTTTGTCGCTGAATGGACCGAAGCCGAACTCCCTAAAGAGTATGGTGCATACTCCAATTGGATTATGCATTTCGACGGCTCTAAAATGTTGGCCGGACTGGGGGCTGGCGTCGTCTTGACGTCCCCAACCGGGGACACAGTCCAATACGTACTTCAAATAATGTACACGGACTCCAACAACGCAGCCGAATACGAGGCCCTCCTACATGGTCTCCGGATGGCAATCTCCATGGGCATTCAACGCCTAGAGGTGTGCGGGGATTCAAACCTTGCAATATCCCAAATAAACGGAGACTTTGACGCCAAGGATCCGAAAATGGCAGCATATCGCAACGCTGTCCTAAAAATGTCGGCTCGGTTTGAAGGACTTGAATTCCATCACGTAGCCCGAGAAAATAACCAAGCAGCCGACGTACTGGCACGCATCGGCGCAAAACGTGACGCTGTCCCTCCAAATATCTTCTTGGAACGGCTCTTCAAGCCATCCGTACTATGGGAAGGGGAATCCGGAAATGACAAACCGGAAATAACCGCGCCAACCGGCGATTCAGCCGATGACATAACACCTTCAGCCCACGACATAATGGCAGTAATTGCCCCGTGGACGGAACCATTCCTAGCCTATCTACTTAGACAGGAACTTCCCGAAGACCAAAATGAGGCCCGCTGCATAGTCCGGCGATGGAAAGCCTACAAGGTCCATGAGGGAGAACTTTATAAGAAAAGTACAACCGGAGTCCTTCAAAGGTGTATCTCCGAAGAGGAAGGGCGAAACCTCCTGGCTGAAATTCATGCCGGACTAGGCGGACACCACGCAGCAGCCCGGGCCCTTGTAGGAAAGGCATTCCGTACAGGATTTTATTGGCCGACGGTCGGGGCAGATGCCCAGGACTTAGTCCAGAGATCGTCGGTTGTCGCTCTTTGCTAATCGAGCCACATGCCACCCACCGCCCTCAAAACTATACCCATTACCCGGCTGTTCATGTGCGGGGGCTTGATATGGTTGGACCCCTTAAAGGGGGAACCTACAAGCAAAGGTACCTATTGGTCATGGTGGATAAATTCACCAAATGGATAGAGGCCAAACCGGTCAAAACGGCAGCGTCCGGACCAGTGATAGACTTTATATCCGGGGTCGTACACCGTTACGGTGTCCCCCACAGCATCATCACCGACAACAGCACGAACTTCACGGCCGACGAGGTTAAGTCATGGTGCAAAAACATGGGCATTAAGCTCGACTACGCTTCAGTCTATCACCCTCAAACCAACGGTCAAGTGGAACGAGCAAATGGTCTAATAATGAGTGGCATTAAACCCAGACTAGTGCGGTCACTTACTAAATCTGACACGCACTGGGTTGAGGAGCTCGACTCCGTACTCTGGGGGCTGCGGACAACGCCTAACCGTACTACTGGATTCACACCATTTTTTATGGTATACGGCGCAGAAGCAGTCCTGCCCTGCGACATTATTCATGACTCACCTCGAGTGCGCATGTACGAAGAAAGAGAGGCCGACCTGGATCGGCAGGACAGCTTGGATACATTGGAGGAAGAACGCGACGTCGCCAAGGCTCGTTCCGCATTCTATCAGCAGCAAGCCCGAAGATATCAAAGAAATGCGTCGGATAACCGACTCGAGCCAAACCCATGGAACGCAGCCCGCCTCCGAAGATTCTATGCCTAGCGCCGGACTAAGAGTTCGTCCCCTTCCTCCGTTCAAATGTTTACACTTCAGCTGTCTTTTGTTTCTCTTTCTTCCCCTAACCTTTTTACTGAAAAGCCCCAAAGGGCCTACTTCCGCATTGATCGGATACACTCGATGTGCCATCTGCACTCATTATACCTGGGGGCTTCTTTTCCAGAAGCTCAAATATAAGGGCTTCATGCCCAGCACATGTGTCAAGCTTCCACATGTACCTTTTACTCACCATTATATGCATCTATATGACTTAAGTTTTGGCCAAGCTGGGTTGCCTGGCTCCTGTGCTTACCCCTACGTTCCCGATTGTTCGGCTAGGAGGTAAAGGAGCACCTCTGCGATTATTACGCCGGTCACCGGATGTGTACCTCAGACTGGGTGAAGCCGAAAGCTAGCGTTCTTAAGGGAATATTCGGTCGGTGACTTGAAAGATGATTTTTTTACCTACTTATTTATCTGCCCCCAGATGTTTTTCTACTTTTTCTTCGCAGTCCGGGCATGCACTTTAGGGTATGCCTCCCAGGGAAAAGAACCCTTAACGGAACTATTCTCCCCGGAAGATGTTTCTTACTAACCATGTAATATAACATAACTAGTTGGGCACTTGTCTGATAAAGCACTAATGACCCCTACGCCTGGTCTCCATGCATACCCCGGTTGTTTCTTAACCAAAAAGGTATTCGGACACACTCCGGACTTTAGGGTCCCGAGGTTGAAGCGAAAAGGTGGCAAAGACAAACAATCTACAATCCGGCTAGAAGGCATTTCACATGTCATTTAAAAAAAATACATTGTCAAATTTACTGACTGTATTCCTCCTCAATCCCGTCTAACAGGCTGTCTAACTTATAGTCCCGTGGGAAAATTTAGCAGCCAACTCTGCCTGGCTATATACTAAACTCACAGGGATCTCCTTCCCATCGGGCCCCACCGGTCCAACTTCGGCCATGTGGTTGGGATCCGCCTTCTTGTAACGCGTCTTCACCATGGCCCAAGCCTCCCTGGCACCTTGACGGCAAGCCGAGATCTTCCACAAACGGAAGCGTTGTCGCACTCCCTGAAGCTTCTCCGCAAGCTCCCCAAGGCCCTCGGGTAGGGAGAAGGCTGGCCATAAAGCCTGGACGACGCCGCTCATTGCCTGCCGAACTCGTTCATGCAGTTGCAACAGCTCGGGAAGTTGATCACCCGTTGATATGGGCATCTCCTCTGCAGGGCGACCTGTGAGTATACCTACAAGACATATTATGTCAGTTTACTTCTTCGCCGAACTCTTCTTTTTAAAGGAGTCCGCTCAAGCACTTACTATAAATGCCGCGACGAAGCCGCTGATTCTCCTTAATGGAGCCGGACAGCCCGGCTCGAGCGCCTTTCAGCTCTTCTCCGAGCTTGGCGTTGGCATCCTGGAGCTTGTTCCTTTCTTGCTGCACCCTATTCAACACCCTCTCGCTGGCCTTCAGCTGGCGCAGTAATTCTTGCCTGTCCAGATCTTGTCCCCGTTGAGGTAACTTAGTGTTATTCGAAATTTCTCCGGTTCCGTGTTATTCGGAATGATTTTGTTAACAGGACTTGATCAACCTTGTTAGTGGATTCATTTTGATGATCATGAGATGGATGAAACTAGAAGGCACAACCTTCTGTACCCTCTTTTTACTTTTTGTTATTTAGAATAAATAAAGCAAAAATAGTATTATCCGTGAGTTTTCTGAATTATCCGTGCAATAAAAAATATCCCGAAAATAAAAGTGCTCCAAATGCCCTGCAAATTTAGTATGATTTTTATGGAATATTTGAGGATTTTAGGCACTGAAATCACTACAGGAGGGGCAAGCACCAGGCCATGAGAGTGGATGGCGCGCCCACCCCTCCTAGGCGCACCCACCTGTCTGGTGGGCCCCTGGTGGCCCCCATCCACTTATGCCAGCACCCACACACTCCATCTTCTTCCCAAAAAAATCCCCATCCAGCTCAAGCACAAGTTCTAGCTCATTTTGCTGCAATTTTAGATCTCCTTTCTCAAAGCTCCATTCACAAAACTGCTTTGGGAGATTGTTGCTTGGTATGTGACTCCTCCATTGGTCCAATTAGTTTTTGTTCTAGTGCTTTATTCATTGCAAATTTTTGCTGCATAGGTGACCATGTTCTTGAGCTTTCATGTTATATTTATGAGGTCCCAAGTAATTCTAATGCATGATATAGGCTCTAGGCACTTGTAGGAGTAGTTGCTATCAATCTTGTTTAGTTTTTATTCACTTTTATTTTGAAGTTACTAAAATTTCAGAAATTTTTCAGAAAAAGAATTATGTCTAGGAGAATGTACCAAGGTGGTTCCTCGATAAAGAAAGGACCCAGGATTGCTATACGTGAGCAAGATGTTGAATTACCGAGGGACGCAGATGTACGAGCTTGTGAGTGGCCATCCGACGATTTTATGGTTGAAGCAGGCTTTAAGGAGGAATTTGACGCGTATGTGCGTAATGCTGATCTGGAGGACTTCTTACAAGATAAGTGTCCTCAGTACTATCAATTCACTAATTCATCTGTGCGAAGGTTTAAATATAACTGTACACGTAATTCTCCTAGTGTCCTATTTTATATCTATGATACATCTGATACCATGGACTTAGAGGATTTTACAACTGCTTGCAAACTTCCGAAGTGGGGTAATATTAATGATCCCCACGAATCTGAATTTAGAGATTTCCTTGCTAGTATTACTGTGGGAGAATCTAGGAATATTGCACAAGCTGCCATAGGGAGCATTCATTTTCCTGCTATACATTATTTTGCTCTCTTCATTGCTAGATGCATTAACGGTAAAGATGAAGCATGTCATATGTGTGTCCCTGATCTTTGTGTCCTCAAGAGTGCTGTGTTAGGTTATAAAGATTATAACTTGGGGGCAATAGTTGCACGTAGGTTGCGTAATAATAGTAGAGCGGGAGATTTATTTGGAGGAATTTATGCGACTCGTGTGGCTAATTATCTTGGTATAGGCCCACGAGAGGGGGACATGATGTTACCTCCTGCTTATTTAGATTATGACGTTAAGGTCCAACATCATTTTCTTAAGAGGAATGAACAATTCCTCCAATATCGACTAATCTATGACAGACGCAACGTTGTCCATGTTACTCTTCCTGCTCCTCTCCTTTTTGACTACCAGGCAAAAGGAAGATATGTTGTTACCAGGGAGGAAGTAGCTGAACACGAGGGGAGAGCGGAGGCGGCTCGCCAACATGTCGCAGCTCAGGAGGCATTCGCTGCTGCATCTCAGTACGACCCCAGTTACAACTACGGATATCAGCCATGCTAGTTTAGTTAGACCAACTTAGGCCATAAGCCTAAGCTTGGGGGAGTACGTATTTCTCACCGACTTTACATTCATGTTCACACACTATTGTAGTCGTCGGTGCTCATACTCTTTCATTGTATGATCCATGCTAGTTTAATTTTCTTTTTCTCGCTTTTCATCTTGTGTGTTTGATAAAACCTTAAGAAAAACAAAAAAAATAGTTAGTTTAATTTCCATGCTTGTAGTAGTAATTAAAATGAAAAGCCAAAAAGATTTCTTGTTCTTCTTCTTACTTGTTGAGAGCTTTCCCGTGTAAATAGTTTTATTTTGTTTTCCTTTCTTTGGGAGTCGAGAGTAGAAGACCACATTGAAAATGTTTAGTGGCTCTCATATGCATAATTGTTTATTTAACTTAGAGCCCATATTACTTTGTCTTCTCTTTTGAGTTGAATGCTTGCAGATTCTAGCTTAGTCCAATGCACGTGCACTATTATTATTATACACATCGTTCGGTCGTGCAAGTGAAAGGCAATAATGACGATATATGATGGACTGATTGAGATTAGAAACGCTGGTATGAACTCGACCTCTCTTGTTTTTTGTAAATATGATGAGTTCATCTATAACACCCCGGATGTAAATTTCCATATTTGTAACTCCAACTCTGGCCATTTTCGGCTACCTGTTATGATATTCCCTCCATGGTTGGGTTTTTGTCTTTCGTTTTGCATTTTGTTCATGTCATGCATCTCATATCAAGTCATCATGTGCATCTCATTTGCATACGTGTTCATCTCATGCATCCGAGCATTTTCCTCATTGTCCGTTTTGCAATCCGACACTCCCACATGCACCAGCGCACCCCTCTTGTCTCTTTTCGTGAGCGGGTGTTAAACATTCTCGGAATGGACCGAGGCTTGCCAAGCAGCCTTGGTATAGCACCGGTAGACCGCCTGTCATGTTTTGTGCCATTTGGAGGTCTTTTGATACTCCAACGGTTAACCGGGTATCCGCAAAGGCCTCTTTTGGGTTGTAGCCCAACACCCCTCCAAAACAGCCCAATAACCCATCTAAGTCACTTCCATGCTCTCGGTCGTTCGATCACGGTTGTGTGGGCGAAAACTACACTCCATTTGCAGTCTCCTATAAATATGTGCACCCCTCCGAAATTCTGGGTCCCGAAACCCTAGCCCCGCTCCCTCCGCGCGCCAGACACGTCCGGTCCGCGTCGGACGATTCCGGCCAACCGCAGTGCGACACGTGGCCTGCTCGCCCCGTTCCGCCATGGGCCCCGAGCGAGTACACGCCGCCCAGCGCTGGCCCCGAGCCCGCGCCCGCCACCGCGGTCCCCTCGCTCCGCCTCCTAGCCGCCCCCGTTTACCGCCGCCGCCTCGTCGCCCGCCGGCCACCGCCGCCCCGGTACCTCGGCTCCGCCGCCCACCGTGTAACGCCCCGGATTCGTTGCGCCAGGTGTCTGCCAGTTATTTGCCATGTTTCCATGTCATTTGCTTGCGTGTTGCCCTTTGCCATGTCATCGTCTGCATTTCATATCATGTCATCATGTGCATTTCATTTGGCATACTTGTTCGTATCATGCATCCAAGCTTTTTCCCTGTTGTCCGTTTTGCAATCCGACACTCCTATGTCATCCGGCGGTCCCTTTTGACCTCTTCTCTTGTGCGGGTGTTAAACTTTCTCGGAATGGCCCGAGGTTTGCCAAGCGGCCTTGGTATAGCACCGGTAGACCGCCTGTCAAGTTTCGTGCCATTTGGAGGTCGTTTGATACTCCAATGGTTAACCGGGTAACCGTAAAAGCCTCTTTTGTGTGCAGCCCAACACCCCTTCCAAAGTGGCCCAAAACCCATCTAACTCCCCTCCATGCTCTCGGCCGTTCGATCACGATCGCGTGGCCGAATACCGCTCCTCATTTGGACTCTCCTAGCTCCTTCTACCTATATAAACACCTCCCCCTCCGAAATTCGCGCGTGAAACCACCCCTAACCCTAGCCTTCGTCCTCCTCCACTTGGCCGGACACGTCCGGACCCGCCGGACATGTCCGCCGCCCCCGTCGAATCACAGTGCGCCACGTGGCCTCTCGCCGCCGCCGCTCGGCCCGGCTTCGCCGCCCTTTGTCTTGTCGTCGTGCTGACCGCCCTGCTCCTCCGCCGCGGGTCCCATCCCGCCTCCGGCCGCTGCCGCCCGCGCGCCGCCCGCGCCTCCTCCTGCGCCCGGCCCCGCCTCCGGCTCCTGCCCGGCCGAGCACCCTGCTCGCCGCCCCCGCGCCCGTTCCCCTCCGCCATCCGGCTCGCTTTGCCAGCCGGCGTCGCGACGCCTCGACGCCCAGTCGCGCGCCGCCGTGGCTGAGTGGCGCCGCCCCGTCGTCTCCTCCGCCTCCCCTCGTCGGGATCCGGCCGGATCCGGCGAGATCCGGCCCGGATCCGCCATCTCCGGCCCTCCCTCGTCTTCCCCGGACATCCTCCGGCGAGATCCGCCGCGCCTCGATTTCCGTGCATCCTCAGGTTGACTTTCCCCCTCCCCGAAACCTCTAAGTCCCCGATTCTGCAATAATTTTCATGCCATGTTCATGCCATCATATCTTTGTATCTGTAGCTCCGTTTTGCGCGTGTAATATGTCAAATTTTTCGTCTCGACGAGTACTTCATTTCGTTCCATTGCATCATTTTCATTTGAGCTCATCTTGATGCCCGAAATGCTGTTGGAAGAGTGCATGTTGATGTTAATCTGCTGAAACTGTTATAACTTGCTCATTTGTCATTTTTGCCATGATTGATGTGTGCATCCTATGAGGTTGATGTCTACATGTGTTTTGATCTATGCTAGTCCATCTTTCCAGGGGTGCCAACCATGTATTTTTGTGAGTTGTGTGCTGAGTGCATCAAGCTTGCTAAGTAGGGTAGTTGCTATTGCTGATTTCCTGACAGATTCTGTTATATTTTGTTGCTATGTTAACATGCTTCTACTAATCAATCTATGCATAATCTGGAGATGTTCTATAAACATGTTTTGATCTACATGTCTTGCTCTATACATTCATGCCCCTGGTTGCATTTATAGCTTGCTGTCGCATGTTGTAATCTTGCTCTAAAGTTGCTTGAAAATGTTGTTGTCAGCCTGTTTACATTAAGTTCAGTTGTTTCCATGTGTTTTCCTAGTGATCCTTGAACCCTATGACCTTCCTATTGCCATGCTTAGCTTCACAAACATGTCTTATTACTGTTGGTTGCCTTGACATGCCATGTAATGCTCTGTGGTGACTGGTTCAAGCTCACCAACATGCCTACTTATTATTGTTCCTGCCATGTTTAAATCTGTAATATAACTTGCCATGTCTACATGGGTGCCATCATATTTTCTATGCCTTTTCGGCCCATGGTCAGTAAGGGACTTTTTATCTATGCTTTTAGTAGATTCATTCCATGCCTTTGTTTGCCATTATATGTTCCTGTAACATGTCGTTTGACAGCTCTAAACATTACAACCTGATGTTATTTCCTGATAAGTCTGATGATGTTATTATTTGCAATCTTCCCATGTCCTTTTGAGCATGTTCTAGTGATTTCTGGAGATAGCTCAGTGTTCATGTTTTGTTATGCTTTACCAGTACTTCATGCACATGCCTTTTGTTATCATGTTGGGGTGATGTAGCATATTGTTTTGATGCTTGCAATATGCCTAGTTGCTGTTATGGACAAATTGTTGTTATGACTTGTATAGTGTGCATGTGTTGCATCGTTGCTCCGTTTTGAGTGTGCTATATATGAAACTTGCTTGATTTTGCATGTAGCTTCATATTATCATGTTGCATCCTTGTTTTGAGGTGTTTGCTTGATGTTTGTATGAATTTTGCATCAATGTCATGTTTAACTTGTTTTGCTCATATCTTCTAGGCCGTAGCTCCGAATCTAGTGAACTTTATATGTATCTTGACTAAAATTTCGTGTAGATCATCTTGGTGCATCTTAACTTGCTGTTTAACAACTTGAACATAAGGATTATTCAGTTCTGGACCAATTTCGAAATTTGCATATGAGGACTTACCGGAATTGTTATATGTTGTTTCCGGCCTAATTTAAACTTGCCTTGATGTGTTGTTCTTGTTTGCATCATCTCTTGCCATGAGTAGCCTCATCTAGTTGTGCCATGCATCATGCTTGTTGTGCATCATGTCTTGTCATGTGCGTTGTGTTTACTATGTTGTGTGCTTCTTCTCGATAGTTCCCATTTCGTTGCGATCGTGAGGATGCGTTCGTCTATGATTGGTTCGTTTTCGTGGCTTCATCTTCTTCATGGACTCGTTCTTCTTCCTTGCGGGATTTCAGGCAAGATGACCGTTACCCTGGATCTCACTACTATCATTGCTATGCTAGTTGCTTCATTCTATCGCTATGATGCGTTACCTATCATTTGCTCTTCAAGCCTCCCAAATTGCCATGAACCTCCAACCTTTGACACCATTCCTAGCAAACCATTGTTTGGCTATGTTACTGCTTTGCTCAGCCCCTCTTATACCGTTGCTAGTTGCAGGTGAAGTTGAAGATTGCTCCATGGTGGACAGGGTTTATGTTGGGATATCACAATATCTCTTATATTATTAATGCATCTATATATTTGGTAAAGGGTGGAAGGCTCGGCCTTATGCCTGGTGTTTTGTTCCACTCTTGCCGCCCTAGTTTTCCGTCATACCGGTGTTATGTTCCCGGATTTTATGCTCCTAACGCTGTCGGGTGATTTATGGGACCCCCCTGACAGTTCGCTTTGAATAAAACTTGTCCAGCAAGGCCCAACCTTGGTTTTACCATTTGCCTCACCACCACCTACTTTTCCCTTGGGAGTAATTAACCCAAGGGTCATCTTTATTCAGCCCCCCCGGGCCAATGCTTGTCTAAGTGTTGGTCCAAACTAGAGTCCTTTGCAGCGCCCCCTCAAGGAAACTTGAGGTCTGGTTTTAGTTGTACGGAGTGCTCATCCGGTGTTGCCCTGAGAACGAGATATGTGCAGCTCCTATCGGGATTGTCGGCGGATCGGGCGGCTTTGCTGGTCTTGTTTTACCATTGTCGAAATGTCTTGTAAACCGGGATTCCGAGACTGATCGGGTGTTCCTTGGAGAAGGTCTATTCCTTCGTTGATCGCGAGAGATTGTCATTGGCTAAGTTGGGACACCCCTGCAGGGTTTAAACTTTCGAGAGCCGTGCCCGCGGTTATGTGGCAGATGGGAATTTGTTAATGTCAGGTTGTAGATAACTTGACACCTGATCCGAATTAAAACGCATCAACCGCGTGTGTAGCCATGATGGTCTCTTCTCGGCGGAGTCCGGGAAGTCAACACGGTTTCTGTGTTATGATTGACGTAAGTAGGTGTTCAGGATCACCTCTAGATCATTGCTAGCTTCACGACCGTTCCTTTGTTTCATTTCTCGCTCTCATTTGCGTATGTTAGCCACCATATATGCTTAGTCGCTGCTGCAACCTCACCAGTTAACCCCTTTTAGGGAGTCCTGGACTAGGGGGTGTCCGGACAGCCGGACTATCATCGTCCGCTGGACTCCAAGACTACGAAGATACAAGATTGAAGACTCCGTCCCGTGTCCGGATGGGACTTTCCTTGGCGTGGAAGGCAAGCTTGGCGATACGGATATGTAGATCTCCTACCATTGTAACCGACTCTGTGTAACCCTAGCCCTCTCCGGTGTCTATATAAACTGGAGGGCTTTAGTCCGTAGGACAACATACATTACAACAATCATACCATTGGCTAGCTTCTAGGGTTTAGCCTCCTTGATCTCGTGGTAGATCCACTCTTGTACTACCCATATCATCAATATTAATCAAGCAGGACATAGGGTTTTACCTCCATCAAGAGGGCCCAACTCAGGTAAAACATCGTGTCCCTCGTCTCCTGTTACCATCCGCCTGGACGCACAGTTTGGGACCCCCTACCCGAGATCCGCCGGTTTTGACACTAACATTGGTGCTTTCATTGAGAGTTCCTTTGTGTCATCACCGATAGGCTTGATGGCATCTTCAACCAACAACGCTGTCCAAGGTGAGACTTTTCTCCCCGGACAGATCTTCATATTCAGCGGCTTCGCACTGCGGGCTAATTCGCTTGGCCATCTCGAGAAGATCGAAAGCTACGCCCCTGGCCGTCAGGTCAGATTCGGAAGCCTAAACTTCACGGCCGATGTCCACGGAGACTTGATCTTCGACGGACCCGAGCCACAGCTAAGCGCCACAAGATCACAGCGATGGGCATGATCTAGCTCTGCCATGAACAAAGGCCTTGGTGGCCGCACACGAATCCGTTCCGGCCATTAGTCCAGAGCCGATCGCCCAGATCGAGGGCCGGCGGATAGACGCCGCCTTGGGGGCTTCAACATCCATGGCGATGGAGCCGAACACTAATCTTGTCCCCTGCGAAACTCGTGATTCCGAGGCGCCGGACTCCTTGCCGGACTCCGAACCTCCCGCGCCCCTACCAATCGATTCGGATTGGGCGCCGATTATGGAATTCACCGCCACAGACATCTTCCAATACTCGCCTTTTGGCGATATCCTAAATTCACTAAGGCATCTCTCGTTATCAGGAGAGTCCTGGCCGGACTATGGCCAGGACGGTTGGGGTACGGACGACGAAGAAATTCAGAGCCCACCCACCACCCACTTTGTAGCCACTGTCAACAATCTAACCGACATGCTAGACTATGACTCCGAAGACATCGACGGAATGGACGACGATGTCGGAGATGAACAAGAAACAGAGCCTATAAGGCACGGGAGGACCACCTCGTCACATGACATATATATGGTGCACACCCCAAAGGAGAGCGATAACGAGGACCAATGGGCCTCGGCAGAAGATGACCCCGCCGATAAACGACCAAAACGGCGGCGCAGACGCCGCCCTAAGTCCCGCCTCGACGACAACAACGCTCCAAAGGAGCCCGTAATACAGCAGGGCTCGCAAATGGACGATGAACATGCAGATAAACAACCATCCAAACATGACGACTTAGATAATCAGTCCAGGCCCGGCGAATACGACAGTCCGGACAATCTCATGTCGGACACACCACCGGAGAGCAAGAACCTTCGGAAAAGACTCGTCGGCACTGCAAGAAGCCTGAAGAAGGAAAAACGGAGGCTCAAAACAGCGGAAGACACACTCAGAATGAGATGGAGCAAAGTGCTCAAAACCGCAGATAAATACGGCAATGGCCACCAATCAAAGAGCTACCCGAAGCGCAAGTTGCTACCAGAATTTGACGAGGAGGCCATAGAGCCTCCACCATCAAAAAATAAAGAGGCCGCCTGGTTGGATAGACGGCCAGATGATAGGCCAAATTCTGAAAGCGGCGCCACACATAAACCAACTAATGAACTCGAAAGGCGATGGCCCAGCCAGGTCCATCTACGGGCCAAAGAAGAGGGCCCGAGAAGCAAGGCAACACGTCAAGTGTCCAAGATAGCGGCACACCCAAATACAGGGCGCCAGACACCCACTATGTTTCACTAATGAGGTGCTGGAACATGCATTCCCAGCAGGATTTAAACCCATAAACATAGAGGCCTATGATGGAACAATGCACTCGAGTCTGGATAGAAGATTATATACTACATATACACATGGCGGAGGAGATGATCTCCACGCCATAAATTACCTACCCTCAAGCTCAAAGGGCCAGCCCGTCATTGGCTTAAAAGCCTCCCAGAAAACACCGTGGGAAGTTGGGAAGAGCTTGAGGATGCGTTTAGAGCAAATTTTCAAGGGACTTATGTCCGCCCTCCGGACGCAGATGATCTAAGTCATATAACTCAACTGCCCGGAGAGTCAGCGCGGAAATTCTGGAACATGTTTCTTACCAAAAAGAACCAAATAGTCGACTGTCCGGACGCCGAAGCCTTAGCAGCTTTCAAGCACAATGTCCGAGATGAATGGCTTGCCAGGCATCTCGGTCAAGAGAAACCGAGGACAATGTCCGCCCTAACAAGCCTCATGACCCGCTTCTGCACAAGAGAGGACAGCTGGCTAGCAAGATGCAGCACCAGCGACCCAAGTACATCCGAGATAAGGGATGGAAACGGAAAATCACGGCGCAGAAAAGAACAACGCCGCAATAAAGAGAAAAGCTCAAAGAGCACGGCAGTCAACGCCGGATTCAAACGCTCGCGGCCAAACAACAAAACAATGCCTCTTAAGGATGACAACGACGATCTGTCCATCTTAAATAAGATTCTGGGTCGGATATGTCAAATCCACAGTACCCCCGGAAAGCCTGCAAACCATATGTTGGGGAACGTTGCAGAAAATTAAAAAATTTCCTACGGTTTCACCAAGATCCATCTATGAGTTCATCTAAGCAACGAGTCTAGGGAGAGAGTTTGCATCTACATACCACTTGTAGATCGCGTGCGGAAGCTTGCAAGGTGATGATGTAGTCGTACTCGACGTGATTCGAATCACCGATGACCAAGTGCTGAACAGACAGCACCTCCGCGTTCAACACACGTACAGTACGGGTGACGTCTCCTCCGTCTTGATCCAGCAAGGGGGAAGGAGAGGTTGAAGAAGACAGCTCCACCGGCAGCACGACGGCATGGTGATGGTGGAGAAGCAGTACTCCGATAGGGCTTCGCCGAGCGCACAACGGAGGAGGAGAGGTGCTGGGGAGGGGAGGGCTGCGCCTTGGGTTGGGTGCGGCTGCCCTCCCCTCACCCCTCTATTTATAGGGGGAAGGGAGAAGGGGTCGGCCCCTCTAGATCCATCTAGAGGGGGGGCGGCGGCCAAGGGGAGGGGGGACTTGCCCACCCAAGCAAGGGGGGACACCCCCTCTAGGGTTCCCCCCTCAACCCTAGGCGCAAGGGCCCAGCGGAGGGGGTGCGCCAAGCCCACCAGGGGCTGGCCACCTCCCCACGCAGCCCAGTGGCCCCGGGAGGGGTGGCCCCTCCGGTGGACCCGGAACCCTTCCGGTGGCCCCAGACAATACCGTATGCCCCGAAACTTTCCGGTGTCCTTTAACAACTTCCCATATATAAATCTTTACCTCCGACCCTTCCGAACTCCTCGTGACGTCCGGGATCTCATCCGGACTTCAACAACATTCGGTAGTCACGCATACTAGTCTTCCTAACAACCCTAGCATCACCGAACCTTATGTGTAGACCCTACGGTTTCGAGACACGCAGACATGACCGAGACGACTCTCGGCAATAACCAACAGCGGGTCTGATACTCATGTTGGCTCCCACATGCTCCTCGATGATTTCATCGGTTGAACCACGATGTCGAGGATTCGATCAAACCTCGTATGCAATTCCTTTGTCGATCGGTACGTTACTTGCCCGAGACTCGATCGTCGGTATCCCAATACCTTGTTCAGTCTCATTACGCAAGTCACTTTACTCGCATCAGTAATGCATGATCCCGTACAACACCTTGGTCACCTTTGAGCTCATTATGATGATGCATTACCGAGTGGGCCCAGAGATACCTCTCCGTCATACGGAGTGACAAATCCCAGCCTCGATCCGTGTCAACCCAATGATACTTTCGAGATACCTGTAATGCACCTTTATAGTCACCCGCCACGCCAGACGCTTTGATACACCCAAGGCACTCCTACGGTAACCGGAGTTACACGATCTCATGGTCGAATGAAGAGATACTTGACATTGGCAAAGCTTCTAGCAAACGAACTATACGATCTTTTATGCTATGCTTAGGATTGGGTCTTGTCCATCACATCATTCTCCAAATGATGTGATCCCGTTATCAACGACATCCAATGTCCATAGTCAAGAAACCATGACTATCTATTGATCACAACGAGCTAGTCAACTAGAGGCTCACTAGGGACATATTGTGGTCTTTGTGCTCACACGTGTATTATGATTTCCGGATAATACAGTTATAGCATGAACAAAAGACAATTATCATGAACATTGAAATATAATAATACTTTTATTATTGCCTCTAGGGCATATTTCCAACAGTCTCCCACTTGCACTAGAGTCACCAATCTAGTTACATTGTGATGAATCGAACACCCATAGAGTTCTGGTGTTGATCATGTTTTGCACGCGAGAGAGGTTTAGTCAACGGATCTGCGACATTCAGATCTGTGTGTACTTTGCAAATCTCTATGTCTCCATCTTGAACATTTTCACGGATGGAGTTGAAACGACGCTTGATGTGCCTGGTCTTCTTGTGAAACCTGGGCTCCTTGGCAAGGGCAATAGCTCCAGTGTTGTCACGAAGAGTTTGATCGCCCCGACGCATTGGGTATGACTCTAGGTCGGTGATGAAGTCCTTCACCCAAATCGCTTCATGCGCTGCCTCCGAGGCTGCCATGTACTCCGCTTCACACGAGATCCCGCCACGACGCTTTGCTTGCAGCTGCACCAGCCATCGCTCCACCATTCAACATATATACGATCCGGTTTGTGACTTAGAGTCATCCAGATCTGAGTCGGCTAGCGCCGACGTAACCCTTTACGACGAGCTCTTCGCTCCTCCATAAACGAAAACATGTCCTTTGTCCTTTTCAGTACTTCAGGATATTCTTGACCGCTGTCCAGTGTTCCTTGCGGGATTACTTTGGTATCTCGCAACCAAACTTACGGCAAGGTTTACATCGGTCCGTACACAGATGGCATACATAATAGATCCTATGGCTGAAGCATAGGGGATGACACTCATCTCTTCTTTATCTTTTGCCGTGGTCGGTGACTGAGCCGAGCGCAATTTCACACCTTTTTACATAGGCAAGAACCCCTTCTTGGACTGATCCATTTTGAACCTCTTCAAAATCTTATCAAGGTATGTGCTTTGTGAAAGACCTATGAGGCGTCTCGATCTATCTCTATAGATTTTGATGCCTAATATATAAGCAGCTTCTCCAAGGTCCTTCATTGAAAAACACTTGTTCAAGTAGGCCTTAATGCTGTCCGAAGTTTCAGATCATTTCCCATCAAGAGTATGTCATCTACATATAATAGGAGCAATGCTACAGAGCTCCCACTCACTTTCTTGTAAACGCAGCTTCTCCATAAGTCTCATATAACCCAAACGCTTTGATCATCTCATCAAAGCGAATGTTCCAACTCCGAGATGCTTGCACCAGTCCATAAATGGATCGCTGGAGCTTGCATACTTTGTTAGCGCTCGAGGATCGACAAAACCTTCCGCGGCATCATATACAGCTCTTCCTTAAGATGTCCGTTAAGGAATGCCGCTTTGACGTCCATCTGCCATATCTCATAATCATAGTATGCGGTAATTGCTAACATGATTCGGACGGACTTAAGCTTCGCCACGTGAGAGAATGTCTCGTCAGAAGTCAATCCCTTGAACTTGTCGATAACCCTTAGCGACAAGTCGAGCTTTATAGATGGTAACATTACCATCCGCGTCCGCCTTCTTCTTAAAAATCCATTTATTTTCTATCGCCGCGATCATCGGGCAAGTCTGTCAAAGTCCATACTTTTTTTTCATACATGGATTCTATCTCGGATTTCATGGCTTCAAGCCATTTGTTGGAATCCAGGCCCGCCATCGCTTCTTCATAGTTCGAAGGTTCATTGTTGTCTAACAACATGGTTTCCATGAGAGGGTTGCCGCACCACTCAGTGCGGAACGTGTCCTCGTGGACCTTCGGGTTCAAGAGTAACTTGATCCGAGGTACCTTGATCATCATCATTGTTTTCCTCTTCGCTTGGTGTGGGCATCATAGAACGGTTTCTGTCTTGCGCCACTTTCCCGCTCGAGAGGTAGTACTTCATCGAAGTTCTACTTTCTTCCCACTTACTTCTTTCGAGAGAAACTCTTTTCTAGAAAGCATCCGTTCTTGGCAACAAAGATCTTGCCTTCGGATTTTAAGTAGAAGGTATACCCGATAGCTTCCTTAGGGTATCCTATGAATACGCATTTTTCCGACTTGGGTTCGAGCTTTTCAGTTGAAGTTTCTTGACATAAGCATCGCATCCCCAAACTTTTAGAAACGACAACTTAGGTTTCTTTCCAAACCATAATTCATACGGTGTCGCCTCAACGGATTTAGACGGTGCCCTATTTAAAGTGAATGTAGCTGTCTCTAGAGCGATCCCCAAAATGATAGCGTAAATCGGTAAGAGACATCATAGACCGCACCATATCCAATAGAGTGCGACACGACGCTCGGACACACCGCTTTACCGAGGTGTTCCAGCGGCGTGAGTTGTGAAACGATTCCACATTTCCTTAAGTGTGTACCAAACTCATGACTTAAGTATTCTCCTCCACGATCTGATCGTAAGAATTTTATCTTTCGGTCACGTTGATTCTCTACCTCACTCTGAAATTCCTTGAACTTTTCAATGGTCTCAGACTTGTGTTTCATTAAGTAGACATACCCATATCTACTCAAGTCATCAGTGAGAGTGAGAACATAACGATATCCTCCGCGAGACTCAACGCTCATTGGACCGCACACATCGGTATGTATGATTTCCAACAAGTTGGTTGCTCGCCCATTGTTCCGAGAACGGAGTCTTGGTCATTTTGCCCATGAGGCATGGTTCGCATGTGTCAAACGATTCATAATCAAGAGACTCTAAAAGGCCATCAAGATGGAGCTTCTTCATGCGCTTGACACCAATGTGACCAAGGCGGCAGTGCCACAAGTATGTGGGACTATCGTTATCAACTTTACATCTTTTGGCATCCACACTATGAACATGTGTAATATTACGCTCGAGATTCATTAAGAATAAACCATTGACCATCGGAGCATGACCATAAAACATATCTCTCATATAAATCGAACAACCATTATTCTCAGACTTAAATGAGTAGCCATCTCATATTAAACGAGATCCAGATACAATGTTCATGCTCAAACATGGCACTAAATAACAATTATTAAGGTTCAAAACTAATCCCGTAGGTAAATGTAGAGGTAGCGTGCCGACGGCGATCACATCGACTCTGGAACCATTCCCGACGCGCATCTGTTGGGGAACGTAGTAATTTCAAAAAATTTCCTACGCACACGCAAGATCATGGTGATGACATTGCAACGAGGGGAGAGTGTTGTCTACGTACCCTCGTAGACCGAAGCGGAAGCGCTGACACGATGTAGTGGAAGTAGTCGTGACGCCTTCCGGTTCAACCGATCCAGCACCGCATTCGACACCTCCGAGTTCTTGACACGCCAGACAGCTCGATGACGCACCCTCGATCTCCGATCCAGCAGAGGCGCCGAGGGAAGTTCTGTCAAGACGACGGTGTGGTGACGATCTTGATGTTCTCTGCCGCAGGCTTCGCCTAAGCACCGCTACAATATGACAGAGGTGTAATATCGTGGAGGGGGCACCGACACGGCTAAGGAACGATCTCAATGATCAACTTGTGTGTCCTAGGGTGCCCCCTACCCCCGTATATAAAGGAGGGAGGGAGGAGGAGGCCGGCCCAAGGGGGGCGCGCCATAGAGGAGGGGGAAACCTAGTCTTCCTAATAACCCTAGCGTCACCGAACCTTATGTGTAGACCCTACGGGTTCGGAGACACGCAGACATGACCGAGACGACTCTCGGGCAATAACCAACAGCGGGTCTGATACCCATGTTGGCTCCTACATGCTCCTCGATGATTTCATCGGTTGAACCACGATGTCGAGGATTCGATCAAACCTCATATGCAATTCCTTTGTCGATTGATGTACGCATTTGCCCGAGACTCGATCGTCGGTATCCCAATACCTTGTTCAGTCTCGTTATCGCAAGTCACTTTACTCGTCTCAGTAATGCATGATCCCGTACAACACCTTGGTCACCTTTGAGCTCATTATGATGATGCATTACCGAGTGGGCCCAGAGATACCTCTCCGTCATACGGAGTGACAAATCCCAGTCTCGATCCGTGTCAACCCAACAGATACTTTCGGAGATACCTGTAATGCACCTTTATAGTCACCCAGCTTACGCCAGGACGCTTTGATACACCCAAGGCACTCCTACGGTAACCGGAGTTACACGATCTCATGGTCGAAGGAAGAGATACTTGACATTGGCAAAGCTTCTAGCAAACGAACTATACGATCTTTTATGCTATGCTTAGGATTGGGTCTTGTCCATCACATCATTCTCCTAATGATGTGATCCCGTTATCAACGACATCCAATGTCCATAGTCAGGAAACCATGACTATCTATTGATCACAACGAGCTAGTCAACTAGAGGCTCACTAGGGATATATTGTGGTCTTTGTGCTCACACGTGTATTACGATTTCCGGATAGTACAGTTATAGCATGAACAAAAGACAATTATCATGAACATTGAAATATAATAATACTTTTATTATTGCCTCTAGGGCATATTTCCAACACCATACCCATAGGGATTGTTGGGTTTTTAAACAGTCCGGCCGACTAAACGCCGAACACAAGGGGCTCGACGCGTCAAGCGAACACGATAAATCCCATCAGCAGAGCACCGGAAAACAAAAGACTTTCCCACTAGGGGTCAAAGCAGTAAACTCACTTCATGTTATAATACGGAAAAATAGTGCGGCACTTTCTAAAAAGAGCTTCGCGCGGTCCAACCCAGCAGACCATAGAGATTGGATATCAAAACGAATCACTTTCGACCACCTGGACTATTCCAGAAGTGTTCAAACGCTGACGGACTCCTGATATTGAATCCCATAATAGACGGATTACAATTTACTAACGTCCTAATGGACGGAGGCAGCGACTTAAACCTGCTGTATTCAAACACAATCCGTAGGATGGGGATAGACCCTACCAAAATCCGACATAGCCATACTTCCTTCAAAGGAGTGACGCCAGGCCCTTACGCCAAGTGCACAGGCTCCATATTACTAGAAGTCATGTTCGGATCGCCGAACAATTTTCGACGCGAAAAATTAATTTTTCACATCGTCCCATTTGAAAGTGGATATCAAGCACTCTTGGGACAAAAGGCTTTTGTCCGCTTCAACGCCATACCGCATTACGCGTCTCTTACACTCAAGATGCCCGGTCCGCGTGGCGTCATTTCAGTGCGAGGGTCACTTAAAGACCACGGACTTGGATAGACGAATCCGGCTTGAGCAGGCTAGGGGCTCCCTAGCCGCATACCTCTTCAAAGGGGGCTGCGCGCACGAACAACCGCGGGTTCATACAAACCCCGCATTAATTATTTATATTTCTTCTCTTACACATATTTTTCGCATGAATTGTTTTCAAACTAAACGTTCCTCTCTTTCTACAGATGAACAACGTTCATACCCGTCCAGGATAACGGCACAACAGAGGCACAGGCGTAGATGTGTAGTAGGGACCCGTTGTTAGGATTCTTTTCAGATTAAGACCCTGCGTAAACCTTTTTTACTGTCTCTTGTTGTTATTCTCCCTTGGTTTCTTCCTATAGCCAAAGCGGAGCCTGATGTTTTGGCATCGGCCGCGTCAGAAGACCATGCCCATACCTGGACACTAGGGGCTCAGGGCATCGTTCTGCCCATTATTATAAAGACCGAACACCTTAGGGAGTGTTCGGCGTCTCGAGTTAGGAATTATATGCATCAGCTCAATCATGTCTTTGGTCAAATGTTGGGTTTGCTCGGCTCCTGTGTTTTGCTGCCTTACGCTCAGATCATCGCTAACGCAGCACCGGGAGAACTATCGCGATTGTGCCCCAGCTCACCGGGCGAGCACCTCAAGAGAGAAAGCCGAAACTGATCATCATGATACAAAGAGAGACTGTCAACCACTCGATCGACTACCGAATGTTTAGAATTCCACTTTGACGAAGGACCGTTTCCGTCAGCACATACGCGCCCAATTCGAGAAGTGCGGTGCCACCAGGGCTATATCGTAGCCCCACCCTCGAGCTCCACCGCTAAGTGAAAGTGATAAAGCATTATAGTCCGGATTGCCTCGTCCGCTCGCTACCACCTCCTTAAATAGGACCGAGACGCCGGATTAAGTGTGAAAACGCGCTATTTTTTATAACACCCCGCACCGTGCGTGGGGGCTGAAGTTTAATACTGCAATCTTTCAAGTTATACAAATGTATACGTGAACGGCAAGACAGAGAAGTTTTACTACTTGTGACGCATAAGTATAAAAAGCGATTATAGCATAATCATCATTTTACAAGCTAATACATTCATTTGAACGTGACATTTTTCGAAAGCATCGCGACTTATTACACGAGCGCCACGCATAACTTCCCGAAATAGTGCTCGGCGGGGGAGCCGCTTTCATCCGAACCTGGGCGGCAATAGCGGTGGCATCCATCTCCGCATACAAGCGCCTTCACACGGGCAAGAGCCATCCGCTACCGGCGATGCAGACGACCGCTTCATCTCCTTTATATGCGGCACCGCTCCAAGGAATTGCTGCAAGAAGTCAAGTAGCTCGTCGCCTTGGGCCTCTCTGGCCAGACATGGGCCACGATGTCAGTCATGGCAAGTCCGGACAATCTATTTAGCTCGGCCCATTCGGCCAACCGGTCTGTCAACGAAAGTGAGCGATCCGGACTATGGAATTGAGACCAATATAGCTCTTCCGTCTTGTGATCCTTCTGCCTCCGGAAGTGCTCAATGGCATCAGCCGCACTTGCAGCTAAGTCCATATACGGATCCTCCGGACTCCACATCCGCTCAAATTGAGCATACTTTTGATCCATAAACCGCGACGCGAGCGTAAAAGGCTTGCCAGCCGAATATCTACGGCTGGCGCAGTTCCTCCTTCATAGCCTCGCATTGCGAGCGGGCATCCTTGGCTTCGCGGTGGCCTTCTTCAGTCTTCCGCCCGATAAGCGCCCTTTTCAAGATCCTCATTGCGGTCGGCAGCCTCTTTTACTTTCATGGCCAATTCGCCACCTCTCGCCTGCTTAGGCAAAGGCGCAGCCCTTTCGCTTCCAACTCCTCGGCCGCCCTCGAGGCAGCCACGTCACTCCTTCGGGCTTGCTCCTTAGCTCGAGCAAGTTTGGCCCGAAGGCTCTCCACAGCAGCAGCACCATCTATACAACAGCATATAATTTATCAGAGGAGGGCTTCACCCCTTAATAAAGCGATCATGCGGAGAACTCATTTACCTTGCGACTCGCCAAGTCGCCGTTGACAAGTGCGATGTCCGTGATCCGCCACGCTGTTGCCGATTTAACTCGGCAAACCCACTAGTCCGCTAGCCCTCGACTATCCGCCACCTGCATAGGAACGGCGGAATTCATTATTGATTTCGATCCTCGACGCGCTGTCGCTTTCGACAACCTACCGAGTCTCGGGGCTACTATCTATACAGGCGATTTTCATGTGCAAGACTCACAATAGACAAAGGGTGCATCATTCTCGCAGACTCAAATCCCGCAAGCAAACTCATGGCGGCATTGCGCAATCCGCTCTCGGCGGACTAAATCCTTCCAATCACCATACGCATCAACGCACGGTGATCTTCTGAAATGGACGCCTCTCAAGCAGATTCTTCGCCTCTCCGCCGGATACTAGTGGGTGCCGAACTCTCTGGCCCCTCCAGACTCGGGGATACCCTCCGTGACGATACTTTAGGCTCGCCTACCTTATCTGACGGCGCTGCAGACGGAGGCGTTTCACTCTCCATCATCTCCGGAAGAAGGTCCCCTGAAGATGAACTCATCTGAGAAGGCTGCAGATCCGAACTGCAATATAAATATTTCGGTTACCCACAGAAGCACGAATGAAGGTATTTCCTTACCAATTAACTCCCTTTTTCATACTCACGGCTCGCTGGAGGGCTGATCCTTTGGCGATGATTGTGCGTCCGGATTCTCTCCGGACGCCGGACCCCCCGGTGAAGATCTCTTCCCACGCTTAGGGGCTTTGGCCTCCGGATCTTCGGAGGCGGTCCTCTTCTCCCCCTGGAGAGAGGGGTTCTTGATTCCCCTTCTTGACGCCTTTGGGCGAAATATTAGCTCCTCTATTTTCCCTTCGCCTTTCGTGGGCGCGACCTCCAACATTCTCGACCAGCACGGGCTCCAAGCATGGTCTCTCGGAGGGGGCCCGGACACCTTATCAGCCTTGATCGCGCCACCCATTCCTGTGAAGAGTAATAGGTTAGGAGGCAAACTCTAGAAAGGCATATAAACAGAATGTCCGAACTCTGAGCTATTTACCTGAGTATCCGGCGACAGCGGCTTAGGCCTCGTCCTCGGCTAATTCGGACACGCCACCGCGGTCCAAGAACAACTTGTACATCTCGACGGTGTCGCACCCATAAAGTGTTGGAGAATCCGAGGTCCCTCCGGGTTGAACTCCCATAGACGGAGAGGACGGCGCTTGCAGGCGTAAGATGCCCGATTAGCATAACTCGCATCACCACGATCAGGTCGATCTCCTCGCTTGAGGTCTCGAACCGCCTCGCAGTGAGGGCACGCCTTCAGACGGCCCCCAATTGAGCCCTTGGTCGACCCACGACATCAGTTGGCATGGAGGTCCCAGGCGGAATGAAGGCGGCGGCTTTTGCTCGCTGCCCCTGAGCGGTGATATAGAACCACTCTGCTGCCACAACCGAGTTCCTCTTGAAGGAACCCTCGGCCACGGGTCACCGCCTTTTGCTTATGGCCGCCCGCCAAGACTCCGCTTGACGCCCCGATCATCTTCGCTCCACTTGAACGCCTTCAGCCACAGGCGAAGTGGGGAGTGACGCGAGCAAGGCTTCGCAGACGATAATGAATGCGGAGATGTGGAGGATGGACTCGGAGCCAAGTCGTGAAAGTCCAGCCCATAGTAGAACATGAGTCCTCTCACGAAGGGGTCCGCTGGAAGCCTAAACCCGACGGAGGTGGGATACAAAGACAACGAACTCACTGGCTCGGGCGGGACGGCCTGCCCTTGGGCGGCAACCTGTCGAAACCTCGAGGCCGTGCACTTGGCCTCACGTAATCTCATTATGTCCTCCTCCGTGACGGAGGAGGGCATCCACCGGCCCTAGAGGTCGGAGCCAGACATGATTAAGAATCCGAAGCGCTCGAATCTGAGGCTCTGGGTGTTGGAACTAGGAGCGAGGAGGAGATTCGATGCGAGATTGAAGAACAAGAACGAGCCTTGGTCCTCTTATAAAGGGGAAAATACCAAGAGCCGTCTCCGTGACCGTTTGGGATTCACCTTCGATGGAGGAGGCGTAACGACGGGAACGGTTGGGTTACCCACGCACGTATTGATGAGAATCCCGGAATAAGGGGAACACGGTCTCTGCTTCGACAAGACGTGCCAAGGAAACCGCTTCGCTAAACGTGCTCAGGTGGTATAGTAAAAAATGATTCAAACAGTGGCTTGGTAGCGGTGTGATGTCACGCCGCATAGTACGTCAGCAGATTGAACTAAGTGTACATTTTATTCTCTCTACGGTGGAATGTGGAATTTATTTTGCAGAGCCGGACACTATCCTGGTGTTCATGATCTTCTCTGGATTATTCAAGGGAGGAACCCGCCTTGCAATGCCGGACATTATGCTTGCGGACTTATCGCCATTGAAGCCTGGTTTAGGGGCTACCGAGGAGTCCTCGACTAGGGGTGTCCGGACAGCGGACTATCATCGTCCGCGGACTCCAAGACTACGAAGATACAAGATTGAAGACTCCGTCCCGTGTCCGGATGGGACTTTCCTTGGCGTGGAAGGCAAGCTTGGCGATACGGATATGTAGATCTCCTACCATTGTAACCGACTCAGTAACCCTAGCCCTCTTCGTGTCTATATAAACCGGAGGGCTTTAGTCCGTAGGACAACATACATTACAACAATCATACCATAGGCTAGCTTCTAGGGTTTAGCCTCCTTTATCTCGTGGTAGATCCACTCTTGTACTACCCATATCATCAATATTAATCAAGCAGGACGTAGGGTTTTACCTCCATCAAGAGGACCCGAACCTGGGTAAAACCATCGCGTCCCTCGTCTCCTGTTACCATCCGCCTAGACGAACAGTTCGGGACCCCCTACCCGAGATCCGCCGGTTTTGACACCGACACCCTTCCTTTCCCATTAAGCTTTGCTAGTCTTGATACCCATGGTAATGGGATTGCTGAGTCCTCGTGGCTCATAGATTACTACAACAACAGTTGCAGGTACAGGTTATGCGATGGTCATGACGCGAGAGCGATGTTTGCTTGCGTTGAGTTATTCTTCTGATTCTTCTTCGATCAGGGGATAGGTTCCATGTCGGCAGCCTGGGCTAGCAGGGTGGATGTCGTTTGAGTTTCTGTTTGTGTTTCATCCGTAGTCGGATGTTGCTCTTATGTATTGTGATGTTGTATTTGTGTGGCATTGTATGCCTTTTGTATGTATCCCCATCTATTATGTAATGTTGATGTAATGATATCCACCTTGCAAAAGCGTCTCAATATGCGGGTCTATCCTTGGTGGGACCTTCGAGTTCCTTTTGGATAGGGTCGCATATTGGGCGTGACACGCTGTTCCGGTCGCCGGCCGCCGCCTCGTCTCCGCCGCCCGACGCCGGATCCGGCCAAATCTGGCCGGCCCATCGCCTCCCAACCGCCTCTCCGGCCGCCGCGTCGCCCAACTCTGGCAAGCTCGCACCGGCGCGCCTCGTTCCGTGTGCCCGGATCCAGATCAGGTCAAACCCTAGGTTGACCCCGAAATCTCCTCCAAGTCTTTTTATTTTGCATCATATTGCCATATTCATTGCATCATATCTCCTCATCCGTAGATCCTTTTCATGTATATGATATATCAAATGTTCATCAGGTTGTGCTCTTCATTTTGTTCTATTGGACCATATTCATTTCAGGTCATCTAGATGCCCAAATCTCTGATGCAAGAGTGCTATATGATGTTTACTGCTGCCGGTTAACAGAACTTGATGTTTTGTCATCTTATGAGCATGAGCTCTACATGTGTTTTGTACTATGCCATGTATTCTTTACAGAGGTGCTTGCCATGTATTTTTGTGAGTTACTTGGTGGCTAGAACAAGCATGCAAACTAGGCTTCGTGATGTTGCTGATTTCAGTCCCTGTTCTGCTGCTATTTTTATGCCATGTAAACTTGATGCTATAGAGAGATCCATGCTTATTTTGAGATACTTAAGTAAGGATGTTTTGAAAATTTGGTTATGCTCTATCCATTCATGCCCCTGTTTGCAATTATGGAGTAGTCTAGCATGTCATTTTCTTGCTCTACTTTTGCCATAAAATGTTTCCTGGCAGATTGTTTACATGTTATTCAATTTTGCCAAGGTTGTTGTAGTTGATCCTTGCATGCTATGATCTTGTTCTTGCCATGTTTAGTTTCATAAACATGTATTCTCTTGCTGGTGCTATGCTTATATTATCATGCAATGACTTGTGGTGAGTGAATCGAGCTTGCCAAAATGCCTTCATAATGCTGTTAATGCCATTCTCTGTTTCCTGAATCTGTTAATGAAACTTGCCATGTTTACATGGGTGCCATCATATCTTCTGATCCTGTTTGGCTCATGGTCAGTAAGGGACTTTTGTTCTATGCATTTAGTAGTATCATGCCATGCCTTAAGTTTCTACGATATGTTCCTATAGCATGATGTTTGCCTGCTCTAGACATTGCTTCCTGATGCTGTTTCTGCCATGTTAGTATTTTTCACGAAGTCTATGAAGCTGATATCTTTTGCACTTTTGCCATGCTTGTTTGAACCTGTTAATGTGTAAATTAACCATAGCTTAGTGTTCATCTTTTTGTCAAGCTTCTCTTGTAGATTACTTCCGTGTGCTTTGTTGATATGTTGGGGGTGCTGTAGCATAACTTCTTGATGTATTCTATGTCCTATCATGCTGTTAATGGCAGAATTGTGTCATTCTTGTTTTGCTTGCCATTTGCAAACCGTGCATACGATCCCGGTGATCTTTATATCGACTTCAACCGAAATCATCTCATCTTTCCAGCGGCATACTTGGTTTGCCAAGTTGATGCCTTGTTCATCATTTTCCTTCCAGAGCACGCTTACGCATTGCATATCACATCTCGCATATCATGCCATGTATTGCATCATGTTGCTTGTGCATTGCACCGTGATTTATTGTGGTTCCATTGCTTGTGTTCTTACTTTGGGTAGATCCAGGAGACGAGTACGTGAACGAGGAACCTGTTGAGTATGCTAACAAGGATCAAGCTTTTGACAACTCTGAGAACCTTGCAGGCAAGATGACCATACCCTCGATATCACTTCTATCTTTGCTTTGCTAGTTGCTCGCTCCATCGCTATGGTTGCTCTACCTACCACTTGTTTATCATGCCTCCCATATTGCCATGTCAAGCCTCTAACCATCCTGTCCTAGCAAACCGTTGTTTGGCTATGTCATCGCTTTTGCTCAGCCCCTCTTATAGCGTTGCTAGTTGCAGGTGAAGATGAAGTTTGTTCCTTGTTGGAACATGAATATTTTGGGATATCACAATATTTCTTGTTAATTAATGAACCTATATACTTGGTAAAGGGTGGAAGGCTCGGACTTATGGCTGGTGTTTTCTTCCACTCTTGCCACCCTACTTTCCGTCATACCGGTGTTATGTTCCTTGATTTTGTGTTCCTTATGCGGTTGGGTGATTTATGGGAACCCCTTGACAGTTTGCTTTGAATAAAACTCCTCCAGCAAGGCCCAACCTTGGTTTTACCATTTGCCACCTAAGCCTTTTCCCTTGGGTTTTCGCGAGCCCGAGGGTCATCTTTATTACCCCCCGGACCAGTGCTCTTCCGAGTGTCGGTCCAAACTAGAGCACCATGCGGGACCGTACCTTGGCAACTTGGGTTATGTTGGTACTTGTACGCTTAGCTTATCCGGTGTGCCCTGAGAACGAGATATGTGCAGCTCCTATCAGGATTTGTCGGCACAGCGGGTGGTCTTGCTGGTCTTGTTTTACCATTGTCGAAATGTCTTGTAAACCGGGATTCCGAGACTAATCGGGTCTTCCTGGGAGAAGGTATATCCTTCGTTGACCGTGAGAGCTTGTGATGGGCTAAGTTGGGACACCCCTGCAGGGTATTATCTTTCAAAAGCCGTGCCCGCGGTTATGAGGCAGATAGGAATTTATTAACGTCTGGTTGTAGAGAACTTGACACTTGACTTCATTAAAATGCATCAACCGCGTGTGTAGCCGTGATGGTCTGTTCTCGGCGGAGTCCGGGAAGTGAACACTGTTTTGGGTTATGTATGAACGTAAGTACATTCAGGATCACTTCTAGGTTTTTGACCGATGCGTTGCTTCTCTTCTCGCTCTCATTTGCGTATGTTAGCCACCATACATGCTTAGTGCTTGTTGCAGTTCCACCATATTACCCCTTTCCTACCTACAAGATTAAATAGTGTTGATCTCATGGGTGTGAGATTGCTGAGTCCCCGTGACTCACAGATTCTACCAAAATAGATGTAGGTGCCGAGGACACCTGTGCAAGTGGCGCAATCGAGCTCAAGTGGGAGTTTGACGAGGACCTTGGTCGTTACGATGTTTCGCTTCCTAATGATCAGTAGTGGAGCCTAGTTGGGATGATCGGGGATCTAGCATTTGGGGTTATCTTCTTTTCATTTGGATTTGACCGTAGTCGGTCTATGAGTGTATTTTGGATGATGTATGAATTTATTTATGTATTGTGTGAAGTGGCGATTGTAAGCCAACTCTCTTTATCCCATTCTTGTTCATTACATGGGATTGTGTGAAGATGACCCTTCTTGCGACAAAACCTACAATGCGGTTATGCCTCTAAGTCGTTTCTCGACACGTGAGAGATATAGCCGCATCGTGGGTGTTACAAGTTGGTAATCAGAGCCATCCCCGACTTAGGAGCCCCCTGCTTAATTGATCGCTGGCGTTGTTGAGTCTAGAACAAAAAAATGTTTTGAGTCTTAGGATTATATATGTCGGAGAGTAGGATTCTTTTTACTTCTCAGTCCCTTCGTCGCTCTGGTGAGGTCTCCTGACGTAGATGTTTTGACTCTTCTCTCCTCAAATTTCACTAAAAGAAATTTTAGGATCACGTGGGTATATTGGAATCGTTCCGATGGTTTTGTGACGGGAACATTGTTCTTGGTGCCTCCTGGCATTTAGGGGTTGTGGCAGTGTCCCAGGGAGTTGAGCTCCGAGGTGTTGTTGTCACAATTTTATTGTTGCAGTTCTGGAATACCTAAGTTTTGCCGACATCGAAAATCTCTTTTATGCAGTTGTTGGTGAGATAACCTCGACGTCACCCAGTACTGGGGAGTTCGGGAGTATTGCAATAACTCGTATAACGGATGCTTTTCGAAGGTTGAGGTACATGATTTCCGAAGGTTTCTTGGTTATGTGTTGACGGATGGATACGGCTGGATGTAGGGATTGTTAGTTTGGGTGAGATATATTGCTTCCCCTGTATCCCAACACCTGATTGCATAACCAGAAAGTTTCGGGAGTTTATAGGTGGGGTTCAAGTTGCTCTAGTTTTTTTCTTCCTGCAGATATTTGGTTTGTGATTGGGTAATCCTTACCACTTATTTGTTCCAGTCGTACCTTGTTATTTCATTCATCAATCTCTTATCAAGTGGCTTCTCACCTTAATGGACGTGATGTTAGCTTTGGAATTCATTCATTCATCCTTGTTCGAATGTTTATTGTGAAGACTATATGTTGCAATTTTTATCCGTTGATTCAACTTTTCTATCTGTCTATCAAGATGCTAACGGATGTCACCCTCTTTAGGATGGCTCTGCCAACGCGTCAGAATCCGAAACGCAATGATGGGTGTCAGGCGAACCCTCCACCTCCACCTCCGCCTCCGGAGGCATGGCATGCTTTGATGGCAGCCACAAACGCCAACGCTCAGATGATGATTCAGCTCATGCAAGAGCGCAACCAAGGCCAAGGCAACCAAGGGAATCAAGTTCAAGGGCAGTTCAATCATCAGCCTCAGTTTCCTACCCTCAACCAGTTCCTTGCAAATCAGCCGAAGTCTTTCAGCTACTGTGCCGAGGCCACTGGCGCCGATGATTGGCTCGTGGATATCAACAAGTATTTTGAATGTAGTAATGTCAGGCCTGAGGACTACATCAAGTTCGCTTCTTTTCAGCTCAAGGATCAAGCAGCTGATTGGTTCCAGCAATACAAAGATTCCAGAGGACGTCGAGTGATTACTTGGACTGACTTCTGTCGGGACTTTAAAGCTCACCACATTCCTACCAGTGTTGTTGAGAGCAAGCGTGAGGAGTTCCGCAATCTCAACCAAGGCAGCATGTCAGTGTACGAATACAACAAGCAGTTTCAGAAACTTGCTCGCTTCACTAAACAAGAAGTTCCTGATGAAAAGAGTATGATCTATCAATTTAGAGGTGGCCTTAGAGAGGATCTGCAGTTAGCTCTCGTTCTTGTTGAGCCTACTCAGTTTGATCAATTCTACAATATCGCCTTCAAGCAAGAAGGTGCTCAGCTCAAGTGTGAGGCTTCTAAGAAGAGAATCAGGGATGCAGTTCAGTCTTCTTCATCCTCACAAGTGGCAGCTAAGTAGCAGAAGTTCTACCTTCCTCCTCCTCCGTTTTGTCAGCCTTACCAACAGAAGAACTCAGGTAGTCATGGATCTTCCCACTCACCCAACCCAGGCTATCAGAACAAGTCAAATTCTCAAGCTCCAAGGTCAAATGCTCCTTATCATCGCCCGCTCTCAGAGGTGACTTACAACAAGTGCCAGCAGAAAGGTCACTACGTGAACAAGTGCTTCAACCAAAGGCGCCTTCCGCCTCCTCCTCCTGTGAGATCTTCAAGCAATGCGGTGGTTAAGCATAATCCCAAGTCTGCAAAGGTGAACATGATGAATGCAGCGCAAGCAGAGGATTCTTCTGATGTGATAATGGGTAATCTTCCAGTTAATGATATTCCTGCAAAAGTTTTATTTGATACTGGTGCATCGTATTATTTCATGTCTAGATCATTTGTTGCAAAGCATGATTTCATTTCGGAAATGTTGGAAAAACCCATGGGAGTTTTTTCCTGGGCTCTTCTATGAGGGCTACCACAATGATTCAGGATGTTTCTATCAAGATGGACAACTATAAATTTCTATCTAAACCATTTGTTCTTGGTGACTCGGATATTGATCTAATTCTCGGGATGGACTGGCTTTCTAAGAACAAAGCTCAACTTGATTGTGCTGCCAGAGAGATTCAATTAACAAACTCTTCTGAGGATGTTATCATCTACGCCGCTCGTGATGAAACCATTCGGTTGTTTTCTCTCAATGAGAAGTGCGAGCTAGATGCAATCTCTCACATTCCAGTCGTTTGTGAGTACCAAGATGTCTTTCCATAAGAGCTTCCGGGTATGCCTCCGCACCGGCTAGTTGAGTTCATTATCGATCTTGAGCCTGGCACTGAACCCGTTTGCAAGCGTCCATACAAGCTTGGACCAAAAGAGTTGAAAGAATTGAAGAAACAACTCGATGAACAAGAGTGTCTGGGTCTGATCAGACCGAGTTCATCTCCATGGGGGTTGTGGAGTTCTTTTTGTCCAGAAGAAGGATGGCACAGACCGACTTTGTGTTGATTACCATCCATTTAACAAGAAAACAATTAAGAACAAGTATCCACTTTGCAACATCAATGAGCTATTCGAGTAACTCAAAGGTGCTAAAGTATTCTCCAAGCTTGACCTCCGTATGGTTATCATCAAATTTGCATTCGTGAACAAGATATTCCCAAGACAACATTCAGAACAAGCTTTGGTTCTTATGAATATACTGTCATGTCTTTCGGCCTTGTCAATGCTCCTCCAACGTTCTCTCGAATGATGAACTTCATCTTCAACCCCTACACCAATGAATTCGTTCTGGTGTATCTCGATGATATTTTGGTCTTCTCCAAGAATAAGAAGGATCATGCCAAACATTTGCGATTGGTGCTCGACAAGCTCAGAGAGTATTAATTCTATGCCAAGTTTTCCAAATGTGAGTTCTGGCTGGATGAAGTTCTTTATCTTGGTCACATCATCTCTGCCAAGGGCATCGCTGTTAATCCCGAGAAGGTGTCTGCAATTGTGAATTGGGAACCTCCTCATAATGTCAAGCAGCTCTGCAATTTTCTTGGTCTTGCAAGCTATTGCCGAAGAATCGTTGAGAATTTCTCTAAGATTGCAAAGACTCTTTCCAACCTCCTCCAGAAGCATGTCAAGTATGTCTGGTCGCCTGAGTTTGACGTTGCTTTCAACACCCTCAAAGAGAAGCTAGTCACAGCTCCTGTGTTGACTCCTCCTGATGAATCCAAGCCATTCGAAGTTTTTTGTGATGCTTCCTTGCAAGGTCTCGGTGCCGTGTTAATGCAAGAGAAGAAAGTTGTGGCCTATACCTCTCTCCAGTTGAAGCCCAACGAAAAGAACTACCCCACTCACGATCTTGAGTTGGCGACAGTTGTCCATGCATTAATAACATGGAGACATCTCTTGTTGGGAAGGAAAGTGGACATTTTAACCGATCACAAGAGCCTCAAGTATATCTTCACTCAACCCAACCTCAACCTCATGCATACTTGATGGGTCGAAATGATTCAAGAGTACAATCGAAGTATCGAATATACTCTAGGCAAGGCCAATGTGATTGCAGATGCTTTGAGCAGGAAGGCTTATTGCAACAGCTTAATTCTCAAGCCCTTCCAACCAGACCTTTGTGAAGCTTTCCGCAAACTGAATCTTCAAGTTGTTCCTCAAGGCTTTCTTGCCAACCTCATAGTCTATCCTACTTTGGAAGATCAAATTCGTGAGGCACAACTCCTGGATACCATGGTGAAAAAGGTGAAACGTGGTATCGACAAGGGCATTTCCAAATACAAGTGCTTCCACATTGATGACAAAGATACTCTTTTCTTCGAGGATCGTATTGTGGTTCCTAAAGGCGATCTAATAAAAGTCATTATGAACGAGGCACACAATTCCCTTCTATCCATTCATCCTGGAAATACGAAGATGTACCATGACCTCAAGCAGTCGTATTGGTGGACTCGAATGAAGCGAGAAATTGCTCAATTCGTGAATGAATGTGACGTCTGCAGAAGGGTGAAAGCAAAATGGAAGTTTGACCATATCAAGATGGTCTCCTCCAACCTCTTGCTATTACGGAATGGAAGTTTGACCATATCAAGATGGACTTCGTGACTGGATTTCCTAAGTCCAAGCATGGAAATGATGCTATCTTCATTGTCATGGACAAGCTTACAAAAGTGGCTCATTTTCTTCCTATCAAAGAATCTATCACAGCAGCTTAGTTGGCAGAGCTATACACCTCCAGAATTGTCTCCTTGCACGGTATTACACAATTGATCTCTTCAGACCGCGGAAGCATCTTCACCTCTAAGTTCCGGGACTCCTTCGAGAAGGCAATGGGAACCAACATTCGCTTCAGCACAGCTTTCCATCCTCAAACAAGTGGCCAAATCGAGCGAGTCAATCAAATCCTTGAAGACATGCTCAGGACTTGTGTCATCTCTTTCGGTATGAAGTGGGAACATTGTCTTCCATATGCCGAGTTCTCCCACAACAACAGCTTCCAAGCGAGTTCGGGCAAGGCCCCATTCGAAATTCTCTATGCAGAAAGTGTCGTACTCCTCTCAATTGGTCCGAGACAGGTGAACGCCAACTTCTTGGCAACGACTTGATCATAGAAGCCGAAGAAATGTGCAAAGTCATTCATGAGAATCTCAAATCCGCGCAATCGCGCCAGAAGAGCTATTATGATGACAAGCACCATGATGTCGCTTTTGAAATCGAAGACCATGTCTACCTCCGCGTCTCTCTAATGAAAGGCACTCATCGCTTCAGTATCAAAGGGAAGCTTGCCCCTAGATACGTGGGTCCTTTCAAGATCATTGGCAAAAGAGGCGACCTCGCCTATCAACTTGAGCTTCCGTCCAACTTTGCAAACGTGCACGATGTGTTTCATGTGTCACAGCTTCGCAAGTGCTTCAAGACTCCTGAGCGCACTATCAACTTCGAAGAAATTGACCTCCAAGAAGATCTCTCTTATCATGAGCACCCCGTTGCTATTCTTGAAGAAACCAAACGCAAGACTCGCAACAAGTCAATCAAATTCCTGAAAGTGAAGTGGTCACACCATTCCGACCGAGAAGCCACCTAGGAGCGCGAGGATCATCTCCGTTCCAAATATCCGGAGTTCTTTCAGTCCTAGATCTCGGGACGAGATCCTCTTGTAGTGGTGGAGTGTTGTAACACCCCGGATGTAACTTTCCATATTTGTAACTCCAACTCTGGCCATTTTCGGCTATCTGTTATGATATTCCCTCCATGGTTGGATTTTTCTCTTTCGTTTTGCATTTTGTTCATGTCATGCATCTCATATCATGTCATCATGTGCATCTCATTTGCATACGTGTTCGTCTCATGCATCCGAGCATTTTCCCCGTTGTCCGTTTTGCAATCTGACACTCCCACATGCACCAGCGCACCCCTCTTGTCTCTTTTCATGAGCGGTTGTTAAACATTCTCGGAATGGACCGAGGCTTGCCAAGCGGCCTTGGTATAGCACCGGTAGACCGCCTGTCAAGTTTTGTGCCATTTGGAGGTCGTTTGATACTCCAACGGTTAACCAGGTATCCGCAAATGCCTCTTTTGGGTTGCAGCCCAACACCCCTCCAAATAAGCCCAATAACCCATCTAAGTCACTTCCATGCTATCGGTCGTTCGATCACGATCGTGTGGGCGAAAACTACACTCCATTTGGAGTCTTCTAGCTCCCTCTACCTATAAATATGTGCACCCCTCCGAAATTCTGGATCCCGAAACCCTAGCCCCGCTCCCTCCGGGCGCCGGACACGTCCGGTCCGCGTGGGACGAATACCGCCGCCGCCCGCGGCCAACCGCAGCGCGACACGTGGCCCTGCTCCGCCGTCCCGCCGCTGCCCACTCAGGCCCGCCACGGGCCCCGAGCTCAGACTGCCGCCGCCCGGCGCTGCCCCGAGCCAAGCACCCGCTGCCGCGGTCGCCTCGCTCCGCTGCCTCGCCGCCCGTTCGCCGCCGCCGCCGCCTCAAGATCTCGCTCCGCCGCGCCGCCGCCTCGCTCCGCCGCCCGGCCGGATCCGCCAGATCCGGCGGCACATCGCCTCCCCGCCGCCTCTCCGGCCGCCGCGTCGCCCAACTCCGGCGAGCTCGCACCGGCCTGCCTCGATCCGCGTGCCGGGTCCAGATCGGGTCAAACCCTAGGTTGACCCCGAAATCTCCTCTAAGTCTTTTTATTTTGGCTCCCCCTTGATCATACGGGGATACGTAGGTATATATAGGAGGAAGAAGTACGTCGGTGGAGCTCCGAGGGGCGCACGAGGTAGGGGCGCACCCAGGGGGGTGCCCTCCACCCTCGTGACCTCCTCGGAAGTCTCCTGGATCACGTTCGGTTGGAAAATCACGATCCCGAAGGTTTCATTCCATTTGGACTCCGTTTGATATTCTGTTTCTTCGAAATACTGAAAAAGGCAAAAAACAACAATTTTGGGCTGGGCCTCCGGTTAATAGGTTAGTCCCAAAAGTAATATAAAAGTGAAAAATAAAGCCCAATATAGTCCAAAACAGTAGATAAAGTAGCATGGAGCAATCAAAAATTATAGCTACGTTGGAGACGATCAAGCATCCCCAAGCTTAATTCCTGCGTCCTCGAGTAGGTAAATGATAAAAAAGAATTTTTGATGTGGAGTGATACTTTGGCATAATTTCAATGTAAATCTTCTTAATTGTGATATGAATATTCAGATCCAAAAAATTCAAGAAAAAAGTTCATATTGACACAAAAATAATAATACTTCAAGCATACTAATCAAAGTAATCATGTCTTCTCAAAATAACATGGCAAAAGAAAGTTCATCCCTACAAAATCATATAGTTAGGCTATGCTTCATTTTCGTCACACAAATATGTTCCCAGCTTCTATATCCCCGATGACAAGCCAAGCAATTGTTTCATACTTAAATAATCTCAAACTTTTTCAACCTTCACGCAATACATGAGTGTGAGCCATGGATATAGCACTATGGGTTGAATAGAATATGATGATGGGGATTGTGTGGAGAAGACAAAAAAGGAGAAAGTCTCACATCAACGAGGCTAGTTAATGAGCTATGGAGATGCTCATCGATTGATGTTAATGCAAGGAGTAGGGATTGCCATGCAACGGATGCACTAGAGCTATGAATGCTCAACAAAAGAAAACTAGTGGGTGTGCATCCAACTTGCTTGCTCATGAAGACCTAGGGAATTTTGAGGAAGCCCATCGTAGGAATATACAAGCCAGGTTCTATAATGAAAAATTCCCAGTAGTATGAACAAGACAACTTAAGAGACTCACTATATGAAAAACATGGTGCTACTTTGAAGCACAATATATGAGACTCACTACATGAAGAACAAGGTGCTACTTTGAAGCACAAGTGTGGAAAAAGAGATAGTAGCATTGCCCCTTATATATATATATATATATATATATATATAAAAAAAGTGTCTATCATAGCTTGCCACGTAACTAGTTAAGGCATGGTAAACATTTAACGGTTTAAAAGTAAGTAAAAATATGAAATAAATAGGGAGCCTCATTCTAATATAATAAGATGATCCAACGGTGTGATTGTGAAAATATGCATTCATGTGTCCTCAAATAAAAAACAAGCATTTCAGCTCACTGCAGGATCAATATATATTGAAACATTTGTTCTTTTTGTCCAGGACACATGCAGTCAAATTTTTTCAATCCATCCGTTGGATCATGTTATATTATAGGTGTGATGGTTCAGGATTTTTTTCAGGATTTTTGAGAACTTTTACACCGTTGAAAACCTTAACTAGTTCTGTGGCAAGCTATTATAGAAAATCCTACTCCTATATATATATATATATATATATATATATATATATATTGGGCCTTTCTCTTTTTTTTGGCCTTTCTCTTTTTTTTTGGGCAATGCTCTAATGATGATCATCACACTTTCATTACAACATATGAATTACAACTCGATACTAGAACAAGATATGACTCTATATGAATGCCTCCGGCGGTGTACCGGGATGGTGGAATGAATCAAGAGTGACATGGATGAAAAATAATGCAAGGTGGCTTTGCCCCAAATATGATGTCAACTACAAGATCATGCAATGGCAATATGACAAAAGTAATGCATGTCACGATGATGATGGTGGAAGTTGCATGGCAATATATCTCGGAATGGCTATGGAAATGCAATGATAGGTAGGTATGGTGGCTGTTTTGAGGAAGATATAAGGAGGTTTATGTGTGATAGAGCGTATTGTATCACGGGGTTTGGATGCACCGGTGAAGTTTGCGCCAACTCTCAAGGTGAGAAAGGGCAATGCACGTTACCGAAGAGGCTAGCAAAGGCGGAAAGGTGAGAGTGCGTATAATCCATGGACTCAACATTAGTCAAAAGAACTCATATACTTATTGCAAAAATATAGAAGTCATCAAAAATTCAAGTACTACGCGCATGCTCCTAGGGGGATAGATTGGTAGGAAAAGACCATCGCTCGTCCCCGACCACCACTCATAAGGATGCACCAGCCAGGTACACTTCATGTTTTAAATTTGTTACATAACTTTAACCATACGTGCATGCTACGGGACTTGCAAACTTCAACACAAGTATTCCTAAAATTCGTAATCACCCAACTAGCACGACTTTGATATTATTACCTCCACATTTCAAAACAATTATCAAGCATCAACCTTATCTTAGTATTCAACGCACTCAAAAGAAAGTTTCACATATCTTGAATACCAAGTATATTAACATTAAGCAAATTACCATGCTATTAACGACTCTCAAACAATCTAAGTGAAGCATGAGAGATAAAGTTTCTTTAAAACAAATCCACCACCGTGCTCAAAAAGATCTAAGTGAAGCACTAGAGCAAAAATTATCACGCTCAAAAAGATATAAGTGAAGCACTATGGGCAAAACTATCAAGTTCAAAAGATATAAGTGAAGCACATAGAGTATTCTAACAAATTTCAATTCATGTATGGCTCTGTCAAAAGGTGTGTAAAGCAAAGATGATTGTGGTAAACTAACAAGCAAAGACACAAATAATACAAGACGCTCCAAGCAAAACACATATCATGTTGGTGAATAAAAATATAGCTCCAAGTAATTACCGATGGAAGTGGACGAAAGAGGGGATGTCTTCCGGGGCATCCCCAAGCTTTGACTTTTTGGTGTCCTTGAATTATCTTGGGGGTGCCATGGGCATCCCCAAGCTTAGGCTCTTGCCACTCCTTGTTCCATTATCCATCAAAAGAATTCACTCAAAATATGAAAACTTCACAACACAAAACTCAACAGAAATCTCGTGAGCTCCGTTAGAGAAAGAAAACAAAAGACTACTTCAAGGTACTGTAATTAACTCATTCTTTATTTATATTGGTGTTAAACCTACTGTATTCCAACTTCTCTATGGTTTATAAACTAATTTACAAGCCATAGATTCATCAAAATAAGCAAACAACACACGAAAAAACAGAATCTGTCAAAAACAGAACAGTCTGTAGTAATCTGTAACTAACGCAAACTTCTGTATCTCCAAAAATTCTACCAAAATAGGAAGTGCTGTACAATTTGTTTATTGATCAGCAGAAAAACGAATCAACGCAAAAGCACTCTCCAGTAAAAAATGGCAGCTAATCTCGTGAGCGCTAAAGTTTCTGTTTTTCAGCAGAATCAAATCAACTATCATCGTAGGTTATCGTATAGGTCATACTTGGCACAAACACTAATTAAAACATAAAACCAGATCCAAACAAAATGTAGATGGATTATTTATTCCTAAACAGAAGCAAAAACAAGAAACACAAAATAAAATTGGGTTGCCTGCCAGCAAGCGCTATCGTTTAACGCCACTAGCTAGGCATAAAAGCAAGGGTAGATCTAGGTATTGCAATCTTTGGTACGCAATCCATAAGTGGCTCTCATGATAGATTCATAAGGTAATTTTATTTTCTTTCTAGGGAAGTGTTACATACCCTTCTTTAAGGGAAATTGGAATATAATATTCCCTTCCTTCATATCAATAATTGCAACAATTGTTGTAAGGAAAGGTCTACCAAGAATAATAGGACATGAAGGATTGCAATCTATATCAAGAATGATAAAATCTACGGGAACATAATTCCTATTTGCAACAATAAGAACATCATTAATTCTTCCCATAGGCTTTCTAATAGTGGAATCCGCAAGATGCAAGTTTAGAGAGCAATCATCAAAATCACGGAAATCTAGCAAATCACATAAAGTTTTGGGAATAGTAGAGACACTAGCACCCAAATCACACAAAGCATGAAACTCAAAGTCCTTAATTTTAATTTTAATAGTAGGTTCCCACTCATCATAGAGTTTTCTAGGGATAGAGACTTTCATCTCAAGTTTTTCTTCATAAGATTGCATCAAGGCATCAACAATGTGTTCGGTAAAGGCCTTATTTTGACTATAAGCATGAGGAGATTCTAGCACGGATTGCAACAAGGAAATACAACCAATAAAAGAGAAATTTTCATAATTAAATTCCTTGAGATCCAAAATAGTAGGTTTAGCAACATCACGGTTTCTATTTATTTCAATCCCACTTTCATCAATTTCATCATCAAGATCTAGAAACTCTGAATTCTTAGAATGCCTTCTAGGTAAAGGAAGATATTCTTCAGATTCATCAAGATTCATATTGCAAAACAAAGATTTAATGGGGGACACATCAATAACTTTTAGATCTTCATCTTGATTTTCATAGGAATTCGGTTTAGCGGCCATCTTATTGACTAAGGTAGCTTGCATATCCGAAATTTCAGCGGTCATCTTTTCAAGACGAGCAATTTGGGCCCTTATACCATCAAATTCTTTAGACATATCATCGAGTTCTTTATTCATAAAGCTCATAAAACTTTTTTGTTCCTTAAGTTCGTTTCTAAAGAAATTATTGTGCTCAAATTGCAAAACCATAAACTTTCTAACATTGGTTTCGATCTCCTCTAGCCTTTTAAGGTGAAGGTCACCAAATCTAGGTAGAGCCATCGCAACAAATAGGCAAACTAACACACGAGCAAACAAAAGTACGAGGAAAATGCAACAGAAAGAGAGGAGGAGATTGGGAAAGAGAGGGCGAATAAAACAGCAAGGGTGAAGTGGTGGAGAGGAAAACGAGAGGCAAATGGCAAATAATGTAATGCGAGAGATAGGGATTGTGATGGGTACTTGGTATGTTGACTTTTGCGTAAGCCTCCCCGGCAACGGTGCCAGAAATTCTTCTTGCTACGTCTCGAGCTTGCGTTGGTTTTCCCCGAAGACGAGAGGATGATGTAGCACAGTAGCGTAAGTATTTCCCTTAGTTTTTCTTGAGAACCAAGGTATCAATCCAGTAGGAGGTCACGCGCAAGTCCCTCATACCTGCACAACACGATAGCAACTCGCAACCAATGCTTAGGGGTTGTCAATCCCTTCACGGTCACTTACGAGAGTGAGATCTGATAGAGATAATATTTTTGGTATTTTTGATAGATAGATGCAAAGTAAAAAGTAAAGGAAAAGTAAAAAAACAAAGCAAGTAAATAAAGTGATATAGATTGATATGATGAGAATAGACCCGGGGGCCATAGGTTTCACTAGTGGCTTCTCTCAAGAGCATAAGTATTTTACGGTGGGTGAACAAATCACTGTTGAGCAATTGACAGAATTGAGCATAGTTATGAGTATATCTAGGCAATGATCATGTATATAGGCATCACGTCCGTGACAGGTAGATCGAAACGATTCTGCATGTACTACTATTACTTCACTCATCGACCGCTATCCAGCATGCATCTAGAGTATTGAGTTAAAAACAGAGTAACGCTTTAAGCAAGATGACATGATGTAGAGGGATAAATTCATGCAATATGATAAAACCCCCATCTTGTTATCCTCGATGGCAACAATACAATACATGCCTTGCAACCCTTTCTATCACTAGGTAAGGACACCGCAAGATTGAACCCAAAGCCATGCACTTCTCCCATTGCAAGAACTACCAATCTAGTTGGCCAAACCAAACGGATAATTCGAAGAGACTTGAAAAGATAACTCAATCATACATAAAAGAATTCAGAGAAGAATCAAATATTTTCCATAGATAATACTGGATCAGAAACCCACAATTCATCGGTCTCAACAAACACACCGCAAAAAGAAGATTACATCGAATAGATCTCCACGAGAGAGGGGGAGAACATTGTATTGAGATCCAAAAAGAGAGAAGAAGCCATCTAGCTACTAGCTACGGACCCGAAGGTCTAAAGTGAACTACTCACACTTCATCGGAGGGCTATGGTGATGATGTAGAAGCCCTCCATGGTGGATGCCCCCTCCGGCGGAGCTCCAGAACAGGCCCCAAGATGGGATCTCGTGGATACAGAAGGTTGCGGCGGTGGAATTAGGTTTTTGGCTCCCCCTTGATCATACGGGGATACGTAGGTATATATAGGAGGAAGGACTACGTTGGTGGAGCTCCGAGGGGCCCACGAGGTAGGGGGCGCGCCCTCCACCCTCGTGACCTCCTCGAAAGCTTCTTGGAGTAGGCTCCAAGTCTCCTGGATCACGTTCGGTTGGAAAATCACGATCCCGAAAGTTTCATTCTGTTTGGACTCCGTTTGATATTCTGTTTCTTCAAAATACTGAAAAAGGCAAAAAACAACAATTCTGGGCTGGGCCTCCAGTTAATAGGTTAGTCCCAAAAGTAATATAAAAGTGAAAAATAAAGCCCAATATAGTCCAAAACAGTAGATAAAACAGCATGGAGCAATCAAAAATTATAGATACGTTGGAGACGTATCAGTGCTTTATGCTTCATATTATTATCCAATGATGTGTTGCCATCCTATGATGTTGTCGGGGCGGAGGGCGATGGCTGCCCCGCCACGGACACCTATGGGGCCGGGGCCCTTGTCTTGGCGGCGAGGCGGAGGGAGCACAGAGAGCAGATCGAGGAAGCACGCAGGCGGATTTTACCCAGCTTCGGAGCTCTCCTGAGAGATAAAACTCCTCTGCTGCTGCTGTGTTTTGTATTGAGCTCGGGGCTTGAAGAGCTCTGATGACGAGCGAGAGTGGCAATGGTTTCGAGCTGAAGGAACCGAACCTCCCCTCGTTGTGCATGGGCCTCCTTTTATAGGGCAAAGGGTCACCAACAGTGTCAACGTGGGAGAAAGGGGTAAAACCTAAAAGAGGTGGTAGTTGGAGCAGTCTTGGGAACAAAGGCAGCTACAATTGCATGAACAGTGGTTTCTACCTACTTTGACAGTGGGGGACAACGGCATTTAATGCGCGTCGCCGTCGACCCCAAAAGCTCCCGCCCTTGCGTCTCCGTCTGCCACGGCGATGGATTCACCACCGTGAAGCGCCACCGTGTACCCCAGGCTGCGCAGCCATCCGCCACGCGTCCCTGGAAAGGCCCCAGGGCGACGCGTGGGCCGATGAGCTGGAGTGTAGGCACACAGCGCATCCTTCCCGGCAAGCGCCTTGCCGGGGTCTTGGTCTTGCCGGGCCCGGGAACTCGCCGGGCTCTTGTAACTTGTCGCTCCCCGGGCCCTCGTCGGGACGCATATAGCGTCGAGGCGTGTCTTCTTCGATGTAATCTTCTAGTCTTCCCGGCGAGCTCCTCTCGCCGGGGCCTCGCGTGGTTGATGTTACCTTGAGCCTGGAACGGCCTTCCCGGCAAGCTCCGTTTGCCGGGGTCTCGATCTTCTGTCTTGTATACTTTGTATACCTCAGTTGGCCTTCCCGGCAAGCTCCTCTTGCCGGGGCCTTCGATCTTCTGTCTTAGCACTTTGTTCTTGAATGGCAGTAACAAAGCATGGGGAGGTTTTGGTGGGCGCTTGCAAGCCTCGCCGTGGTGAGTCTTCGATGCCTGCAGACAAGTTCGGGGTACTAAGGTACCCCTACTTTAGTACACCGACAGGAGCCCCCGGGCCTGGGCCATACACGGTGCCGAGCGTTGTTGGGTCAGGCCCAAGACAGTGCACGGGCACGCGCGGCCTGGGACCGCACGGGGTCGGGCTCCGCGCCCACCGCGCTCCCTTGCAACGGCACGCGTCGATTGCGGCGTCGTGGGAGACGTGGGCGGTGGGTGCGGTCTTTAAGGCATCCACTCCCGTGATCGTGGTGCAGGGCGAGGTCACTTCACCCGTCGCTCCAGCCCCTCCTTTTCGCCACGCGGCCCTCATGCACGGGGGTCGTGGGCGGCGAAGGTGGGAGACCGAGCCGTCACGGGCGAATACGACGAGTCGGCCCCGCTCCTCTGCCCTCCTCGCCTCCTGATTGGTCGAGCAGGGCGGTTGAGCCCCCACCTTGCCCTTTAAAAAGGGCGGAAGGGGAGCACAACGATCTCACGCTTCTTCTTCTCCCTTCGTCTTCAGCTTCTGTTCCTCTTGCCGCCATGGAAGGGGGAAATCCTGGCCCTTCCACGGTTGCAGCGAGAGTCGCCTCTAGGCAGCGCACCTCTCCCTATCCCGCACCCGCAGGCGGAGCCGCCACGAGGGGAGAGGGAGGGGACGGGCGCGACGAGGCCGAGGGCGTGGTCGAGGCGGTCGGGAGAGGCGGTCGCGCGACGTGCCTCCCGTCTCCTCCGGGAGCCCGTCCCATGATGCGGTCCACACCGAGACGACACACAGGAGTTCTTCATCGAGCTGCGCCCGGCGCCTGTCGCCGCGTCCGGCTGCCGCCCTGTCATGGACGCGATGGGACCGACCCACCCGACGTGATGGAGTTGCGCATGAGGGGCTGCGGGATCAGCGGCACTTTCGAGTGAGTGTCGTGTCCCCAGCCCGGCGTGTTGTTCTTCGACCGAGGGTGGAAGACGTTCGCCGGATCCACAGCTTGACGGCGGGGTTTACCCTCCATTTCGTTAATGGAGGGCCACCTTCTCGCCGTCAAGGTCTTCGGGAGTTCGGGACCCGGCGAGATGTCAGTCGGACAGCTCCTCGGATAGCGAAGGCTCCTCGAGCGAGAGTGACGAGGAGGGGCGACAGCGCGACGACGAGGATGGCGGGTCCGACTAGGCGTCGGACACCGCTGCCTCAAGGCCACCGGCGACCCGTAATCCGGTCGCCGCCTTCGAACTCCCCGGGCCGTCTTCTTGGCGGCTGGCGTGAGAGGCTGCGGAAGAGGAAGAGGGGAGTGGCGGCAAGGCCGTTCACGCCGGAGCACGAGGGCGAGGAGCCTCAACAGCGTCGGCCGACGCCCCACCACCCCGCCTTCAAGCTCGCCTCCCACGCCCCGACTCCGCCAAGCTCTGGCCGCCCCGGAAGTTCTCTTGGTGTCTTCGGCGCCTGTAGCTCTCCAGGGCTTGAGGACTCGTCGCTGGCGCCGTCGACGGTTCCCCATGCCCGCCACCTTGCGCAGCTCCTGGGTCACGCCGCTGTCGCCATGCTCTCCCAGCGCCTTTGCCCTCCCGGCAAGCTTCTCTTGCGGGGCTCCTGACCTACCTCCCGAACTCTGAACAGGAAACAGGAGAAGGATTACGGGCACCTTATCTTTCAATTTGTAAGCCTTCGGGCCTTAGCTGTATTTGAAATCTGTAATCCTCTCTATCATGTTTTTCATCCTCTATGGACTTGTACTAAGCTAGGATGTTTTTAATGAAAAGAGGGGAATGCTTGCCGGACTGAGTCTTTTACTTGATTTCGTGTCTTGTATGTTCCTACGCTCTCGGGGAGCTTGCCGGGGCGAACACGCTTGCCGAGCGCGGGACAGCCCGCTGGCGGTGTTGCTTCCGGCAAGCAACCTTGTCGGGCCAGTTGCGACGCTTACCTTGCTGAGCAGGCTCGAAAGCAAGATAAGGGTGCAGCAGCACACTTGTGTTTGTTGAGCGGACTCGGAAACAAAACAAGTACGCAACTGGACCACGACTTGGCTCCTCCGCGTATGGGTTTTTACAAGACACGCTCGTTCGAAGACACAGCCCCGCTGTCCCCGGTCCATAAGAGGATGCATGATGAGGGATGATAAACTTATCTGACTCTGCAGCCCCCGGCAACCCTAGCTTGCCGGGGAGGCGTCTTGGCACTCGCAGCCCCCGGCGACTCTGGCTCCGCCAAAATCCAGGTGCTGGTGTGCTCACTGGCTTCTCCTTGTTGCTGTAATTTTAGCCATGAAAACAGCTGAGACAGTACTGCAACGGTTTCATTACTTGCAGGTATATGTATATAAATCTCTGCTGCACGACTTTGCAATACGATGCCGTGCTTTGCCCTTCGTATGTTTCAACTCTACGCTTTCGGGTAGCTTGCCGGGGCGAACACGCTTGCCGAGTGCGGGACAGCCCGCTGGCGGTGTTGCTTCCGGCAAGCAACCTTGTTGGGCCAGTTGCGACGCTTATCCTGCTGAGCAGGCTCGAAAGCAAGATAAGGGTGCAGCAGCACACTTGTGTTTGTTGAGCGGACTCGGAAACAAAACAAGTACGCAACTGGACCACGACTTGGCTCCTCCGCGCACTAGTTTCTCATACGAAGGGCATCTCACGGCAAGGTTTGCTATGTTACGCCCTCTGCTTCGTTGTATCCTTCGTACGTTTTTAACCCCACGCCTGTGGAACCTGCCGATCGAACACGCTTGCCGAAAAGGGACAGCTTCTTTGGCGGTGTTGCTTCGGCAAGCAACCTTGTCGGGCGTTTATGACGCTTATCTTGCCGAAAGGTGCTCGAAGCAAGATAAGGTGCAGCAGCACACTTGTGTTTGTTGAGCGGACTCAGAAACAAAACAAGTACGCAACTGGACCACGACTTGGCTCCTCAGCGCACAGGTTTTTCGCATGAAGAACAAAAGCACGAGGAACATAACATACAAGAGCATGGAACTAAAGAGCGTTCTGCACAAAAGCTCGAATAACTTAGCTTTTCTATTTCTGACAATCTGTCGAGGCCGCGCTCCTCCCCCGATCCTTCCCCTTTGCATGTTCTCGACCTTACGCTCCCGGGGAGCCCGCCAGCGCAACCATGCTTGCTGAGCGCGGGGCATCAGCGGCGCGCTGGCGGTGCAGCCCCCGGCGGGAAGAGCTTGTCGGGCTGGTTGCGGCGCGTCTTTTGTCGTCGAGCGGACTCAAGACGAACCGACGGCGCAACTCAACCACGAACCGTCCCTTTCGCGTCTAGATCTCTCATACAGGGTATGGATTCTCAGGGGGTACAACTCAAGAGTTCGGAGCTTGGCAACTTTCTTGCCCTACTGGCCGGCGGGCCAGTCGGCGGGGCTTGATGGCGCGTCATCGACGGCAGTGCAACACTCCGGAGAGGTGCGGTCGCCGAAGTGGGCACCAGAGCTACTTGCTGGATTTGCCCCAGCAGGCGGATACCACCTCCTGTGGTATGGCGCCGCTCGGTCGCCGCGTGCCGAGATGGACGCGGCGTGTCTCCGGAGACTGAGGCGCGGTCGTCCGTCTTGTTCTTGGATCTGGTGGCGCCGCGAGTGTCCTCGCCGGCGACCACCCTTCCGTCGGCGTCCCCTCCGCCTACCGTTGGCTCCGGTGGCGGCGGAAGAGACGCAGACGGGCCTCCAACCTCCGAAGCCTTCCTCTTCGGAGCCATGGCGCAGGTGTTGGCGAAGTTGGAGAGGTTGATGAAGAGCGCGCCCGCGCGGTCGCCGGATCAGGTCCGCACAACCTCGACGCCCCCTACCTGGCGCGCCAGAGATGTCGGGGCGGAGGGCGATGGCTGCCCCGCCACGGACACCTATGGGGCCGGGGCCCCTTGTCTGTGCGGTACGAGGGCGGAGGGAGCACAGAGAGCAGATCGAGGCGAAGCACGCGGGCGGATTTTTACCCAGCTTCGGAGCTCTCCGGAGAGATAAAACTCCTACTGCTGCTTTGTGTTTGTATTGAGCTCGGGAGCTTGAAGAGCTACAGTACCGAGCGAGAGTGGCAATGGTTTCGAGCTGAAGGAACCGAACCTCCCCACGCCAGCATGGGCCTCCTTTTATAGGGCAAAGGGGTCACCAACAGGTGTCAACGAGGGAGAAAGGGTAAAACGTAAAAGAGGTGGTAGTTGGAACAAGGGGGAACAAAGGCAGCTCTGATTGCATGAACAGTGGTTTCTACCTACTTTGACAGTGGGGGACAACGGCATTTAATGCGCGTCGCCGTCGACCCCAAAAGCTCCCGCCCTTGCGTCTCCGTCTGCCACGGCGATGGATTCACCACCGTGAAGCGCCACCGTGTACCCCAGGCTGCGTAGCCATCCGCCACGCGTCCCTGGAAAGGCCCCAGGGCGACACGTGGGCCGATGAGCTGGAGTGTAGGCACACAGCGCATCCTTCCCGGCAAGCGCCTTGCCGGGGTCTTGGTCTTGCCGGGCCCGGGAACTCGCCGGGCTCTTGTAACTTGTCGCTCCCCGGGCCCTCGTCGGGACGCATATAGCGTCGAGGCGTGTCTTCTTCGATGTAATCTTCTAGTCTTCCCGGCGAGCTCCTCTCGCCGGGGCCTCGCGTGGTTGATGTTACCTTGAGCCTGGAACGGCCTTCCCGGCAAGCTCCGTTTGCCGGGGTCTCGATCTTCTGTCTTGTATACTTTGTATACCTCAGTTGGCCTTCCCGGCAAGCTCCTCTTGCCGGGGCCTTCGATCTTCTGTCTTAGCACTTTGTTCTTGAATGGCAGTAACAAAGCATGGGGGAGGTTTTGGTGGACGCCCGGCAAGCCTCGCCGTGGTGAGTGCTGCGACTGCCCGTGCACAAGTTCGGGGTACTAAGGTACCCCTACTTTAGTACACCGACAGATGTCTCGGTAGATTTTTGTTGTCCTACTGGTGATTGATGAACTGCTATGATTGGTATGAATTGCATGTTTTATTATTGGTGCTGTCCTATTGTGCCCTCCGTGTCACGCAAGCGTGAGGGATTCCCGCTGTAGGGTTTGGAATATGTTCATGGTTTGCTTATGGTGGGTGGCGTGAGTGATAGAAGCACAGACCCGAGTAAGTAGGTTGTTTGCGTATGGGATAAAGGGGACTTGATATTTTAATGCTATGGTTGGCTTTTACCTTAATGATCTTTAGTAGTTGCGGATGCTTTCTAGAGTTCCAATCATAAGTGCATATGATCCAAGAAGAGAAAGTATGTTAGCTTACGCCTCTCCCTCAAATAGAATTGCAATAGTGATTATCGGTTTAGTAACGTAGTCAATTGCTTAGGGACAATTTCACAACTCCTACCACCACTTTTCCACACTCGCTATATTTACTTTATTGCTTCTTTATTTAAACAACCCCTACTTTTTATTTACGTACTCTTTATTATCTTGCAAACCTATCGTACAACACCTACAAAGTACTTCTAGTTTCATACTTGTTCTAGGTAAAGCGAATGTCAAGTGTGCGTAGAGTTGTATCGGTGGTCGATAGAACTTGAGGGAATATTTGTTCTACCTTTAGCTCCTCGTTGGGTTCGACACTCTTACTTATCGAAAGAGGCTACAATTGATCCTGTATACTTGCGGTTTATCAAGACTGAGGGAGTCCTGGACTAGGGGGTGTCCGGACAGCCGGACTATCATCGTCCGCCGGACTCCAAGACAACGAAGATACAAGATTGAAGACTCCGTCCCGTGTCCGGATGGGACTTTCCTTGGCGTGGAAGGCAAGCTTGGCGATACGGATATGTAGATCTCCTACCATTGTAACCGACTCTGTGTAACCCTAGCCCTCTCCGGTGTCTATATAAACCGGAGGGCTTTAGTTCGTAGGACAACATACATTACAACAATAATACCATAGGCTAGCTTCTAGGGTTTAGCCTCCTTGATCTCGTGGTAGATCCACTCTTGTACTACCCATATCATCAATATTAATCAAGCAGGACGTGGGTTTTACCTCCATCAAGAGGGCCCAACCTGGTAAAACATCGTGTCCCTCGTCTCCTCTTACCATCCGCCTAGACGCACAGATTCGGAACCCCTACCCGAGATCCGCCGGTTTTGACACCGACATTGGTGCTTTCATTGAGAGTTCCTCTATGTCGTCACCGATAGGCTTGATGGCATCTTCAACCAACAACGCTGTCCGGGTGAGACTTTTCTCCCGGACAGATCTTCAGATTCAGCGGCTTCCTTTGTGGGCTAATTCGCAGCCATCCGAGCAGATCGAAGCTACGCCCTGGCGTCGAGTCGATTCGAAGCCTAAACTTCACGGCCGATGTCCACGGAGACTTGATCTTCGATGGACCCGAGCCACAGCCAAGCGCGCCGCACTGTTGCGATGGGCATGATCTAGCTCTGCCGCCGAACAGTGCCTTGGTGGCCGCACACGAATCCGTTCCGGCCATTAGTTTGGAGCCGATCGCCCAGATCGAGGGCCGGCGGATAGACGCCGCCCTGGGGGCTTCAACATCCACGGCGATGGAGCCAAACACTAATCTTGTCCCCTGCGAAACTCGTGATTCCGAGGCGCTGGACTCCTTGCCGGACTCCGAACCTCCCTCGCCCCTACCAATTGATTCGGATTGGGCGCCGGTTACGGAATTCACCGCCGCGGACATCTTCCAATACTCGCCTTTTGGCAATATCCTGAATTCACTAAAGCATCTCTCGTTATCAGGAGAGTCCTGGCCGGACTATGGCCAGGATGGTTGGGGTACGGACGACAAAGAAATTCAGAGCCCACCCACCACTCACTTTGTAGCCACTGTCGACGATCTAACCGACATGCTAGACTATGACTCCGAAGACATCGACGGAATGGGCGACGATGCCGGAGATGAACAAGAAACAGAGCCTATAAGGCACGGGAGGACCACCTCGTCACATGACATATATATGGTGGACACCCCAAAGGAGAGCAATAACGAGGACCAACGGGCCGCGGCAGAAGATGACCCCGCCGATAAACGACCAGAACGGCGGCGCAGACGCCGCCCTAAGTCCCGCCTCGACGAAAACAATGCTCCAAAGGAGCCCGTAATACAGCAGGGCTCACAAATGGATGATGAACATGCAGATAAGCAACCATCCGAACATGACGAGTCAGATAATCAGTCCAGGCCTGGTGAATACGACAGTCCGAACGATCTCATGTCGGACACACCACCGGAGAGCAAGAACCTTCGGAAAAGACTCGTCAGCACTGCAAGAAGCCTGAAGAAGGAAAAACGGAGGCTCAAAACAGCGGAAGACACACTCAGAATGAGATGGAGCAAAGTGCTCAAAACCGTAGATAAATACGGCAATGGCCACCAATCAAAGAGCTACCCAAAGCGCAAGTTGCTACCAGAATTCGACGAGGAGGCCATAGAGCCTCCACCGTCAAAAAATAAAGAGGCCGCCTGGTTGGATAGACGGCCAGATGATAAGCCAAATTCTAAAAGCGGCGCCACACATAAACCAACTAATGAACCTGGAAAGGCAGATGGCCCAGCCAGGTCCATCTACGGGCCAAAGAAGAGGGCCCCAGGAAGCAAGGCAACACGTCAAGTGTCCGAAGATAGCGGCACACCCAAATACAGGGGCGCCGCACACCCACTATGTCTCACCAATGAGGTGCTGGAACATGCATTCCCAGCAGGATTTAAACCCATAAACATAGAGGCCTATGATGGAACAACAGACCCTGGAGCCTGGATAGAAGATTATATACTACATATATACATGGCCAGAGGAGATGATCTCCACGCCATAAAATACCTACCCCTCAAGCTCAAAGGGCCAGCCCGTCATTGGCTTAAAAGCCTCCCAGAAAACACCGTGGGAAGTTGGGAAGAGCTCGAGGATGCGTTTAGAGCAAATTTTCAAGGGACTTATGTTCGCCCTCCAGACGCAGATGATCTAAGTCATATAACTCAACAGCCCGGAGAGTCAGCCATGGAAATTCGAACAGGTTTCTTACCAAAAGAACCAAATAGTCGATTGTCCGGACGCAAGCCTTAGCAGCTTTCAAGCACAATGTCCGAGACGAATGGCTTGCCAGGCACCTCGGTCAAGAGAAACCGAGGACAATGTCCGCCCTAACAAGCCTCATGACCCGCTTCTGTGTGGGAGAGGACAGCTGGCTAGCAAGATGCAGCACCAGCGACCCAAGTACATCCGAGATAAGGGATGGAAACGGAAAATCACGGCGCAGAAAAGAATAGCGCCGCAATAAAGAGAAAAGCCCAAAGAGCACGGCAGTCAACGCTGGATTCAAACGCTCGCGGCCAAACAACAAAACAACGACTCTTAAGGATGACAGCGACGATCTGTCCAGCTTAAATAAGATTCTGGGTCGGATATGTCAAATCCACAGACTTCTAAAGCCGCAAACCATACCCATCGGGATTGTTGGGTTTTTAAACAGTCCGGCCGACTAAACGCCGAACACAAGGGGCTCGACGCGTCAAGCGAAGACGATAAACCCCATCAGCAGAGCACCGGAAAACAAAAGACTTTCCCACTAGGGGTCAAAGCAGTAAACACACTTCATGTGATAATACGGAAAAATAGTGCGGCACTTTCTAAAAAGAGCTTCGCACGGTCAAACCCAGCAGACCATAGAGATTGGATATCAAAACCAATCACTTTCGACCACCTGGACTATTCCAGAAGCGTTCGAAACGTGGGACAGACTCCCCTGATATTGAATCCCATAATAGACGGATTACAATTTACTAACGTCCTAATGGACGAAGGCAGCGACTTAAACCTGCTGTATTCAAACACAATCCGTAGGATGGGGATAGACCCTACCAAAATCCGACACAGCCGTACTTCCTTCAAAGGAGTGACGCCAGGCCCTTACGCCAAGTGCACAGGCTCCATATTACTAGAAGTCGTGTTCGGATCGCCGAACAATTTTCGACGCGAAAAATTAATTTTTCACATCGTCCCATTTGAAAGTGGATATCAAGCACTCTTGGGACGAAAGGCTTTTGTCCGCTTCAACGCCATACCGCATTACGCGTCTCTTACACTCAAGATGCCCGGTCCGCATGGCGTCATTTCAGTGCGAGGGTCACTTAAAGACCCCGGACTCGGATAGACGAATCCGGCTTCAGCAGGCTAGGGGCTCCCTAGCCGCATACCTCTTCACAGGGGGCTGCGCGCACAAATAACCGTGGGTTCATACAAACCCCGCTTTAATTATTTATATTTCTTCTCTTACACATATTTTTCGCACGAATTGTTTTCAAACTAAACGTTCCTCTCTTTCTACAGATGAACAACGTGCATACCCGTCCAGGATAACGGCGCAACGGAGACACAGGCGCAGACGTGCAGTAGGGACCCGTTGTGAGGATTCTTTTCAGATTAAGACCCTGCGTAAACCATTTTTACTGTCTCTTGTTGTTATTCTCCCTTGGTTTCTTCCTATAGCCAAAGCGGAGCTTGACGTTTTGGCATCGGCCGCGTCAGAAGACCATGCCCGTACCTGGACACTAGGGGCTCAGGGCATCGTTCTGCCCATTATTATAAAGACCGAACACCTTAGGGAGTGTTCGGCGTCTCGAGTTAGGCATTATATGCATCAGCTCCGAATCATGTCTTTGGTCAAATGTTGGGTTTGCCTGCCTCCTGTTTTGCTGCCTTATGTTCCGTATCATCGGCTAACGCGGCACCGGAGAACTCTGCGATTGTGCCCCAGTTCAGCTGGCGAGCACCTCGATGAAAGCCGAAACCGATCATTATGATACAACGAGAGACTGGTCAACCACTCGATCGACTACCGGAATGTTTAGAATTTCGCTTTGACGAAGGACCGTTTCGGTCAGTACATACGCCGCCCGAATTGAGAAGTGCGGTGCCACCGAGGGCTATATCGTAGCCCCACCCTCGAGCTCCACTAGCTAAGTGAAAGTGATAAAGCATTATAGTCCGGATTGCCTCGTTCGCTACGCTACCGCCTCCTTAAACAGGACCGAGACGTCGGATTAAGTGTGAAAACGCGCTATTTTTGCGAACACCCCCGCACCCTATGCATGGGGGCTGAAGCCGAAGACTGCAATCTTTCAAGTTATACAAATGTATACGTAAACGGCCGCACAGGAGAAGTTTTACTACTTGGGACGCACAAGTATAAAAAGCAGTTATAGCATAATCATCATTTTACAAGCTAATACGTTCATTTGAACGTGACATTTTTCGAGCACTGCGACTCTATTACATGAGCGCCATGCATAACTTCCCCGAAATAGTGCTCGGCGGGGAGCCGGCTTTCATCCGAACCCTGGGCGACAATAGCGGTGGCATCCATCTCCGGACAGTGCGCCTTCACACGGGCAAGAGCCATCCAGCGCCCTCGATGCCGACCCGACCGCTTCATCTCCTTTATATGCGGCACCGCTCCAAGGAATTGCTGCGATGGCGAAGTAGCTCGTCGCCTTGGGCCTCTCTCGCGGACATGGGCCACGATGTCAGTCATGGCAAGTCTGGACAATCTATTTAGCTCGGCCCATTCGGCCAACCGGTCTGTCAACGGAAGTGAGCGATCCGGACTATGGAATTGAGACCAACATAGCTCTTCCGTCTTGTGATCCTTCTGGCTCCGGAAGTGCTCAATGGCATCAGCCGCACTTGCAGCTAAGTCCATATACGGATCCTCCGGACTCCAGAGCCGCTCAAATTGAGCATACTTTTGATCCATAAACCGGTGACGCAGCAGAAAAGGCTTGCCAGCCACAATATCTCCGGCCTGGCGCAGTTCCTCCTTCATAGCCCGCATTGCAGAGCGGGCATCCTTGGCTTCAGCGGTGGCCTTCTTCAGGTCTTCCCGCTCCGATAAGTGGTCCTTTTCAAGAGCCTCATTGCGGTCGGCAGCATCTTTTACTTTCATGGCCAATTCGCCACCTACGCCTGCTTAGGCGGTGCGCAGCCCTTTCGACTTCAACTCCTCGGCCGCCCTCGAGGCAGCGCGTCACTCCTTCCGGGCTTGCTCCTTACCTCGAGCAAGTTCGCCCAAAACTCTCCACAAAGCAGCAGCACCGTCTGTACAACATCATATAATTTATCAGAGGAGGGCTTCGACCCCCTTAATAAAGCGACTGCGGAGAACTCATTTACCTTGCGACTCGTCAAGTCGCCGGTTGACAAGTGCGATGTCCGCATCCGCCACGTCAAGTTGCCGATTTAACTCGGCAAACCCACTAGTCCGGCTAGCCCTCGGACTATCCGCCACCTGCATAGGAACGGCGGAATTCATTACTTTCGATTTCGATCCTCGGCACGCTGTCGTTTTCGACAACCTACCGAGTCTCAGGGGCTACTATCTATGCAGGGCGCATTTTCATTTGCAAGATTGTCAATAGACAAAAGGGTGCGTCATTCTCGCGTACCTCAAATCCCGCCAGCAAACTCATGGCGGCATTGCGCAATCTGCTCTCGGCGGACGAAATCCTTCCAATCACCATACGCATCAACGCACGGTGATCTTCTGAAATGGACGCCTTCTCAAGCAGATTCTTCAGTTCTCCCGGCCGGATACTAGTGGGTGCCGAACTCTCTGGCCCCTCCGGACTCGGGGATACCCTCCGTGACGATACTTCAGGCTCGCCTGTCTTATCTGACGGCGCTGCAGATGGAGGCGTTTCACTCTCCATCATCTCCGGAAGAAGGTCCCCCGAAGATGAACTCATCTGAGAAGGCTGTAGATCCGAACTGCAATATAAATATTTCGGTTACCCACAGAAGCACGAATGAAGGTATTTCCTTACCAATTAACTCCCTTTTTCATACTCACGGCTCGCTGGAGGGCTGATCCTTTGGCGATGATTGTGCGTCCGGATTCTCTCCGGACGCCGGACCCCCCGGTGAAGATCTCTTCCCATGCATAGGGGCTTTGGCCTCCGGATCTTCGAAGGCGGTCCTCTTCTCCCCCTGGAGAGAGGGGTTCTTGATTCCCCCCTCTTCAGATTCCCCTTTGGGCGAAATATTAGCTCCTCTATTTTCCCCTTCGCCCCCTTCTGTGGGCGTGACCTCCAACATTCTGACCAGCACGGGCTCCAGTGCGGTCTCTGGGAGGGGGGACGGACACCTTATCAGCCTTGATCGCGCCACCCATTCCTGTGAAGAGTAATGGGTCAGGAGGCGAACTCTAGAAAGGCATATAAACAGAATGTCCGGACTCTGAGCTATTTACCTGAGTATCCGGGCGATTGCGGCTTAGGCCTGCGTCCTCGGCTAATTCCAGATATGCCACCTGCGGTCCGAAGAACAACTTGTACATCTCCACGGGTGTCGCACCCATAAAGTGTTGGAGAATCCGAGGTCCCTCCGGGTTGAACTCCCATAGACGAAGAGGACGGCGTTTGCAGGGCAGAAGATGCCTGATTAGCATAACCTGCATCACCACGATCAGGTCGATCTCCCTCGCTTGGAGGTCTCGAATCCGGCCCTGCAGTGAGGGCATGTCTTCGGACGGCCCCCAATTGAGCCCTTGGTTGACCAACGACATCAGTTGGCGTGGAGGTCCCGGGCAGAATGAAGGCGGCGGCTTTTGCCTGCTGCCCCTCGGAGCAGTGATATAGAACCACTCCTGCTGCCACAGTCCGAGTTCCTCTTGGAAGGAACCCTCGGGCCACGGGGCATCGGCCTTTTTGCTTATGGCTGCCCCGCCGCACTCCGCTTGACGCCCCCCGATCATCTTCGGCTCCACCTTGAAGGTCTTCAGCCACAGGCCGAAGCGGGGAGTGACGCGGAGGAAGGCTTCGCAGACGATAATGAATGCGGAGATGTGGAGGATCGACTCCAGAGCCAAGTCGTGAAAGTCCAGCCCATAGTAGAACATGAGTCCTCTCACAAAGGGGTCCGTCGGGAAGCCTAAACCCCGACGGAGGTGGGATACGAAGACAACGAACTCACCGGGCTCGGGGCGGGCACGGCCTGCCCTTGGGCGGCAACTGTCTGAAACCTTGTAGGCCAGGTACTTGGCCTCACGTAACTTCAATATGTCCTCCTCCGTGACGGTGGAGGGCATCCACCGGCCCTGGAGGTCGGAGCCGGACATGATTAAGAATCCGAAGCGCTCGAATCTGAGGCTCTGGGTGTTGGAACTAGGAGCGAGGAGGAGATTCGATGCGAGATTGAAGAATAAGAATGAGCCTTGGTCCTCTTATAAAGGGGGAAAATACCAAGAGCTGTCTCCGTGACCGTTTGGGATTCACCTTCGATAGAGGAGGCGTAGCGACGGGAACGGTTGGGTTACCCACGCACTTATTGATGCGAATCCCGGAATAAGGGGAACACGATCTCTGCTTCGACAAGACGTGCCAAGGAAACCGCTTCGCTAAACGTGCTGAGGTGGTATAGTAAAAAATGATTCAAATAGTGGCTTCGTAGCGGTGTGATGTCATGCCGCATAATATGTCAGCAGATTGAACTAAGTGTACATTTTATTCTCTCTACGGTGGAATGTGGAATTTATTTTGTAGAGCCGGACACTATCCTGGAGTTCATGATCTTCTCTGGATTATTCAAGGGAGGAACCCGCCTTGCAATGCCGGACATTATGCGCGCCACTTATCTTCATTGAAGCCTGGTTCAGGGGCTACTCTTGAGGAGTCTGGACTAGGGGTGTCCGGACAGCCGGACTATCATCGTCCACGGACTCCAAGACTACGAAGATACAAGATTGAAGACTCCGTCCCATGTCCGGATGGGACTTTCCTTGGCGTGGAAGGCAAGCTTGGCGTCTGGGATATGTAGATCTCCTACCATTGTAACCGACTCTGTAACCCTAGCCCTCTCCGGTGTCTATATAAACCGGAGGGCTTTAGTCCGTAGGACAACATACATTACAACAATCATACCATAGGCTAGCTTCTAGGGTTTAGCCTCCTTTATCTCGTGGTAGATCCACTCTTGTACTACCCATATCATCAATATTAATCAAGCAGGATGTAGGGTTTTACCTCCATCAAGAAGACCCGAACCTGGGTAAAAACATCGTGTCCCTCGTCTCCTGTTACCATCCGCCTAGACGCACAGTTCGGGACCCCCTACTCGAGATCCGCCGGTTTTGACAACGACAAAGACCTTTTTATGGTGCCGTTGCTGGGGAGTCATAGCGTGGGGTGAATAATCTTGTGTGTGCTTGTTTGCTTTATCACTAAGTAATATTTATTTGCTTTTCTAAGTTGTTCTCTATCTTTACTTATGGATATGGAACACGAAATAACAAAAAAATTAGGTGTACTTGCTACTCATGGAGATGGGGAACCTCCTAAAACCCTCGATGCTCGTTATGTGATAGAAATTATGTACTACTTTGATAATCCTGAGAAAACCCCATTCAACTTTGTTATGGGAGACACATTGGATCAACGTGAATACTTTAGGGATTATCGCTTGACACAAAAAGGGAAACTATTATGGGATCAAATTTCTATGTTGCGTTGGTATGCTAGGCAACTATGCTTGAGTTATGATTATACTTGTTTCTCTAGGATGAAGGCCCCACACCTACCCTTTTCATGCAAATTTAATGATGATAAAACCTTAGCTTCTTATGCTAATGGTAGATATGATTACTATGATGTGGAACAAATAGAAGAATTTGTTGCTTTTATGGGTGATTATGAGATTGAATCTATGTTTAAAGAGCTTGATGATTTTGACGATTCAGTTTATAGACCTGAAAATTTTGCTATACTTAAATATTGTTATAAGAATTATGAATACAATTACAATATTGATGCATTTATTGAGAAATTCTCCGCTGTCCAAGAAGAGATTAATATTTTGCAGGAAGCTATGGAAGAAGAAATTGATGAAACTGTGAGCTCATTGGATGAAAAATATGATAAGGAGAGCGAAGAACAAAAGGAGGAAGAGCGGATTAGCTACCCGCGCCCACCTTCTAATGAGAGTAACCCTCCAACTCATATATTGTTTAATTCCCCTTCGTTCTTACCGAAGGATGATTGCTATGATGATTGTTATGATCCCGTTGATGCTCTTGAAATATCCCTTTTCGATGATGCTTGCTATGCTTGTGGCCAAGATGCCAATATGAATTATGCTTATCGAGATGAACTTTCTATAGTTCCTTATGTTAAACATGAAATTGTTTCTATTGCACCCACGCATGATAGTCCTATTATCTTTTTGAATTCTCCCAACTACACTATATCGGAGAAGTTTGTGCTTAATAAGGAAGTTATTGATGGGTTGCCTTTTACTCCTACACATGATAATTTTGATAGATATAATATGCATGTGCTTGCTTCTCGTACTTGCAATTATTATGAGAGAGGAACTATATCTCCGCCTCTGTATGTTTCCAATATGATAAAATTGCAAGAAACTGTTTACACTATGCATTGGCCTTTACTATGTGTGCATGAATTGTTCTTTTATGACATGTCGATGCATAGTAAGAGAGTTAGACTTTGTTGTTGCATGATACATGTTACTTTGTGCTCACTACTAAATTACAAATCATTGTTAATTAAAATTGGCTTTGATATACCTTGGGATCCGGGTGGATTCATTACTTGAGCAATATATGCCAAGCTTCATGGCTTTAAAGAAAGCCCTGCCAGGGAGACAACCCGGAAGTTTTAGAGAGTCATTTATTTCTGTTGAGTGCTTTTATATAGTTTAAAAACAAAAAAAATAAAGAGGGGAACCCAAAACTTTTTCAAAAAAGAAAGTGAAAGTGAGAAAGTCAAGCATTGTTGAAGTGGGAGAGCTCCTTGAACTTTGTTCATGCTCACAGAAACTTTGTGGATCTTTATTACATAAACTTTTCATCAAAAATAATTATCCCCCTGTACAATTCCATTGTATTATAAAAATAATGTGCCAAGGTTTGCCTTTAGGATGTTTACAATGCTTGTTGGTTTGTACGGTGCAGGACAAAAACTTTGGCTGTAGTGCGCGATTTTGCATTTTTAACTGGGACGTCAAATGGTTCTGATACTTTTTGAACCGTCTTTCTGTACAAATTGTTTATTTGTCCTCATTTTGGTAGAATTTTTGGGGTACCAGAAGCATGGTTAATGTTCAGATCTCTACAGACTGTTCTGTTTTTGACAGATTCTGTTTTTGATGCATAGTTTGCTTGTTTTGATGAAACTATCAATTTCTGTCAGTGGATTAAGCCATGAAAAAGTTATATTACAGTAGACACAATGCAAAAACAAAATATGAATTGGTTTGCAACAGTACTTAGAGTGGTGATTTGCTTTATTATACTTACGGATCTTACCGAGTTTTCTGTTGAAGTTTTGTGTGGATGAAGTGTTTGATCGAGGAGGTCTCGATATGAGGAAAAGGAGGAGAGGCAAGAGCTCAAGCTTGGGGATGCCCAAGGCACCCCAAGTAAATATTCAAGGAGACTCAAGAGTCTAAGCTTGGGGATGCCCCAGAAGGCATCCCCTCTTTCTTCAACAAGTATCGGTATGTTTTCGGATTCGTTTCGTTCATGCGATATATGCAAGTCTTGGAGCGTCTTTTGCATTTAGTTTTTACTTTCCTTTTATGCACCATGCTGGTATGAGATGTCCTTGGTTGATTTATAGAATGCTCATTGCACTTCACTTAAATATTTGAAGTATGGCTTTATAGAATGCTTCATGTGCTTCACTTATATCATTTGAAGTCTGGATTGCCCGTTTCTCTTCACATAGAAAACCGCCATTTGTAGAATGCTCTTTTTCTTCACTTATATTTGTTAGAGCGCGGGCATATCTTTTTTAGAAAGAATAAACTCTCTTGCTTCACTTATATCTATTTAGAGAGATGACGGGAATTGGTCATTCACATGGTTAGTCATAAAATCCTACATAAACTTGTAGATCGTTGAATATGATATGTTTGATTCCTTGCAATAGTTTTGCAATATAGAGGTGATAATATGTGGGAGGTACTAGTAGATGGTTGTGTTTAGTAAGGATGTTGGTGTTAAGGTTTGTGATTCCCGAAGCATGCACGTATGGTCTACTAACTATGTAACCAAAGTGGCACGCATTGTATTTTGATTGTTTATCTTTGTGTGAAGGTCGCAGCCGCGCGATGGTTAACTCCTACCAACCTCCCCCCCAGGAGCATGCACGTAGTACTTTGTTTCAAGGGCTAATAAAGTTTTGAAATAAGTATGTGAGTTCTTTATGACTAATGTTGACTCCTTGGATTGTACGCACTCTCACCCTTGATCATTGCTAGCCTCTTCGGTACCGTGCATTGCCCTTTCTCACCTCGAGAGTTGGTGCAAACTTCGTCGATGCATCCAAACCCCATGATATGATATGCCCTGTCACACATTAGCCTCCTTATATCTTCCTCAAAACAGCCACCATACCTACCTATTATGTCATTTCCATAGCCATTCCGAGATATATTGCCATGCAACTTCCATCATCATCATATACATGACTTGAGCATTCATTGTCATATTGCTTTGCATGATCTTAAGATAGCTAGCATGATGTTTTCATGGCTTGTCCGTTTTTTGATGTCATTGCTAGATCATTGCACATCCCGGTACACCGCCGGAAGCATTCATATAGAGTCATATCTTTGTTCTAGTATGGAGTTGTAATATTGGGTTGTAAGTAAATAAAAGTGTGATGATCATCATTATAGAGCATTGCCCCATAAAAAAAAGAGGCCAAAGAAGCCTAAATAAAAAAGGGGGCCAAAGAAGCCCGCCCAAAAAAAGAATAAAAGAAAAAAGGGGCAATGTTACTATCCTTTTACCACACTTGTGCTTCAGAGTAGCACCATGTTCTTCATATAGAGAGTCTCCTATGTTGTCACTTTCATATACTGGTGCGAATTTTCATTATAAGTTGGCTTGTATATTCCAACGATGGGCTTCCTCAAATGCCCTAGGTCATCATGAGCAAGCAAGTTGGATGCACACCCACTTAGTTTTCAGTTTGAGCTTCCATACACTTATAGCTCTAGTGCATCCGTTGCATGGCAATCCCTACTCCTCACATTGACATCAATTGATGGGCATCACCATAGCCCGTTGATTAGCCACGTCGATGTGAGACTTTCTTCCTTTTTGTCTTCTCCACATAACCTCCACCATCATATTCTATTCCACCCATAGTTCTATATCCATGGCTCGCGCTCATGTATTGCGTGAGAGTTGAAAAAGTTTGAGAATACTAAAGTATGAAACAATTGCTTGGCTGACACCGGGATAGGCATCTGGGGTACCTTGTGTTAAGAAAAAGGGAGCATACAAGACTACATGATTTTGTAGGGATAACTTTCTGAAGCATTGGTATTTTGAAAGACATGATTGTTTGTTGGGATGCCCTAAGTATTTTGTTTTTATGTCAAATGATAGACTATTGCTTTGAATCACTCGTGTCTTAATATTCATGCCATGATTAGACATATGATCAAGATTATGGTAGGTAGCATTCCACATCAAAAATTATCTTTTATCATTTACCTACTCAAGGAATTAAGCTTGGGGATGCTGATACATCTCTGTCGTATCTATAATTTTTGATTGTTCCATGCCAATATTATTCAACTTTGATATACTTTTGGCATCTTTTTATACTATTTTTTGGGACTAACATATTGATCCAGTGCCCAGTGCTAGTTTCTATCTGCTGCATGTTTTATGTTTCGCAGAAACCCCATATCAAATGGAGTCCAAACGGGATAAAATCGGACAGAGAATTATTTTGGAATATTTGTGATTTTTGGGAAGTAAAATCAACGCGAGACGGTGCCCGAGGTGGCCACGAGATAGGGGCCCACACCCACTCCAGGTGGGCACGCCCCCACCCTCCTGGGCCCCTCGTAAGGCGGTTGACGCCCTTCTTTGGCTGCAAGAAAGCTATTTTTTGGACAAATATCTCGGTGAAGGTTTCAATCCTATCAGAGTTACGGATCTCCATATATAGACGAAACGGTGAAAAGGCAGACCAAGAGAACGCAGAAACAGAGAGAGACAGAGAGATAGATCCAATTTCGGAGGGGCCCTCGCCCCTCCCACGCCATGGGAGCCAAGGACCAGAGGGGAAACCCTTCTCCCATCTAGGGAGAAGGTCAAGGAAGAAGAAGAAGAAGGGGGGCTCTCTCCCCCTTGCTTCCGGTGGGGCCGGAACGCTGCCGGGGGCCATCATCATCACCGCGATCTTCACCAACACCTCCATCATCTTCAACAACATCTCCATCAACTTCCCCCATCTATATTCAGCGGTCCACTCTCCCGCAACCCGCTGTACCCTCTACTTGAACATGGTGCTTTATGCTTCATATTATTATCCAATGATGTGTTGCCATCCTATGATGTTTGAGTAGATTTTCGTTGTCCTACCTGTGATTGATGAATTTCTATGATTGGTTTGAATTGCATGTTTTATTATTGGTGCTGTCCTATTGTGCCCTCCATGTCACGCAAGAATGAGGGATTCCCGCTGTAGGGTTTGCAATATGTTCATGATTTTCTTATGGTGGGTGGCATGAGTGACAGAAGCACAAACCCAAGTAAGTAGGTTGTTTGCGTATGGGATAAACGGGACTTGATACTTTAATGCTATGGTTGGCTTTTACCTTAATGATCTTTAGTAGTTGCGGATGCTAGCTAGAGTTCCAATCATAAGTGCATATGATCCAAGAAGACAAACTATGTTAGCTTATGCCTCTCCCTCAAATAGATTTGCAATAGTGATTATCGGTCTAGTAACGTAGTCAATTGCTTAGGGACAATTTCACAACTCCTACCACCACTTTTCCACACTCGCTATATTTACTTTATTGCTTCTTTATCTAAACAGCCCCTACTTTTTATTTATGTACTCTTTATTATCTTGCAAACCTATCGTACAACACCTACAAAGTACTTCTAGTTTCATACTTGTTCTAGGTAAAGCGAACGTCAAGCGTGCGTAGAGTTGTATCGGTGGTCGATAGAACTTGAGGGAATATTTGTTCTACCTTTAGCTCCTCGTTGGGTTCGACACTGTTACTTATCGAAAGAGGCTACAATTGATCCCGTATACTTGCGGGTTATCAGTAAACATCTTGTTCGCTTAGCAGTATGGGACTAAACTTAATTAGTCGCTAGGGGGGCGGTGATACTTAGCAGTAGCGAGTTTTGGGGAAAGATGCTTCTACTAAGTATTTTGGCAGTAGCGCATCCGGAAGAAGGGCGCTACTACTATATCTAGCCTGGAGGCAACGCCTTGGCAATTATGGTAGTAGCGCTTGTTTCACCTAGAGCACAACTGCTACTGCGCTATTAGTAGCGCGGTGTCCTGAAGCCCGCTACTACTAATTAGCAGTAGCGTCTGTTTTTAAACACGCTACTACTAAGATTCTGTGTATAAGGTTTTACCTAGTAGTGGGAGGTTACCGGAACCCCCCGGGGGATTAATGGGCCTTAATGGGCTTTAGTGGAAAAGGAGAGGAGGGCCGCAGGGTGCCCCCCCATGGCTGTTCCAAATTGGACCAGAAGGGGGTGATACATCTTCAACGTATCTATAATTTTTTACTATTCCGTGCTATTTTATTATCAATCTTGGATGTTTTATAATCGTTATATAGTCATTTTATATCATTTTTTGGTACTAACCTATTGACATAGTGCCAGGTGCCAGTTGTTGTTTTCTACATGTTTTTAACATCGCAGGAAATCAATATCAGAAGGGGTCCAAATACCACGCCAATTTACGATTATTTTTATGGACCAGAAGGAATACAACGGGCCCTGGTTCCACCTGAGGGGAGTCCCGAGGAGGAGAAAACCCACCTGGGCGTGCCAGGAGGCCCAGGCGCGCCCAGGTGGGTTGTGCCCACCTCGGGTGCCCACTGGACCGACTCTTTGCTCTATAATTACCCCAATATTCCAGAAACCCTAGGTGAGTCAACGAAATTTTCATCCAGCCGCCGCAGAGTCCAGAACACCGGGATCCAATCTAGACACCATGGCGGAGGGGTTCACCACTTCCATTGGTGCCTCTCCGATGATGCGTGAGTAGTTCTTTGTAGACCTTCGGGTCCATAGTTAGTAGCTAGATGGCTTCCTCTCTCTCTCTCTCTTTATTATCAATACAATGATCTCTTGGAGATCCATATGATGTAAGTCCTTTTTGCGGTGTGTTTGTTGGGATCTGATGAACTTCGAGTTTATGGTCAGTTATATCTTTTTATATCCATGAAAGTTATTTGAGTTCTTTGATCTCTTATATGTGTGATCTCTTATAGCCTCGTATTTCTTCTCCGATATTTGGGTTTTGTTTGGCAACTTGGTCTATTTATCTTGCAATGGGAAGAGGTTCCCGGTAGTGGGTTCGATCTTACGGTGCTTGATCCCAGTGATAGAAAGGGAACCGTCATGTATGTATCGTTGCTACTAAGGATAAAAAGACGGGATCCATATCTGCCGCAATAGATAAATGCATCTTCTCTACATCATGTCATTGTCCTTATTGCATTACTCTGTTTTCTCATAAACTTAATACACTAGATGCATGCTGGATAGCGGTCAATGTGTGGAGTAATAGTAGTAGATGCAGGTAGGAGTCGGTCTACTAATCTTGGACGTGATGCCTATGTAATGATCATTGTCTAATTATCGTCATGATTATTTGAAGTTCTATCAATTGCCCAACAGTAATGTGTTCACCCACCGTTTGCTATTTTTCTCGATAGAAGCCACTAGTGAAACCTACGGCCCCTGGGTCTTCTTTCTTATATATTTGCCTTGCGATCTACTTTTTCCTTGCGTTCATTTGCAGATCTATTAAACTAAAAAATACAAAAATACTTGCTGCAATTTATTTGATCCACGATCTATTTATCCCATCTACAAATTTACCTCACGTCCTTTGCCTATCTTGAGGTGTCGTACCCCAATAGGGATTGACAACCCCTTTAACACGTCGGGTTGCAAGGTGTTGTTATTTGTGCGCAGGGGCTGTTTACGTTATGTTGCTTTTTTCTCGTACTATTTAGGTAACCTTGGTTTCATATCTGAGGGAAATACCTACCACCGCTGTGCTGCATCATCCCTTCCTCTTTGGGGAGAAAACCGACGTAGCTTCAAGCGACATCAAAAGGAATTTCTGGCGCCGCTGCCGGGGAGGATCATCAACATAACCAGGTTCCTAATAACAAATCTTGTCTCCTTGCAATTTACATTATTTGCCTCTCGTTTTCCTCTCCCCCATTTCACAAAAAAATTGCCGTTTTATTGGCCCCTCTTTTTTTTCTCGATCTCTTGTCTGTAGTCCCGATGGCTAGCGTCCCTACTCCTCCTTTGTCACCAAACTTTGAAGTTCTTTACTTCAAGCAAAGACAAGGAGAAAATTTGAAAGATGCCTAGTATAGGCTTATGGAATCTTATCGTACTTCCAACCTAAAAGGGGATGCTAAGGTTTTTATTCGTAATTTTTACATAGGATTAGCTTTGCATCATAGACAACTTCTTGGTTTTGCGATGGCTCCCCACCCACCCACCCAACCCTCCCACCTCCGGCCTAGGTTTTCCGGCGATCTACCCTTCTAGCCAGTGAATTCTGTTTCTCCTCCGCCCATCTACTCCAGCAGCTTCTGTTCTACAAGCCTATACCCATCTCATATGGGTTCCTCTGGTGGATCAACGTTGGGCTTGGATTTTTTAGCGGGCGCCATCTTTGCAGACAAGGTTTTCAATCATTGTGGGAGATCTATTCATTCCACGGATGACACGGGCCATTTCATTATGGTGGTGTCTTTCAGCAGGCATGTATTCCGTCTTAATGACGATTCTGTGGCGGCTGTCTTGGAATCAGCGATTGGGGGGTCTGCGATTGAATTTTCGGTGCAAATCATCCGAGACAAGGTATTCTCCTTTTTGGTCTCTTGCAAGCAAGTTGGTCTATGCATACTCAAGTTGAGGTCATTCACGTGCCCACAATTCAAATGTTTTTTTCATCTTTGGGGAAATGGTGGTCCTAATTGGGGCCGTGAATTTAAGATCTGGAAAAAAGAGTGCGATGCTGAATGGATCCTAGTGTGTCCTTCTAAGAAATGTGCCACTTTGGGGTTGCTAGCCATGCATAATCCTCCGGCTAGATCATCTTTTAGATCGAGTTCATCTTCGTGAAAGAAGCTTTCTTTTGCAACGTTCCAGCAATATCCTGCTTGCAAGGGTTATAGGTATCATGCTTCCCAGTCTTTGGTTGATACGGTATCGGAGGCCGGCTACGACGTGCATCCTCGTGACAAATTGATCTTGCCCTCGCCGCCGGCGAATGATCTCCAGTGGATGGTGGCGACGCCACCCATCTCTTTCGGAACAATCAACGTCCCTGCTAGAAACCCCGCCGCTAGTTCCGGATCTTCACCCACCCAGTTAGTTCGAATTGAGCATGCATCATCACATGTTTCTGTCACACCTGAACACGTTGCTTCAGACTCTTCAGCCCAACATGCATGCATAGCCCAGATTGGGTCCCCAGCCCAACATGACTCCTTTGCCCACAATGGTTCTGCTGCCTTGGTCGATTATACCACGGCCCAGCCTCTGGCCCATCAGTCTCAGGATATTTTAGAGTTTTCTGGTGCCTCAGTTGAGATTTCTCCAATGGCTGTTATGGAGAACCATATTCCGGATATTTCGGAGGAGGCTGCTCAATTTAATGATCTCATTGATGATATTGTGTTCAAGGTTTTGAAATGTCAGAATTGTTTATCGATGCTGCATTACACTAATTCGTGCACCATTCCAATTCATTGCCGTAGAGGCTTTTGAAGGAAATATGCCCTAGAGGCAATAATAAAGTTATTATTTATTTCCTTATTTCATGATAAATGTTTATCATTCATGCTAGAATTGTATTAACCGGAAACATGATACGTGTGTGAATGCATAGACAAACAGTATGTCACTAGTATGCCTCTACTAGACTAGCTTGTTAATCAAAGATGGTTATGTTTCCTAACCATGAACAAAGGGTTGTTATTTGATTAACAAGGTCACATCATTAGGTGAATGATCTGATTGACATGACCCATTCCATTAGCTTAGCACACGATCGTTTAGTATGTTGCTACTGCTTTTATCCATGACATATACATGTTCCTATAACTATGAGATTATGCAACTCCGTTTACGGAGGAACACTTTGGTGCTACCAAACGTCACAACGAATCGGGTGATTATAAAGGAGTACTACAGTGTCTCCAAAGGCAGATGTTGGGTTGGCGTATTTCGAGATTAGGTTTTGTCACTCCGATTGTCGGAGAGGTATCTCTGGGCCCTCTCGGTAATACACATCACTTAAGCCTTGCAAGCATTACAACTAATGAGTTAGCTGTGAGATGATGTATTACGGAACGAGTAAAGAGACTTGCGTAACGAGATTGAACTAGGTATTGGATACCGACGATCGAATCTCGGGCAAGTAACATACCGATGACAAAGGAACAACGTATGTTGTTATGCGGTCTGACCGATAAAGATCTTCAGTAGAATATGTAGGAGCCAATATGGGCATCCGGTCCCGCTATTGGTTATTGACCGGAGGCGTGTCTCGGTCATGTCTACGTGTTCTCGAACCGTAGGGTCCGCACGCTTAAGGTTTCGATGACGGTTATATTATGAGTTTGTGTATTTTGATGTACCGAATGGTCGAGACATAAAGATTGATATCTTGGAAGCCTATGTTTGGAGTTGAATGGTTCCGGTGAAATCGGGATTTTACCGAACACCGGGGTTACTGGAACCCTCCGGGGTTAATGGGCCTTAGTGGGCCATGAGGGAGAAGAGGAAGGGCCAGCCGGGGCTGGCCGCGCCCCCCTAGTCCGAATAGGACAAGGAGAGGGGGCGCCCCCTCCCTCTTCCCTCCCCCAAGTCCTAATCCAACTAGGAAGGGGAGTCCTACTCCCTGGGAGTAGGACTCCTCCGCCTCTCCTCCTAGGGCCGGCCGCACCCCCCCTTGCTCCTTTATATACGGGGCAGGGGGCACCCTAGGACACACAAGTTGATCCTTGAGATCGTTCCTTAGCCGTGTCGGTGCCCCCTCCACCATAATCCAACTCGGTCATATCGTGGCGGTGCTTAGGCGAAGCCTGCGTCGGTAGAACATCAAGATCGTCACCACGCCGTCGTCTTGTGGAACTCTTCCTCCCGAAGCTCTCTTGGATTGGAGCACGAGGAGCGTCACCGAGCTGTACGTGTGTCAAGAACTTCGGGCGCCGAAGTGCTTGGCGCTGGGATCGGTTGGATCGCGAGGAGAACGTCGACTACTTCCTCTACGTTGTGATCGCTTCGCTTCGGTCTCAGAGGGTACGTAGACAACACTCTCCCCTCTCGTTGCTATGCATCACCATGATCTTGCGTGTGCGTAGGAAATTTTTTGAAATTACTACGTTCCCCAAAAGTGGCATCCGAGCCTAGGTTTTTATGGTTTGATGTTTTGCACGAGTAGAACACAAGTGAGTTGTGGGCGATACAAGTCATACTACCTACCAGCATGTCATACTTTGGTTCAGTGGTATTGTGAGATGAAGCGGCCCGGACCGACATTACGCGTACGCTTACGCGAGACTGGTTTCACCGCTACGAGCACTCGTTGCTTAAAGGTGACTGGCGGGTGTCTGTCTCTCTCACTTTAGTTGAACCGAGTATGGCTACGCCCGGTCCTTGAGAAGGTTAAAACGGAGTCTATTTGACGAAGTATCGTTGTGGTTTTGATGCGTAGGTGAGATTGGTTCTTGCTTAAGCCCGTAGCAGCCACGTAAAATTTGCAACAACAAAGTAGAGGACGTCTAACTTGTTTTTGCAGGGGCATGTTGTGATGTGATATGGTCAAGACATGATGCTATATTTTATTGTATGAGATGATCATGTTTTGTAACCGGTTATCGGCAATGGGCTGGAGCCATATGGTTGTCGCTTTATTGTATGAAATGCAAGCGCTCTGTAATTGCTTTACTTTATCACTAAGCGGTAGCGATAGTCGTAGTAGCAATAGATGGCGTGACGACAACGATGCTACGATGGAGATCAAGGTGTCGCGCGGTGGCGATGGTGATCACGACGGTGCTTGAGATGGACATCACAAGCACAAGATGATGATGGCCATATCATATCACTTATATTGATTGCATGTGATGTTTATCCTTTATGCATCTTATCTTGCTTTGATTGACGGTAGCATTTTAAGATGATCTCTCACTAAAATTATCAAGTAGTGTTCTCCCGAGTATGCACCGTTGCCAAAGTTAAATCGTGCTTGAGACACCACGTGATGATCGGGTGTGATAAGCTCTCGTCCATCTACAACGGGTGCAAGCCAGTTTTGCACACGCAGAATACTCAGTTATACTTGACGAGCCTAGCATATGCGGATATGGCCTCGGAACACGGAGACCGAAAGGTCGGCGTGAATCATATAGTAGATATGATCAACATAAGATGTTCACCATTGAAAACTACTCCATCTCACGTGATGATCGGTTATGGTTTAGTTGATTTGGATCACGTGATCACTTAGATGACTAGAGATGTGTCTGTCTAAGTGGGAGTTCTTAAGTAATATGATTAATTGAACTTAAATTTATCATGAACTTAGTACTGATAGTATCTTGCTTGTCTATGTTTGTTTGTAGATAGATGGCTCGTCTTTGTTGTTCCGTTGAATTTTAATGCGTTCCTTGAGAAAGCAAAGTTGAAAGATGATGGTAGCAATTACACGGATCGGGTCCGTAACTCGAGGATTATCCTCATTGCTGCACGTAAGAGTTACGTCTGGATGCACCGCTAGGTGCCGAACCCTTCTGATGCAACTAACGGCGTTAAGAACGCTGGCGAGCAAAGCTGATGACTACTCTATAGTTCGATGTGCCATGCTTTACGGCTTAGAACCGGGACTTCAATGACGTTTTGAGCGTCATGGAGCATATGAGATGTTCCAGAGTTGAAGTTGATATTCCAACAGAATGCGGATTGAGAGATATGAAGTCTCCAATAAGTTCTATAGCTGCAAGATGGAGGAGAATAGTTACGTCGGTGAGCACATACTCGTAATGTCCGGTATTACAATCACTTGACTCAACCGGGAGTTAATCTTCCGGATGATTGTGTCATTGATGAAATTCTTCAATCACGCCACCAAGCTACAAAGGCTTCGTGATGAACTATAATATGCAAGGGTTAGTAAAGACTATACCGAGCTCTTCGCAATGCTAAAGGCTGCGGAGGTAGAAATCAGAAGGAGCATCAAGTGTTGATGGTCAATAAGACCACTAGTTTCAAGAAGAAAGGCAAAGGGAAGAAGAAGGAACTTCAAGAAGAACAGCAAGCAAGTTGCTGCTCAGAGAAGAAACCCAAGTCTGGACCTAAACCTGAAATCCCAGTGCTTCTCTTTAGCAAGCGATAGTCCTTTGAAGCGGAACTGCCCCAAGTATTTGGCGGATAAGATGGATGGCAAGGTGAACAAAGGTATATGTGATATACATGTTATTGATGTGTACCTTACTAGAGCTCGCAGAGCACTGGTATTTGATCTTGGTTACATTGCTAATATTTGCAACTCGAAGCAGGGACTACGGATTAGCGAACAACGGCAAAGGACGAGGTGACGATGCGCGTGGGAAATGGTTCCAAAGTCGATGTGATCGCGGTCGGCACGCTACCTCTACATCTACCTTGGGATTAGTTTTAGACCTAAATAATTGTTATTTGGTGCTGCGTTGAGCATGAACATTATATCTGGATCTTGTTTGATGCGAGACGGTTATTCATTTAAATCGAGAGAATAATGGTTGTTCTATTTATATGAGTAATATCTTTTATGGTCATGCACCCTTGAAGAGTGGTCTATTTTGATGAATCTCGATAGTAGTGATACACATATTCATAATGTTGAAACCAAAAGATGCAGAGTTGATAATGATAGTGCAACTTATTTGTGGCACTTGCCGTTTAGGTCATATCGGTATAAAGCGTGAAGAAACTCCATCTTGATGGACTTTTGGAGTCACTTGATTATGAATCACTTGGCACTTATGAACCGTGCCTCATGGGCAAGATGACTAAAACCCTGTTCTCGGCACTATGGAGAGAGCAACAGATTTGTTGGAAATCATAGATCTGAGATGTATGTGGTCCGATGCATGTTGAGGCTCGTGGCGGATATCGTTATTTTCTCACCTTCACAGATGATTTAAGCGGATATGGGTATATCTACTTAATGAAACATAAGTCTGAAACATTTGAAAAGTTCAAAGAATTTCAGAGTGAAGTTGAAAATCATCGTAATAAGAAAATTAAGTTTCTACGATCCGATCGTGGAGGTGAATATTTGAGTTCTGAGTTTGGTCTACATTTGAAACAATGCGGAATAGTTTAGCAACTCACGCCACCGGAACACCACAACGTAATGGTGTGTCCGATCATCGTGTCGCACTTTACTAGATATGGTGCGATCTATGATGTCTCTTACTGATTTACCGCTATCGTTTTGGGGTTATGCTCTTGAGGCGGCCGCATTCACCTTGAATAGAACACCGTCAAAATCCGTTGAGACGACACCTTATGAACTATGGTTTAGCAAGAAACCAAAGTTGTCGTTTCTTAAAGTTTGGGGATGCGATGCTTATGTGAAAAAGCTTCAAACTGATAAGCTCGAACCCAAATCGGAGAAATGTGTCTTCATAGGATACCCAAAGGAGACAGTTGGGTACACCTTCTATCACAGATCCGAAGGCAAGACATTTATTGCTAAGAATGGATCCTTTCTAGAGAAGGAGTTTCTCTCGAAAGAAGTGAGTGGGAGGAAAGTAGAACTTGATGAGGTAATTGTACCTTCTCCCTTACTTGAAAGTAGTTTGTCGCAGAAACCGGTTTCCGAGACATCTACACCAAATAGTGAGGAAGTTGATGATGTTGATCATGAAACTTCAGATCAAGTTACTCTGAGAACCTCGTAGATCAACGAGTAAAATCCGCACTTGAGTGGTACGGTAATCCTGTTCTGGAAGTCATGCTACTAGATCATGATGAACCTACGAACTATGAAGAAGCGATGGTGAGCCCAGATTCCACAAAATGGCTTGAGGCCATGAAATCTGAGATGGGATCCATGTATGAAAACAAAGTATGGACTTTGGTTGACTTGCCCGAGGGTCGGCAAGCAATAGAAAACAAGTGGATCTTCAAGAAGAAGACCGACGCGACGGTAATGTAATCTGTCTACAAAGCTCGACTTGTCACAAAGGGTTTCGACAAGTTCAAGGGATTGACTACGATGAGACCTTCTCACCCGTAGCGATGCTTAAGTCTGTCCGAATCATGTTAGCAATTGCCGCATTTTATGATTATGAAATTTGGCAAATGGATGTAAAGACGCATTCTGAATGGATTTACGGAAGAAGAGTTGTATATGATGCAACCGAAGGTTTTATCGATCCAAAGGAGCTAACAAAGTGTGCAAGCTCCAGCGATCCATTTATGGACTGGTGCAAGCATCTCGGAGTTGGAATAAGCGCTTTGATAGTGTGATCAAAGCATTTGGGTTCATCTGAGACTTTTGGAGAAGCTTCAGTATTTACAAGAAAGTGAGTGGGAGCTCTGTAGCATTTCGATATTATATGTAGATGACATATTACTAATCGGAAATGATATAGAATTTCTGGATAGCATAAAGGGATACTTGAATAAGAGTTTTTCAATGAAAGACCTCGGTGAAGCTGCTTACATATTGGGCATCAAAATCTATAGAGATAGATCAAGATGCTTAATTGGACTTTCACAAAGCACATACCTTGACAAAATTTTGAAGAAGTTCAAAATGGATCAAGATGCTTAATTGGACTTTCACAAAGCACATACCTAGAAGTTCAAAATGGACTTTCACAAAGCACATAAACATTTATCATGAAAGACTCAATGCCCTTGATAAACATTTATCATTCATGCTAGAATTGTATTAACCGGAAACATGATGCGTGTGTGAATGCATAGACAAACAGTATGTCACTAGTATGCCTCTACTAGACTAGCTTGTTAATCAAAGATGGTTATGTTTCCTAACCATGAACAAAGGGTTGTTATTTGATTAACAAGGTCACATCATTAGGTGAATGATCTGATTGACATGACCCATTCCATTAGCTTAGCACACGATCGTTTAGTATGTTGCTACTGCTTTTATCCATGACATATACATGTTCCTATAACTATGAGATTATGCAACTCCCGTTTACCGGAGGAACACTTTGGGTGCTACCAAACGTCACAACGTAACTGGGTGATTATAAAGGAGTACTACAGGTGTCTCCAAAGGCAGATGTTGGGTTAGCGTATTTCGAGATTAGGTTTTGTCACTCCGATTGTCGGAGAGGTATCTCTGGGCCCTCTCGGTAATACACATCACTTAAGCCTTGCAAGCATTACAATTAATGAGTTAGCTGTGAGATGATGTATTACGGAACGAGTAAAGAGACTTGCCGGTAACGAGATTGAACTAGGTATTGGATACCGACGATCGAATCTCGGGCAAGTAACATACCGATGACAAAGGGAACAACGTATGTTGTTATGCGGTCTGACCGATAAAGATCTTCGTAGAATATGTAGGAGCCAATATGGGCATCCAGGTCCCGCTATTGGTTATTATTTGGAGACGTGTCTCGGTCATGTCTACATTGTTCTCGAACCGTAGGGTCCGCATGCTTAAGGTTTCGATGACGGTTATATTATGAGTTTGTGTATTTTGATGTACCAAGAAGTTGAGTCCGGATGTGATCACGGACATGACGAGGAGTCTCGAAATGGTCGAGACATAAAGATTGATATCTTTGGAAGCCTATGTTTGGAGTTGAATGGTTCCGGTGAAATCGGGATTTTACTGGAACACCGGGGTTACTGGAACCCTCCGGGGTTAATGGGCCTTAGTGGGCCATGAGGGAGAAGAGGAAGGGCCGCCAGGGCTGGCGCGCCCCCCCCCCTAGTCCGAATAGGACAAGGAGAGGCGGCGCCCCTTCCCTCTTTCCCTCCCCCAAGTCCTAATCCAACTAGGAAAGGGGGAGTCCTACTCTCGGTGGGAGTAGGACTCCTCCGCCTCCTCCTCCTAGGGTCGACCGCACCCCCTTGCTCCTTTATATCACGGGGCAGGGGGCACCCTAGGACACACAAGTTGATCCTTGAGATCGTTCCTTAGCCGTGTCGGTGCCCCCTCCACCATAATCCACCTCGGTCATATCGTGGCGGTGCTTAGGCGAAGCCTGCGTCGATAGAACATCAAGATCGTCACCACGCCGTCGTCTTGTGGAACTCTTCCTCCTGACTCTCTTGGATTGGAGCCGAGGAGCGTCACCGAGCTGTCGTGTGTCAAGAACTCGGGCGCCGGAGTAACGGCGCTGGGATCGGTTGGATCGCGAGGAGAACGTCGACTACTTCCTCTACGTTGTGATCGCTTCGCTTGGTCTCACGAGTGCGTAGACAACACTCTCCCCTCTCGTTGCTATGCATCACCATGATCTTGCGTGTGCGTAGGAAATTTTTTGAAATTACTACGTTCCCCAACAGCTTTCGCCTGGGCCACCGTGCAAAAGGATGCTCCGACGCTGCGCATTCCGCAACTTACAAGTGGGTCCCGCGGGTCAATCCTACTTCCCCAGGCCGGTCAACTGAGATTTCCTCGCCTGACGCCACGGTTTCCCTCGCTACTAGCCACGCTGGGCCTCTGCCAAGTCCCATCGCGCCTGCAACACCATCATCGCCTCCGCCATTGCCTGCCGAGCCACCACCCATCACACCACCACCACCTACATCGCCACCATCGACCTGCTTAGCCACTTCACCATCTGCTACGTCTCTGGCGCTGCCACCTTCCGAGGCGCTCTCTGCTATGGCAACCTTCGCCCTTGACCCCATGCCTCTTGTGCTGCCGGGGTTCGAGATCATTGATGGTGGTCCGCGGCGGCTGCCGCACACTTTCTACTCTCCTGCTGTGGCTCCGGATCGTCAGCATGAGGAATACGCCATTGCCATCGTCGAACCAGCTCCTCTGCCTGAGGAAGTTGCTATCTTCAGAAACATGGTTAGTGATTTTGTCGTTAACAATCTTGGCCACGCCGTTCCTGATGCAGCCATGGATCCAAGGTGTGGGTCTCTTCCGTTTCCGTAGTCCCGTTGCTAGGCAGGCCCTAGTCGATCACCCACCGTTTGAGCTGGATATTGACAGATTTGTTAGATTTGTGCCGCATGATGAAGGAATCAATTTCAGAGCTGTTCAGGGTTTTCGTAGGGGTTGGGTTATGATTGTTGGGATCCCTCTGGATTATCGGCGCACTCAATATATTGTCGACGCTATCAGTACCTTTGGCCATTTCCACCATTGGCATCAGGATGATCCGTTACTTGTTCGTACCCTGGCGTACGTTTATTTTCCTGCAACGACATTGGTGCCGCGTGATGTGGTATATCGAGAGTTTGCTAATTCTAGTGGTTCTCGCATTTCATGGTCTGCTCCGATTTACATCTTCTCTGCTGATTTTGCCGATATCTTGCCTCCGGACGAAGACCCGATGCCCTTTGATGGCAACCCTCATCCACTCCCTGGGCATCTGCAGTTTAATAACCATAATTGGGTTATGCCTGAGTTTCCTCAGATCGGTTGGGATGAGCTGCCACCTCATCCCCAGGAGCATGAGCCACATCAACACGAGGTTAATCAAGATAACCTTAATGTGCAGCAGGAGATTGTTGAGGAAAACCAAGTGGATGGGAATCAGTCACAGGAATCTATTGTTCTGGAGGTGTCAAATGATTCTGTTAATGATCAGCAACCTGAGGAGAACTTAGCGATTCTGCAGCATCCTGGTGCCCCGATGCAGCCTCCTCTCCATGTTGGGCAAGTCCTCACTGTTTATGGCCTAGTGATTCCGCCAGAGATGAAGTGGCAGCGCTCGTTCTGCAAGTTCATGCTAGCTATTTTTTCTGCTGAGATTCCAAAGTATGTGTTCAAGGCTAATATGTGTTCTCTGCTTCAGCCCAAAAGCACCTGGGATATTTGCTTTGATGGGAACGATGTCAGCTTCTCTCTGTTGCATGCACCTGATCCAACTCCATGCTTTCCTCGTCAGGTTGTACCAGTTAAAAGGCCCGTTGCTCGGGCGTTATGCTTTGATGGCTTTGATGACCTCTCTGAGCCTGTCAGTGAATCCTTCGAATTTTCTGCAATGCCAGAGGTCAGGACCAAACGTGGCCGTAAGCCAAAAGCTGCTAAGGTTTCTAAGGTAGTGGTTGACTCTGAGGTGCGCCGCAGTGCACGTCTAAGTGCATTACGGGATGGATATCATAAATCTCCAAGCACAGGCCTCAAGCAAGGCAAGATTTAGTCCTCCTTCAAGAAGCGTCGAACAAGCTCAGCCAAGCCAGAGGAAAGAATGTCTGTGCCTCCGCCAACACCACTTTCTGATCTTCAGCGTATTGGAGCACGCCTGCGAATTGCGCCTGAGAAGATCTCCAAGGACAAGCTTGAGGCTGATCCTTCTACTTCCACCAGCAGCAAGGATTCTGATGTTTAGCTCCACTGGATCGCATAATGGTTTATGGCGTACCTATTTAAACGCCATCTATCTGTTCCTCTGTTTCCTGTTTAGGATATTTCCTTCCTGTTTAGTGGGTCAGTGTAGGTCACTACATGATCTACTTTTGCTTCTGCTTTCTATTTTGGTTTGTAATGAATCAGACATGGTTTAGAGATTGGAAGGTGTTATGTTGGAACGTGCGTGGTCTTAATTCTGAAGCACGACAATTAGCAGTTAAGCAGAAGATTGATGAAAGTGGTTGTTCGGTTGTCTGTCTGCAAGAAACAAAATGCATGCACATTGATCATAGGTTCATTAGGAAATTCTATCCACGTCGTTTCGATAATTTTTCCTATGTACCTTCGGATGGTGCTTCGGCTGGCATGATTGTTATCTGGAATTCTTCCTTCTTTGAAGGAAATTTAATTGAGGCAAGGCATTTTGGTATCATTATGGAATTCCAATCCAAGCATACTTCTGAAATATGGACTCTTGTGTCAGTTTATGGTCCTTGCCAGGGCCCAACCCGGGATGATTTCGTGCAATGGTTATATAACCTTGATATTAACTGTGATGATAATTGGTTGTTGTTGGGGGATTTCAATTTCATGCGTTCGTTGGAGAACAGAAACCTGCATGGGGGTAATGTCAGTGATATTTTTCTGTTTAATGAAGTTATCGGGCACCTGGGTCTCATTGAGCTGCCAATTAAAGGCCGACAGTTTACTTGGTCGAATATGCAAACTAATCCATTGCTGGCACAGATTGACTGGTTTTTGCTTCTGTTGCATGGACCATTGATCATCCTAACATGCTTGTTTTACCTCTGGCTCGCAGGGCTTCTAATCATGTCCCATGCGTCGTCTCGATTGCTACTGTCATTCCTAAAGCTAAAAAATTTCGCTTTGAGAATTATTGGATTGATTTGCCTGGGTTCTTTGACTGTGTGGCACATGTTTGGAACAAACCTGTGGCAAGACAATCGGCTAACCTAAATATTTCCTCTAAATTCAAAGCGCTAAGGTTTGCGCTCAAGAAATGGCACATGAGTTTGTCGACAATTAAGGCATTAATTGCTGACTGCAACAAGGTAATTCTTTATTTTGATGGACTGGAGGAGATCAGGACTTTATCAAGGCCTGAGTTTAATTTCAGGAGGATTGTGAAATTGCATTTGGAAGATATTCTTCATTGGCAGTATGTTTATTGGAAGCAGCGTTGTACCATACGTAACATAAAAGTTGGCGAGGAAAACTCCAAATTTTCTCATGCCATGGCCATGAAAAGGTATAGGAGAAACACTATCTCATCACTCAGGAATTCTAATGGTGATGTGGTTTCGGATCACCAACAGCTTGCCAGCATGTTTTGGTCAGATCTTAATCAAAGAATGGGTAATGCAAAAGGAATCCACATGGGTTTTGATTTGGACACATTAATTGCAAGAGTTGATGGCCTTCAGGATTTGTCTCGGCCCTTCACTGATTCGGAGGTGGATGCTGTCATTAAGAACATGCCACCTGACCGTGCCCCCGGTCCCGACGGCTTTTCTGGGTTGTTTTTAAAGAGGTGTTGGTCAATCCTCAAGGAGGATTTCATGCAACTTGTCAAGGAGTTCTATGATGGCAAATGTAATTTGGAATGTCTAAATAACTCATTAATTACTCTTATACCAAAGAAGTTAAGCCCTGAAGTTGTCGGTCACTTCCGACCAATCTCTTTGACCAACACATGCTTGAAGTTTTTGACAAAGCTGCTTGCTAGCCGTCTTCAGAAAGTGATTCTGCGATGCATTCACCGCAATCAATATGGTTTTCTTCGATGTCGTTCCATCCAAGACTGCTTAGCCTGGTGTTTCGAGTATATACACCAATGCAAAGCCTCCAAGCGTCCCATCGTTCTACTCAAGCTGGATTTCATGAAAGCCTCTGATACAATTGAGCATGATCTAATTCTCAAAATTTTGCAATGCAAGGGTTTTGATTCCAGGTGGACTGGGTGGATCAATTCTATTTTGTCAACGGGATCTTCTTCGGTGCTTCTCAACGGCGTGACAGGGAAGCATTTTGTTTGTAGAATGGGAGTGCGCCAAGGTGACCCTCTATCACCGTTGCTCTTTGTGATTGCAGTGGAGTTATTGCAGTCTGTTGTCAATGAGATGTGCACTAGGAACATCCTTTCTCTGCCAATCCCAACCAACTCCAATGATTACCCTATAGTGCAGTACGCCGACGACACTTTAATTGTACTGCCTGTGGTTGATGATCAGCTCATTGCTTTCAAGGAAATGCTTGTAACTTTCGCGGAGTCAACTGGTTTGCGAGTTAATTTTAGCAAATCTTCACTCATTCCCATAAACATGAGTGATGAAGAAGGTGCTAGAGTGGCCTCTTTGCTGGGTTGTGACGTCGGCACGATGCCTTTCACATATCTTGGTTTGCCCATGGGAACTTCTAGGCCCACTATCTATGAGCTGATGCCTCTGGTGGATCGCATCGAGCGCCGTTTATCTGCCTCTTCATGCTTGCTTAACCAAGGATGCCGACTGCAACTTGTTCAGTCCGTGTTGTGCTCCATGCCAATATATTTTCTGTGCACTTTATCTCTACCAAAGGGCATTATACAGCAGCTAGAGAGGATCATGAGGCAGTCCTGTGGAGGGGTAACACGGATAACCCACGCCAATCTTTGGCTGCTTGGGATCTAGTCTGTCGTCCTAAGGATTTTGGAGGTTTGGGTGTTCTCAACTTGACAATCCAAAATAAAGCTTTGCTTATTAAGTATCTTTTCAAGTTTTTCAACAAAATGGACGTGCCTTGGGTATCTCTAATCTGGGACACCTATCATGCATCATCACCACCCCAAAGCACCAGGGTCTGTGGTTCATTTTGGTGGCATGATATTATGCAGTTATTCCCAAAATTCTCCAATCTAGCGGTTCCTCAAGTTCATGCTGGTCATACGGTTCTTTTTTGGCTTGATCATTGGCAGCTGGGAAATCATGCTGTCTTGTTGCAGGACTCTTTCCCAAGGCTCCACTCCTTTGCTGTGGACAATGCAATCACAGTAAAAGAGTTCCTGTTGCGGACTAACATCTTGGCCGGATCACTTTCATCTGCCTCTATCACAGGAGGCATTTTCTGCGCTCACACAATTACAAGCCCTCCTGCCTTCGATCAATTTGAATGGTGAGATCAAGGATGTTTGGAAGTGGCCTTCCAAATCTGGTGATTACATGGCAAAGATATACTATGATTTTTGCTTCTCACATCTGGTGGTAGATCCTATTTTCAAGTGGATTTGGAAGAGTGCATGCATGCTAAAGATAAAAGTTTTTGGTTGGCTTCTGTTAATGGATCGTTTGACCACCAGAGATATGATGCAACGAAGGCAATGGAACATTCAGGATGATACTTGTGTGCTTTGCAATCTTGCTCAACATGATGATCGGGTTCACCTTTTCTTTGCTTGCAATTATAGCCAAAGGGTTTGCAACTATCTTGGGATTTCTTGGACCGCGCAACCAAACCAAACCACATATGATATGGCTCAAGCAGCTAGGAAGGATTTTGGACACTCTTTCTTCTCTGAGGTGGTTTTCACTGCTACTTGGAATATTTGGACACAAAGGAATGGGAAAATTTTCAGCAATGAACAACCTTCTTTTAGAGCTTGGAGAAGAAACTTTATACATGACATCTCTCTTCTGGATTAGATGTAAATATAAGGATAGTTTTCTTTCTTGGATAGCCGACCTTACATAGTTTTTCTTTTGTATGTTTTTTCTCCTTTCTTGTAAGTTTGTATAGTTGTAACTAATACTCTTTTATTTATTTAATAAAGGACTATGAGGCTGTTGCCTTGCAGTAAATAGTCAAAAAAAACTTCTTGGTTTTGCCGCTAAAGGAAATCTTATTGAGCTTGATGCAAATGCTGGCTATGAAATCTTGGAAGGAATTTTGGGAATTCCTCCTAAAAAGAAGGGGTTTTCCTTTACCCATGAGGGAGTTTAAATGTTGGACAAACTTGGCGATTTACATAAACATATGGTCGAAATACAGAAATATAATGAACCCCTCAAGAACCTCAATGGTAGTATCAATCGCATGAATACTTTGATTACTCTTTGCAACAAGCGATTGGATATTTTGGATCTTAAGATGGTTTATTTTCCGGAGAATTTAGGGAAGCGTAAAGAGCCTCCCGGGTTTGAGAAAACCCTTAAAAAGTTGCTAAAACTTCGGATGACAAAACTTACATCCTTGCTTTATGCCTAGCTAAGGGCGTAAAACTATAGCGCTTGTTGGGAGGCAACCCAATGAATAAAATTTATTTTTGCTTTTGGCTTTCTGTTCTTGAGTGTTAGCACAATTATGCTACTGTTATGATTCTGTTTTTTTGTTTTAATTAGTGTTTGTGCCAAGTAAAGCCTTTAGGATCTTCCGGGGTGATAGTTGTTTGATCTTGCTGAAAAAGACAGAAACTTTGTGCTCACGAAAATAATTATCATAAATCACACAAAAGAGATTTTTCTATAATTATTTTTGAAGAATATTAATATACAAATTATGCTGGTCTTCCTAATTTGGTAGAATTTTTGGAGTTACATAATTATTTGAAAGTTCCAGATTACTACAGACTATTCTGTTTTGACAGATTCTGATTTCTTTTGTTGTGTGCTTATTTTGATGCCTCTATGGTTTTCTTTGATGAGTTTTTGCCATAGAAAAGTTGGAATATATTAGAATAATATAAAAACAAAATAAGAATTGGTTTGACACATCACTTATAGTAGTGGTTTGCTTTCTTTTACTAACGGATCTCACAAGGGTTTTGTTGAGTTTTGTGTGATTGAAGTTTTCAAGTTTTGGGTTATCTTACGATGGAGGAAAGAAAGATGGAAGAGCCTAAGCTTGGGGATGCCCCGGCATCCCAAGATATTATCCAAGAATGAGCAACCAACTAAGCTTGGGGATGCCCCTGAGTGGCATCCCCTCTTTGTTCTAACGACCATCGGTATTTTACTCGAGACTATATTTTTATTCGTCACATGATATGTGTTTTGCTTGGAGCGTCTTGTATGATATGTGTCTTTGCTTGTTTTATTTTGTATTTTAAGTCATCAATACTTGCTGAACACACCCATTTGAGAGAGCCAAAATTATGCTATGACTTGTTAGAATTGCTCTCCATGCTTCACTTAAATTTTTATGAGCAATGGACTTGCTCTAGTGCATCACTTATATCTTTTTCAGCACGGTGTGCTTAGTACTTTTGAAGAAATGCTCTCTTGCTTCACTTAGATTTATTTGAGAGTTAGTAAAAATTTTAAGAAATTCTCTCTTGCTTCACTTAAATTATTTTGATAGAAAGAAAACATGTTATGCTCGTGATCTTCACTTATATTTGTTTGAGGTTATGAAAAGCAACACATGAAAATTAGTTCCAAAGTGATAGATATCCAAGAAGGAAAAAGAAAGAAAAAAATATGTCATGAAGATCATCTATTTATATATAAAAAGTGCTTGACGGGTTAATCAGGAAAAAGATAAATAAGCTAGAAATTACCATAATAATTAGTAACATCTGGTCGTTGATTTGGTGGACCCATTATTTAAAAGAAGTAATTAATGGATTAGATCTAAGATCTCTCAAAAGGAAAAAAAAAAGAAGAAAAAAGCAGCTGCTATCCTTAGCGCATACGTGCGGCTCAATCTTGCCAACGTTTTGGAATAGAAGTCACGTACACAGCCATCATTGGCACGTCCCTTAAGAAATAGATGCTGAAAAAAAACTATGTCTAAAAAGACAAACTACATAAAGTTGCATGGCCTAAAAAATCTATAAGATGGATCACACCTAAAAAGCGTACGTGAGCAACCAGCTATATAGGATCGACCATGGCCTAAAAAAGCTTATGAAAAGAAATCTCCACCATGGGATTGGTGATCAGCTCTCCTAATTCCCTTAGCCTGCTGATACATGCGGCTGTGGCCTTCTAAGCCCTCCCCGGTTTCTCCTCCTAGCCAGCACAATGACATCTCCAGAACTTGCTCCCCAAGATTCAATGGTGTGTCCCTACCTTGATCGTCATCTACCATTGTGCAGTCGCGTCTGTGCCCTTGCTGACACCACCGCCGATTTTCTATCCTTCCCAAGATAGACGTACTGCCTGCCTCCTTCCATCTACGTAAAGTTCTTTCATAGCTCGAGCTCCACAACACCTTCTATCTGGACCCTCAGTTTGCCTTGTGATATGTGCAGTTCAGGCCATGCATCTGTTCGCTGTTTTATCATTAGGAGGAAATGTCCTGTCTACGTAAAAAGTAACACAAAGCACGAGCACCTGCTGGAGCGGCTTGTTTGTTTGTCGTATGCTAGGTTCCGGCACTAGCCTGCCACAGCTGGTTGCTTTGCCCTGTTTGCCAGCGATTAAAAAAGGATGGAACGGTGCATCATTCCGCAGGTGACCCGGCAGACAGAAATAAAGAGACAAATCCTAGAGAAAAAAATGTAGTAGGTTTTTGAGTGATTGAGAGAAGCTGTGTGGGCATTCCACAAGAAAAAAAAATACTGTGAGAAAGAACTTTTGAAAATAAAATACTGTGAGAAAGAACGAAAATCCAAATCTGAGCCCGAGCTCATCTGCACCTGCGCTCACCAAAAAAATCAAAATAAATACTAAAAAAATTCAAAAAATTCCAAAAAAAATTGGGGTGGTGGACAATTTGATGCGTGAGGTGCGCCTCAATTTTCAAAACATTTAGACTTATGTGCAGCTCTCAGCAAAAAAGACAAATCGGAGGTCTGTAAAAATGTATACTGTTCATATACTGTTTTGGTCTGATTTGTCTTTTTTGCTGAGAGCTGCACATAAGTCCAAATGTTTTGAAAATTGGGGCGCACCTCACGCATCAAATTGTCCACCACCTCAATTTTTTTCGGAATTTTTTGAATTTTTCTGAATTTTTTACGAATTTTTTTTAAACGGGTGCAGATGCACCCGGGCACCGAAACGCCGCACTCGAGAAAGAACACTTTTTCTAAAAGAGAGATGGCGTTTGTGTTAGTGAGCTTTTTTTTACATAAATGAGAGACACGATTTGTCAAGAGAAAAGTCTTTGCTCTGGAACTGAGCGAGAGACTGTATGCATGCAGATTTTATTTGCATGTAAAGAATCTTTGTGCATGAGAGAGAGGTGTTGTCAGAATTTCACGTGGGTGTGGTGTTGGACAGAGAGAGGCACGGCCGGTCACAGGAATGAGAATCAAGCACTAATTTCACTGACACCGCTGCAGTTTTTTAACACTATGCACATATCCCTATGCAGTGGATGACATACTGAACGGTCAAGATATAGGGTACCATGAAGCTCCAGCTACAAAAAACTGCACTCTTCCATCTATTATCTCCTAGGGCATCCCCATTGATTTTCAGATTTAGCAAATTAGTATTGTTTACCAGGCATGGAAACCAACCTTCAAAACTAATTCCGATCTGTATGTATTTCAATACTATTGTTCCAAGCTTTCAGTGAGTGTTTTTTGGATCCTATTCAATTGGCATATCCTCTACCTCAGGTGATTACGGTGTACTATTTTTTTCTCAGGGTTAATTTCCTTTCTTGCAGGTTCAATATTGTCTTCTGCACAAGCTGATTACAAGATGTCCTTCGTTCAACTTTACTTTCTTTTTATTATTACAGCTTGGCAAAATCCCCACTCAAGAAAAGACTTTGTTTTACTAGGGTGCAATTTGGTTTTGTTGGAGAAATGTATGCAATAGTTTTAATTTCTTTGATGTTGCACCGACTATGTGATAAAGCCTACTGATTATTAGTAAGGCATTTTGTGGTACCGAACTATATATGTCTGAAGGAACACGATGTGATCATCATCAGGCTGGTGTGATAGATGGCAAGAGAATGTGGTATGTACTGTTGCGTACATGTGCTTTAATAAAGTGTATTGGCTGCATGCTTAGATACACGAATAAGAAAAATGAAGGGTTTTTTAGTTTCTATGTGCTTCAAGATTTTAGAAGCTTTTACAGACATTGATTTTCCTTCCGCTAGAGAAGCGGGTGCCACTTGAACATAAGAACAAAGGGAAGTTAAAGGGTTAGAGGTGATGTTCTTCCTTGTCTGTTTCTATAGTATGACAATACATTCAAACTAATCTGCCAACTATATGTACTTATATTAAATTGATGATTAGCACAAGAAAATGATACAAGCGAGTAAGTACTGCATAGATCTATGGAGTTTTTCCGTGTGTTATTATCTTTCTATAGCATTTAGAATGAGAAAATAATTCAATCAATATTAGTTTGTACGGTTCCGTAGATTGCAGGGAAAGTTTTTAGCTACTAGCAAATCATGTGTTTTCAAAGACGGCTACTAACCTAGAATGGACATTTGGGTCGTATCTGCAGTTGTTGTATGCGGAACACATGGATGCCAGATGAACCAAATATGCAAAACCAAGCAATGGAGTGATGTTTTTCTTCTACATTACCAGATCTTCTTTTCTTAATAGTACTTCTATTTAGTTAGGGCATATCGAAGTCTTTTTCTATCAATTTTATGCTGACAAGTAGATGTCCCTGTGTTGCAGTAAACATTCCTGCTATAGGTATATGCACTCAACATCTTCATGGAAGCGTCCCATTAGAATCTCTAGATTAATAAAAAAATTGACGCCCCAAAATTATTTTATTGACCATTTGCCTGTTTAGATGATTTTGATCGAATAAGGAGGTGACATCAGAACCATGTAGTGATTTAGTCCATCCATACTTTCCTCTTCTTTTATTTATGGGTTAAGATATGAGTTTTCGCTGATCGTTCAGCCGCTGTCCGTGCCCGGCCATGGCACCGACAGTAGACGTTAGTATTTGTGATGTACAAGCGACGAACTCACAAGGCTTCACATTGATACGTTGATTAAGGTACTATTTTTATTAGACCTAAAAGACTTCCGTTCTATATTTTGTAGGGTGGCTTCCTGATGTATGGGATGGAACTGGCACAGTTTGGTTTACATGCAGGTTGCCTTAATGGTAGCGGTGGAAACATAAAAAGACGGAATGCTACGGTGCACACAAAACGGAAGTTATAAACATCGCTGCTAGATGTAGCCATGAACGTGTATATTTCGGTCTCAACTACTCCCTCCATTCCTAAATATTTGTCTTTCTAGAGATTTTCTAGAGATTTGAACAAGTGACTACATACGGAGCAAAATGAGTGAATCTACACTCTAAAATGTGTCTATATACATCTATGTGATAGTTCATTTGAAATCCTAAAAAGTCAAATATTTAGGAACGGAGGGAGTATAAATCAAAGTGAAATATATAATCCTAAAAAGATATATTGAGTCGATTACTCCTGTACAAAGTAAATAAGGGCATCCTACATTTCGGTATCACTAAATAGCAAATGATCAGTCAAAGTATCAGTTTGCTTCATATACATTGTTTCATAAACTATTTACCATCAGTAAATGCTCTAAAGCTTAGTTTTAACTTCCGTGAACTAATTAACAAAATATGTTTAATATAAACTCAAATAGATTTAAAACGTTAATTAGGTGTTCTGTCATGCTGAATAAAATCATGAAATTGGTTTGTTATTTTATTAAGGGGGTAATAATAACACTAATATAACATAACATGGAAAATATATTTCTTCTTACTCCATGTAGAACTGTGAAAAAGAGTACAATACATGTATCTCTTACCACATGCCAATTTTCTTTACAAAAAATTGGAAATTAATTAAGTTGTTGCCTGTGCATTTGCGCGGGCCCCTGTGCTAACATCAACGCACCTGCAACTCAAAAAAAGACTAGGAGATGAACAACCCAACTAGGACTTTAGATGCTATACTTACATTAACTCGAATTCTTTCATAAAGGGTTGACTTTTTTGCAACAATAATCATCATTATAAAAACCGTATGGACTTGCTACATATAAGAAATTTGAATCATTAAATAAAAGTAGATAACTAAATGACCCAAGGGTTGATTGCACAAAAACTATGCGACAAAAGGGTCAAAAGTTCTTGCCCGCGCGTAGAGCGGGCCACTTTGCTAGTTGGACAAAATAAACTTGATTCTTCGTAATAGTTTGGAGATATGATGATGTGATATGTGAGTCATGTTGGTGAGTAACTGTGCTCTAGTAAGAATATTGGTGTTAAGGTTTGTGATTCCCTATGCATGCACGTAAGTCAATAATCATGCAATGAAAATTATATCCTACTTGTGGTGCATTATTCGGTGTTAATTATGTTTAATGCTTGCTTATGAGATTATTCGTTTCTTGGTTGGCCACTTCTCAATCTTTTTGCTAGCCTTCATTTTGCGCCAAGTATGACCTCTACTTGTGCACCCAAAATACTTTAAACCACTTTTGCCACATGAGTCCACTATATCTACCTATATGCGGTATTCTTTTGCTGTTCTAAGCAAATTTGCATGTGCCATCTCTAATTTTTAAAATGAACTTCTCTTCTGTGTGTTAGTTTCGCTCGCGGAATGGTAAAGGGTAGCTAATATTTTCCATGCTAGATGTGTTATTCTCATGTTGAGTGTTTATTCAGTTGTCATTGCACGAGAGTAAGGCAAAGGTATTAGGGATGCCCAGTCCCGAAATGCAAAATTGAATTTACTTTATGTTGTCAAATAATAAATTCCTTGGGAAGTGTTGGTATGGAGGGCACCCGTGGATACGGTTAGCCATGGAAAGTGAAAGTTATGGTGGAAAAAGTAATAAACTTTATTTTCTGTGTGGGAACCGCCTATGATATATCTAGCATGAAAAGTGTTGGGATGCTCCAAGTCGTTTTTGTTGGTGGGATGGATACACCTCCCAAAATGTTTTTATCTCTAATTTGAGCTCTAGCACCTCCACAAATCACTACTTCCCTCCGTGAAGGGCCTTTCTTTTACTTTATGCAATTTTTATTTTTGAAATTGAGTCTCCATCCTCTCTTATAAAAGCACAAACTAGGGGACAATATGATCATACTTAAGTATTGGGTGTAGCTAATATTCGAGTGTGTTTCATGAAATGGATCAACGTTTGAGCATGATGGGCTAGGGACACTGCAAAAAAAGACACATCCGTGACATTTTGGGCCGAACGAAAAAAAATTTGTCATACTTATGACACTTCTATGATGATAATTGTGACAAAACCCGTTATCATCATAGATGAGGTGGGCTCCTACTTCTATGACAAAAAATCATGACAGAAAATGGGCTTTTCGTCCTGGGCGGGCCGGAGACGCATCTGCATGACATTCTTTGGGTCGTCCATGATGGAAAAACCAGTGGTAGAAGCAATGGTGAGGAAAATTTCGAGGAGTTCCCGGTTATGGTGGGTGGTCGGGGGCCGAGCCATGCACATTTCTCTCGTACACGTACGCGCGTGTGTGCGAGGCGTTGGGCTCTAACTGAACCCGAGCGAGGCGTTGGGCTCTAACTGAACCTGAGGGATTGCCCTAGCTACGTTACTGAACCCAAGTGATTCCTTGGCTACTGCTGCTAACTGAAGCCGATCGACCCCTGCTGTCTCCATCCCTTGATTAAAAGTGAGCGTTGTTGGGGGGGTGGGGGTTGGATGAATAGTTCCTGGTGGGGGTTGGATGAACAGGACCCTGTGGTGCTGCCGTTGGATGGACATGACCCTGATCGATCGAGCCGGTTGGGCGTGGTTGAACAGGACCCCGTGGAGGGCTGGATGAACACGACCCTGTGGAGGGAAGGTTGCATAGTACCCGGTGGAGGGCTGGTTGAACAGTAATCGGTGGAGGGATGGATGAACAGGAGCCCGTGGAGGGGTGGTTGAACAGGACCCCGTGGAGTGGGCTGGTTGAACAATAGCCGGTGGAGGAGCGCGCGGTGGAGGCTAGATGAATAGGAGCCCGTGGACGAACAGTCATAGGTGGAGGCTAGAGGAGGTCGACGGTGGATGAAGAGTAGCCCGTGGAGGCTGGAGGAGGTCGACAGTGGAGATGAACAGTATCCCGTGGAGTCCCGTTTTGTGGTACGCCACACCCCTCCTGATGAACAGGACCCTCGTTTCAATCATAGCGCTCCAACACAGATCTGTTTCCTCCGTTTTGCAGTACGCCACACCCCTCCTGATCAACAGGACCGCGTTTTGACCATAGGAGGTCCAACAGAAGTCCGTTTCCTCTGTTTTGCGGTACCCCAGACCCCTCCCGATGAACAGGATCCCGTTTTGAACATGGTTGGTCGAACATAAGGCCGTTTTCCTCTGTTCTGTGGTACACCATGCCTCGTTTCTATCAGCTATTCCTTCCAAGCCGGTTGGGTCCCACGCGTTCCGTTGCCTCCCAATGAACACGACGCATTCTGTTGCCTCCCCATCAACACGAAGACGACGCAATTTCTCCGTTCTGACCCAGCCATGTACACGAGCCCTCACTACTAGGGTAAAACTTATACACAGAATGTTACCAGTAGCGTTGTACAAAATAAAACGCTACTGCTACTTAGTAGCAGCGCGCGTAAATAAACCGCGCTGCTGCTATGTTTGAACTGGGCGCACATGGCTAGCCCAACCTAGCGATAGCGCGATATCTTGCCCAGCGCTCTCAAGCTCTCCTTAGCTGTAGCGGCTTACGTGTAAGGCGCTGCTATGAAAATAAAATAAAGTGAAAAACAAGTAGAAAAGTAAATGAAAATGAAAGAAATAGAAAAGGAGAAAGGAAAAAAATAAAATGTAAATAAAAATAAAAGAAAAAGGAAAAAGGAGAAAGGAATAACGATGGCGATTTGGAAACACGTCAGTAGCTAACAAGCTATAGCTCGTTAGGAAGCAGCTACTGCTTCGTTCATAAACAATGCCCCCCCCCCCCAGCCACCACACTTCTTCCCAAATCCCTCGCCCTGCTTGCCGTCTCCCCAATTCGCCGGCGCCCACTTAGCCATACCGTCTCCTGCCGGCGTGGGCCTTAACCTCACCGTCTCCCCCCGAGGCCGCCGTCATCCTCACCGCCGCCGCCCGAGGCCGCCCTCGACGTCACCGTCGGCGCCCTCCACCTCACCGCCGCCGAACCCGCCCAGGACCACCGTTGCCCGTGCCCGAGCCCGCCCTTTCCGCCCCTGCCTCCGTCACCGAGCACCTCCCCGACACCGTCTCTCCCCTCTCTGTAAGTCCCCCACCCCTCCCCCCGACTCTTCTCTCTCTGCATTTTAGAGAAAAAATTAGTAGAGGAAAAGTTTGTTTATAGTAAAAAAATTAGTTTAGAGCAAAAAAATTTGTTTACAACAAAAGTTAGTTAGGGCAGTAGGATTTAATTAGGGTAGATGCTGCTTGTATAGTATATAGTGATACTAGTAGATGTTAATTAGGTTAGGGCAATAGTGGTACTAGTAGATGTTAATTAGATGTTTTTCAGTTAGGGCACTAGAGTTTTGCTAGGTTAATTAGGTTAGTAGTGCTGCTAGTAGTAGTGGTACAGTACATTAATTAGGTGATGTTAAATGAATAACCTAAATGAATGAAATTAGTAATTAACTGAATTTTTTTTCCTTTCATCATTATAGAGCACTAAAGTTAACTGAATTTTGTTCTATTAGTAGTTAAATGAATTTTCTTCTACACTTTGTTTTTGAATTAGCTTGTGAAATTTGGACATGTGGTTGCTCATGTATATTTGGACATGTGTTGCGGTGTCGAAGAGGGATATTTGAACACTGTTTCCAGGGAATGATGCTGAGTGGCCTATGTTTTGCCGGAATGTTGATTCATTTCTGTTCCGGCAAATTTCAGGTTCTCGATTTGTCCACTTTTTAGCAAAGGTCATGCCGAAATTTTCCGTGAATTTCGGCATGACTTGTGCTACAAACTAGGACATATCGAGTGCCCGGGATTTGCCGCACCAGGAAGGAGTCAACATTCCTGCAAAACAATAGGACTTTTTATGTCATTATTCATTTTATTAGGTCTAAAATTAATTGACTAGATTTAATCATAGGAAACATGGCTAGCAATGATGAAGGACAGGGTTCTGGTGATTGCAACGACGTCTCTTGGGCGGCGGGCAATTTTTAGCCTTACCGACGATCAACTGATGTTGTTGCTGGGCCCACCGGTGGCATCGGGGACTGAGACCGACACGCAGACCGGTGCTGAGACTAAGACCGGCACTGAGACTCAGACCGGCATCGAGACCGGCGCTGAGACTGAGACCGGTGCTGCCTCGGGGAGCGGAGCCGATGTAGAACCGAAAGCAAAGAGGCAACGGCTTCCTAACAAACTCAGGACTACTAGAATGGTGGTCACGGAGGTGGACGACGGCATTTTTGATCCAAAGGAGCCCGAGGAAGCGCGTCGATGCTACGGCAATCAAATAGGATGCATCGTACGGACAACCTCCACCATCAACGATGAGAAACTACAGAAGATAGAAAATATGAGGAGCTCCCTCCTACAGAAGTTTCACCAGATATTCTTGTTCCCGGGCTGGAATGAGAAGGATTATGAAGATCTAGACGAGGACCCGGCAACGAAGAAGATAAACAAACACGCCATCACCAAGTTTAGCGACGTGTTGGCCGCCTGGAAAACTCGAGTGAAAGCAAGGATCATCGACAAGAAGGAACCCTACTCCGAGATTGTAAAGGATAATCCGACAATCACGGAAGAGCAGTTTCAAATATTCAAGGAGGCTTGCGAGGCCGAAGCTGCCAAAAAAAGTCTAAGTACATGAAGGGGCTTCAAGAGAGGAACATTGGGAGCCACCACCTCGGAAGCCGTGGTTACGACGGAAAGAGGTCCAAATGGGCCAAGGAGGATGTGGAAGCTGCGAGTCTGGGCATCCCAGACCCCCTGGCGGATTTCATCGTCCCACATGAGCGTGACGTCCTGAGGGCCCAACACCATTGGGACCCAGTGAAGAAGGTTTACGAGACAACACCGGTCATTACGGAGTTCATGAGACTGCTGGTAATTTTAGTTTCTGATCAATTCGACTGCACACGTTAGTCATATTTGTAAATGATCCTTGTGCCTTTTGCAGAGAGAGCAGCACGGATTGCGGCGGCGACTTCGCCGTCGAGGCATTGGCGAGGCCAAGTGGGACACTCCATTCAACTGGGCGTTGAACATATTGAAACGACAACCGGTCGATACTCGACCGTCGTATGGACGCGTGCACGGTGTCGGAGACGGCGCCATGTGGAAGAAGTACTACCATGAGACCACGGAGGAGAGAAAGGAAAGACAGAGGTTAACTGAAGAAAACATCGACAATAAGGTTGAGATTGCGGTTGAGAAGAAATTATCTAAGACAGCCGCAACAGCGGTAGCTGCCGCAAAACAGGTGGTTGCAGATTTAATTTGTCTACTTCCTTGGTGACAGGCGTTTTCACCTGGACAAGGCAAAATCCAGAAAAAAATGCACAGGACTTTCCCCTTGCTGACGGGAGCAGATCGACTATCGTTGCACCAGCACTTGCTCCCTTGCACGGCTCCCTTTTGGCTCCCGCACATGCTCCTGCACGGCTCCCTTGACCGGCTCCCTTTGCTCCCCGCACGGCTCCGCACCTTCTCCCTCACCGACTCCCGACTGGGCGTGCTCGGTGGTGCCTCATCTTTAGTGAGCACGACGCCCTCACTTCAGGTATCTGTCACACCGCCCCTTCAATATAAATGTATAATCTCCCGTTTTCGTTGCCTTTCGGATGTCTCACGTTGTAGACTTTTCTTTGCAGGCCGACGAAACCCCGTGCACCATATTGTACACCATCGGCGACCAGAAGGTGGACGTGGGGAAGGTGATAATAATGGAGCCGAAGGAACCATTGTTCCACAGCCGGCCGATCCCCCCGAACGTCTTCAAGGTTTCCGTGGCCAGTGTCAAACCGGGCCATGAGAATTTGCCTCCTCTAATACTACTGGGGGATGACGACGAGACCTCATGGCGGCTTGGTGATTGTTGTAATGGGTGGGTCCTATTGTGGCCAAAGAGTCTGCTTTGTCTGGAGGCGGCCGGGAGCACACCCACGAGCACGCAGCCTCAGCAAGGTATGAACATCAACACCCCACCTACCCAATTAGCGTAGGGTGTCGGGTTGGGTGATAGCGGACGGGGTAAGGAGGAGGCTCCATTAGTCGCTGATGACGTCGCCATGGATGAGGATGAGGATGATGATGGCGCTGAACAGTATGTCTATACTAGCGCCTCCTCAGGGTTTGAGCGTCATGAATCGGTGCCTGAATTACCGTCTCAACGTATTATGGACGACCTTTTGGTAGTAAAGAAGTCTAGGAAGAGAGCGAGGAAAGGCAAAAAGGCTGATTCTATGATCCAGCCACCTCAGTAGCCTCGGCTTCAGGACCGTATAGATATCCCCGATGCGGATAAATGGCATATCCCCGGTCAACCAATCCTACCCGCAACAACGCTATGGGCCAGATTCGGCAATCTAAGGAGACTTCATGACGATGTGCCGTGGGTAGAGAAAGGCCTCATCGCCAGAGAGACAAACCCAGGCAGGAAGGCTCCATTGTATATAGTGGAGCGCACTACCTTTTTCTCCATAAAAATCATTTTAAATTCTGTGTACGTGCCATTGAGGGATATAACTTAGTTATATTTAAAAATAGCACGCTAACGCATCAAGTCAAACTTTGTTTCGTGCACACGTGGTACACGACCTCAATAGGTAAACAACCACTGCACACATTCAAATTAGCATGTGGTCAGCCATTTCGTATAGAAATGAGCTCCACCGTGTACCCGCGCGGGTGTGGCTGGGCACAAAGCTTGAGTACATGCACCTATTCTCTTCTTGTGTACATACACCACCTACGTGGGGTTGTGTGAGAGAGATACAAACATACAGATATATATTGTGTGGGTTCGTGAGTGTTTTTTTTGGGGGGGGCAATCAAAAAAAATGTAACATATGCAATGTGTGTGAAATAGAGTCCTGTATATATCATATATATAGAGGGGGCGATCCACGAGAAGAGAGTGGAGATATCATTGGCTTCAGGTATCCATAGAATCGAATAAAGAGATGATGATGTGTGTGTGTGCACATGCGAAGTCGATAAAAAGTGCCATCGAATTTGTGTGTGCCCACGTCAAAGATATAGAGTGGTTGGCCTACTGGAACGTGAGAGGGGACAGGTGCAGTTTATCTCTATGGCATGGATACCTACCTACAGCTCTCGACTATCGGTGTGTGGTGGGGGAGGCCTAATTAACTATAGAGGCACGATGGCTGGTATATGTGTGGAGGAGGAGAGAGGCCTACCTCATGTGTTAAGGGAGATCGATCAGCATCCATGCATATGTGTAGGAGAGGAATAAGGTTGGGAGAGAGATAGAGCTAGAGTGTTGGAGGGGATGGTAGTGGAGTTGCTTCTAACAAACGGTGGGAGAGGCTTGCTAGACAAATGGAGGGCACGCCTGCAACATCAATAAGAGAGGGGATGGTTGCCTGTCTATGCACGTGCGTGTGAGAGGCGGGTCAGGAGGCATGCACGAATGATGAGGAGGGACGATATGGCTATGGTAAGAAAACGTAACTACATAGGAAGATCAATCGTCCTTTGTTAGATAAAGGAGAGACATAACTAGTGAGGTACGTCGATCAATTGGTGGGGAGAAAATAGTTAAAGTCGACCTAGGTATATGTTGGGAGATCGGTATACATGCATGTATGTGTTAGAAGAAAATAAGGCATGGGGAGAAGGATAGAGAGAGAGGGATGCATCTAGGAGGTGGTGCCAGAGGCATACTATATCAAGGGGGAAGGAGTGTGCGAGTACGAGATTGATGAAAAGAGTGGTGTGAGTGAGGCATGGATGGTGATAAGAGAAGACGGGAAGCTTGTGTTTGTGATATGCACACCTGGCTAGAGAGGCATATCGATCGATGTGTGCCGTAAAGAAGGAGCTGGGAGGCCTACACACACCATGGGTGCATGACCTAAAGTGAAAGACGAATTTGCGCGATGGAGCTAGAGAATGCCGCGGGAGGGTGATAGGGATGCGGGCGTGTGCATGCACGAGAGAAAGTTAGCGCTAGCTACAAAGATAAGAGGATTGTTTGGGTTTAAAAGACGAATAGAGATCATAATTCATTATAAAAAGAGCATTCAGATATTTGAAAATTTATCATAGTGTTTTAAACCGACGCATGTGTGAATATATATATCGGTGATATACATGGTGTGGTTATGAACATGGTATACTACATATAATATATTTTATCTCTACTCTTATAAAAAAACAGAGTTGTTGATGATCGTGTGCTTGCCATCGTGCAATATAGGCCGTTCAATTTATATCTGATGGACAAGAAGGAAACTATGTCAATTTTTTAAAAAGATACCCACACTGTCGGGGATATACCCCGCGGTATAAACCGCCGAATGTATGACCCGACTAGAGCTTGGCGATTCACGGGTAACCTGCCCGATCTTGGCAGTTCATTAGTAAACTGGCGGGCGGGTCAAATGGATGACGGGGCCGAACGCCCAGAAGGCCGGTTCACGTTTATGGTGGGCCAGTTTATGAGGAAAGACACAAGGAGTTTTCCCTTAAAGGGGCAGACTAGGATTCCACTTGTTATAGAATAGTCCAAGTCGTACTAGGACTCCATATGTAACCCGCCGCTCCAACTTATATAAGGAGGGGCAGGGCACCCCAAGAGGGACAGGTAAGAAGCAAGACAATCTCTAGGGCTAGACACAAAGAGATGGCTTACCGGCGACTCCCTCATGATCACAACGAGACCTAGCCACAAACAACATGTAGGGTTATTACCGAATGATGTTTCCCGGGGCCTGAAGCTGTGTAAATCCTTGTCTTATGTGTTGACCTCCGTGCGTCTCTCGATTCTGCTCAACCCCTCTCAAGCTACCACATAGATGCGTTGGCCTCACGACTGAGTCCTCACACTAGGACATCTGCCGTGACAATTCCACGACAGTTGACGCCCACTGTGGGGCCCGCGCACGGTGGTGTTGAGTTCTTGAAGGGATCTTTTCTAGGGTTCAAGAAGATCGTAATTGGTCAGCTGACAAAGAATGAACGTGGAAGAATTCAGATCAACTATGAGTTCATCTATCAAGATTGGAGATGTATTCAACGACGACGTATATGAGTTTGAGTTCAAAGGAATTTAGGGTTCGGCGTTTTTTTTATATATCGCCGATGCAACGCGATCCGTCGAATCCGGATGGAAGATCGATTTTTGCGGCTATGGTCGCGTATCACCGAGGTCAACAGGAATTGCGCTGCTCCTGCGTCAACCCGAGCGTGTGTGGAAAAGGGTCAAATCACGAGTACTACTCCGCTGCTACCGTTCGTATAATGGGTCCACCAGGTACTTGAGTACTATCCACGTGCAAACTCAGAGTTTGGGAAGGAGTAATCTGTACATCAAGGTCCAGATTCGTTTTTAATGATTCCTTTGATCAAGCCAGCCACGAGTACTAGTATGTGAATCTACTAGTAGTATTTTTTGAGTTTTTCAAAGGGAAGAAGACCACGATGCGGATTCTGCTCCATTGCCAAGTCGCCCGCGGTCGCGGCCATGCCTCCATAGCTCGTCTCTGCCGTTACGGCTTTGAGCACCGATCCGCCGAGACCGAGCCACCTCGCTCCGCCTCCAGCTTGTCTTCGCTGCGCCTACAAACCGCCGTTGTTCTGTGCTAACTCGCCCCCGCCTCAGTCCGGTCCGGCCTCCGCCACTCGAGGCCTCTCCTTGCCGCCCGTTCGCCGGCAGGCCCCCGTGGCCAAATACCTCGAGTTGAGCCGCCGGTTGCAGTCGTTGCCTCCGCTTCATCAAATCCAAGGCCGTGTTTCACTGCGAAGCCGCCGGCTGCCTCTGTGTGCCGCCGTGTGAGGTGATCTGTGCGCTGTTGATGCAAGGTGATCTGTCGAAACGGACAAAAAGGTTTTTACTGTCTGATCCGCCTTGCTGTCTGATCCGCAGAGTCCCGCAAATCGCAGCTACTGGTTCACAAACTCAAGTCCTGAAGCAGTTTTGCTCTGCTACCCCTCTCCATATTTGCAAATAAGGCCTCCCCTTGATCATGTTGATGTTCCGTGGAACGTATGGGCATCTTGCTAGTACTACATATAGTATATAGAACATTGATTATAATTTGGGCTAATGTGTTGCTTTTGCAGCTCAGGGCTAAATACTTGTTATAATGTAGGGGCCGGGGCACTATACTTTGTGTGATAAACACGGTGTACGTATGGAACATGGTATAGATTATGAATATATAGTTAGTACATCAAATGTACTATTATTTGGAATCAACATCAGCTGCACTAAAATATAGAATTCGAGTTCATATAGTACACATAGTTCATATCAATCTCTATATTAATCACGTGGTGTGTTATTAAGGTAGTACACAAATGATGGTTGAAGTTGGCAACAATCATGATTGTAGATTCTTATTCAAATAGAGAAATGAATTCAAATTCAGTTCGAATTGCATAGGTAGTATAGACATTTGGAATGCACTAAAATGTTGTTATGAGTAGGTTACATGCATTATTTAGCCAGTGAAAAAATTTAATTGGACATAACATGGATTCATACTCCTTCCTTCCATCTATATAGGGCGTAACGTGTTTTTAAGACCACATTTGACTATTGACAAGATTAATAGTACATGACATGCACAATGTGAAAATTTAATCATTGAAAGCTCCTTTCACACACGAATTTAACGGTGTGCTTTGTGTAAGTTGCATGTCATATATTATTGCCCTAATATTTGGTCATAGTTAGCACCAAAAAATGCATTAGGCCCTATATAGATGGAAGGAGGGAGTAGCTTTGAATAGCATTTGTATAGTAAAACGGGACAAGACTCTCTCTTTGTGTGGTGCGAATAGTTTTATTTTTTTCGTTTTTTTGGTTGAGGGAAGTGCGAATTGAGTTGGTACATACAAGTATAATATTACATGTTAAGCTTGTCCCTAAAATTCAACCCGCACCTTGTTATATCCTGAAAATTCAGATATCGTGCTCCCAAAACTGGCGCCTTCACAACCCGCGCCTTACTATCCCGAAATTACAATGCGCGTGAAAACTCCCTCCAGCTGTCAAATCCCGACACGCGAAATCCCCCTTCTAACCTGAGCTGAAAGGGCCGCTAGTTCAAATCGGTGGGAGTACTTTTGTAACACTCCCTACATTTTGGACAAGCGCCTCCCTAAGTCATGGTTCACCCCCTCCCATCGCCTCCTTTTTACCATTCAAAATACCAGGCCGCCATAACCTCTCTGCTCCAGCAGAGAGACCCCACCCTCCTCCGTCCGCCACCTCACCGCTGCCCAGCCGGAGCCTCTACCCTGACGATGTCGTCCACCGCAACAGCTCGACGTCCCTCATCCACCTCCCTGGATGAGGATCCATTGTCCATCTCATCATCCCGCCGGTTCAGCCGCCCCGTCCTCCACTTCCAAGGTGTTGCTCCGATGATCGCCTCGTATATCGCGGCTGCTCCATCCCCACAGCGCCGCCTTAACCTGCTCCACCGGAACCGCAACATCCTCACAGACTCCTTAGACGAAGCCGAGGCCTACTCGGCGCCACCACAGAGGTTGTACACTCATCGCATCGCACCTTCTCCTTAACTCGACCTCCCGGCACCGACGGTGCTCCATCCTGCACCCCCATGGAGCAGCTACCTTGAAGCTGGCGCCGCGGGTGATATCTCCACGGCGGCTCTCCCCTAGTGCGAGGCCCCTTCGGTGGCGTCGTCCATACCAGCTGGATCTGCTGCTGCTTCTCCGGCTCTCGCTCGCTTGCTCGCTCGCCCAACTGCTACTACTCCGGATCTCGCTTGCTCGCTCGCGATGCTACTGCTCCTCCGGCTCTTGCTCGCTTGCTCGCGCTGCAGCTGCTCTCCCCCTCGCTCGCGCACCGGTTTTGCCTACTAATGGCGCACCACCGGTGCGCCATTAGTTCCACGCCATTAGTATTTATTACTAATGGCGCACCGATGGTGCGCCATTAGTATCTGGTATACTAATGGCGCACCAGGCAGTGCCCCATTAGTATAGGCCACGGTGCGCCATTAGTATAGGCCACCGGTGCGCCATTAGTATTTTTGAATTTTTAGAATTGTGAATCTGGATCTGGATCTGGATCGTGATTTTTTGCCCATTTTTTGCTCGTTTTTTGCTCGTTTTTTGGCACGACATTATTTCAAAATTTGTTCCTGTTTTTGGATCTTGTACGTTCTTTTGCCGTGTTCTTTTGCCGGAGAGGAGTTATTTGGAGAGGAGTTAGCCAGAGAGGAGTTCGCGGAGAGGAGGAGGAGGAGGTCACGGAGAGGCTTCGCCTAGATCGCGGAGAGGAGGAGGAGGAGGTCATTTGGAGAGGAGTTCACCGAGCATCGAGAGGAGGAAGGAGAAACCATGAGGGGATGGGAGGAGAGGAGGGAGGAGGAGCTCACCGGAGAGGAGGGAGGAGGAGCTCACCGGAGAGAAGGGATGAGGAGCTCACCGGAGAGGAGGGAGGAGGAGCTCACCGAAGAGTAGGGAGAAGAAACCGTGAGGGGAGGGGAGGGGAGGAGAGGAGGGAGGAGGAGGTCGCTGGAGAGGAGGAGGAGGTCGCCGGAGAGGAGGAGGAGGTCGTCGGAGAGGAGGAGGGTAGTATGGTGGAGGAGAGAAGGGAAGATGGAGTGGAGGAGAGGAGGAGATGGAGTGTAGGAGAGGTGGAATGAAGAGATAAGGAGGAGAGGACCAGGGCCAGCCATATATACGGCATACTAATGGCGCACCGCGGGCAAGTGCGCCATTAGTAACTTTTTTTTTATTTTTTTGATTTATTTTGAATTTTGAAGGCGGGAAGATACTAATGGCGCACCATGGGGAGGTGCACCATTATTATTTTTATTTTTATTTTTTTACTTATTTTGAATTTTGAAGGCAGGAAGATAGTAATGGCGCACCATGGGTAGGTGCGCCATTAGTAAGTTGATTTTTTGAATTTTTTGCCTCTCCGGATCTTAAAGCCCGTATCTTTTTTCTGTTAGGTTTTGAGGATTTTGAAAATGTTTAACGGGGTTCCCGAGTTAAATTTGGATGTAACTTTTGAGTAGATGATTTTTCATATAAAAAACTTTTTCATCCGAGTTAGTATGCAAAAGTTATGCCCATTTTTACAAATTCTCGCGAGATTTTGCAAATGAAGTCGAAATTCATATTTGCAAATTTTCCCAACAACTAGACCACATATCACATGGGAAACTTATTTTCTTTTATTTTTTTGACATTTTCATCGTTTTCTTTTATTTATTTTTAAACTGAAAAGGCAATCCAGGGGGGTGCATTCGGTGGAAGTGGTGGCCAAGTTACTAATGGCGCACCGTGGCATGGTGCGCCATTAGTAGTTTTGAAAAAAAATTATAAAAATATTTTTACTAATGGCCCACCGTGGATGTGGTGCGCCATTAGTATTTGGACACTAATGGCGTACCAACACATGGTGCGCCATTAGTATATAGTAATGGCGCACCACATGTCTGGTGCGCCATTAGTGTCAATTCCATCTATAGCCCTTTTCCTAGTAGTGTACCCTTCTTCGATTTAGCTACACTTCAGTCGACTGAATCGACTTTTGGGTCAGTCGATTTTCAGGGGGTGGGGGGCTCGCCGAAGTTAAGGAAGAACCACCCACAGCGGGGAGGGGGGCTCGCCGGAGAGGTACCCCACTATCTATCTTTGGGTTCAGGGTGGCGGCGGTCGGCCTAGAGGGCTGGCCGGGGAGGCGGGGCGGCGGCGGACCGGCGGTGGGGAGTTGTTTCGGGGCGGTGAGGCGGCGCTGGAGCCGGCGGTTCGGCCGGTGGTGGCTGGCGGCTCAGGGTGGGGTGCAGGTTGAAGATGAACTGCAGACCCTCCCTAAACTACATGTCAAGTGCCTCTCTGCTACCATTGCATTCAATTTCGATGGTAACATTCAGATTCCACAGTAAATTTCAGTTTCGACAGTTAAGTTCAGAGTCAACAGTTTTTACCTCATCTATTGTAGTCAGGTGGTTTTTGGTGATGTAAATTTTACATCTATTTTACATCATCTATTGGAGATGCTATTAGAATCCCACTGGAGATTAACGATGTCTGTCTTGTGCTGCTTCAGCCTTGACATCTTACGGCTCACCGGAGCTACTCCTGTCGGTGTCAAAACTGTGCGTCTAAGGCTAATGGTAATAGGAGGTGGGGGACACGATGTTTACCCAGGTTTGGGCCCTCTCGATGCAGGTAATACCGTACTTCCTGCTTGATTGATCTTGATGATATGAGTATTACAAGAGTTGATCTACCACGAGATCGTAGAGGCTAAACCCTAGAAGCTAGCCTATGATTATGATTGTTCTTGTCCTATGGACTAAACCCTTCGGTTTATATAGACACCAGAGGGGGCTAGGGTTACACAGAGTTAGTTACAAAGAAGGGAATCTACATATCTAAATTGCCAAGCTTGCCTTTCATGCAAACGAGAGTCCCATACGGACACGAGACAAAGTCTTCAATCTTGTATCTTCATAGTCCAACAGTTCGGCCAATGCTTAAGGACCCCTTAATCCAGGACTCCCTCAGTAGCCCCTGAACCAGGCTTCAATGATGATTTGTCCGGCGCACAGATTGTCTTCGGCATTGCAGGGCGGGTTCCTTCTCCGAATACTCCATAGATGATTTTGAACACAAGGATCGTGTCCGGCTCTGCAAAACAAATTCCACATACCACCGTAGAGAGCACAATATTCTACAAATCTAATCTGCTGACAACTTTTCGTAGCGTGACATCATGCCGCGGCCCGGTCATTATTCGAACCATTTTTCTCAACCAGCTTGTCACTGTACGTGTTGCGAGGCGGTTTCATTGGCACGTCTTGTCGAAGCAGAGATCATGTTCCCCTTATCCCGGGATTCTCATCAATACAGGTATGGGTAACCCAACCGCGCTTGTTAATATGACTAGTCAATTTTAGGCAAGTTCCAAATGGCCCCGCGGGGGACGCTTGATATTCGTCCTCTTTATAAAGGGGCCAAGGCCTGTCCTTTTCTTCCCACGCTCGATCCTTCCCTTCCCCACCTCGAGTTCCAACACCCAAGGCTCAAGCTAAGTGCTTCGGACCTTCAACCATGTCCGGATCCAACTTTCAAGGCCGGTGGATGGCCTCCTCTGTCACAGAGGAGGACATCAAGAAGCTTAGGGAGGCCAGGTATCTCACCGCCGAAATCCCGCACAGGCTGCCTGCTCAAGGGCAGGTCATCCCCACTCCCGAACCCAACGAGAGTGTCGTATTTGTTTCCCACTTCCTCCGAGGGCTAGCTTTTAGTCTTGATCCTTTTGTGAGAGGACTCATGTTCTATTACGGGCTAGATTTCCATGATCTAGCTCCAGACTCCATCCTTCACATCTCGTCGTTTATCGTCGTGTGTGAGGCCCTTCTCTGCATCACCCCACACTTCAGCTTATGGCTAAAGACCTTCAGTGTGAAGCCGAAGATGATCGACGGGCGGCACGTGGAGTGTGGAGGCGCTGTAATAAGCAAAGGCGTCGACGCCCTGTGGCCAAAGGGTTCCTTCCCGGAGGTGTCCGACTTATGGCAACGGGAGTGGTTCTACATCATAGCTCCTCGTGGTACAAAGCGGGCGGCCCCCCTGTCTTCCGCCCGGGCCCTCCACCACAACTGGCATCATGGGTCAACAAGGGGCTGGACTGGGGGCCAGTTGATGACGTGCTGACATTGCAAAGCCGCATTCGAGATCTCCTCAAGAGGGATGTCAGCCTCGTCAAGGTAATGCAGGTAATGCTAGTTCGTCGGGTCCTGCCATGCCAACGTCGATCTCTCCGACCCCGGAAGGACCACGAACGATTCAACAACTCTTCGGTGTGACGCTCGAAGGGATATGTGGATTGTCCTTCGGATCACGAATAAAGTGTCCGGACACCATCGAGGATGCAGGTCTTAACTGCAATCGTCCGGATACCAAAGTAAGTAATTACGCTACCCAACATGCCGTCCTTTATATTTGTTACAACATCTTTCTAAAACATTGCTCTCGGCCAGGGCTGGATAAGAAAGGCAGAGAGGATCATGTGTTCGGCCCCCCTTCCCGAAGGCTCGCTGGATCCTTTATTAACCAGGATGCTTGAGCGCCCACCATATCAGGCGCCATCAGGAGAAGATGAGGGGAGGAATAGAGAAGCCACAGGCGGGCTTCATACTTTACAAATCCAACCGGGGGAGTAAGTGCCTCTGTGAAGGAGGATAAACGGGAAGGTGAATCTAAAATCCCCTCTCCTCAAGGGAAGAAGAGGGCCGCCTCTGAAGACATGGAAATGAAGGTTTCCAAACGAGGGAAGAAACCCTCGCCCAGGGGCCCTGCCCCAGAAGGCGTCCTTACCGCACAGCATCCGCAAGGGGGCCAACCCTCAACCGAGCTGTAAGTAAAAAAAAGTACTTTGGTAAATATATCCTGTTTTGTCTCTGAGAATAATAACCAAGACATATATCTTGTAGTCCGGCTCATAGCCCCTCACTAGAGAGTTCATTTTCGAGGGATCTTCTTCCGGAGATGATGGAGAGCGAAACGCCTCCTCCTGCCTCCCCGCCACATGGGGCGGACGACCCCGAGGTGTCGTCACGGAGGTTTTCTCCTGATCCGACAAGGCCAGAAGTTAACACTTTGGCTGCCCGAAGTCCGGAGTGTTCGGCTCCCAAGGAGAGCAACAAAAAGAGTCCGGGATTGCCCGGAACCCAACCGGACACACTGATGGGTGTTCTAGAGCAATCGGCTATCTCGGAGGCGCATCGTACCTTAATGGGTACGGTGGTTGAGAGGATTTCATCCGCCAAAAGCGGCGTGGATCAAGCTTTTACGAGGCTGCTAAGAGGCTTTGAGGTACGCGAAATAGTATATGTATTTTTGATGGTACCGCACATGCTAGGTGTGCTCTGTATAGATAGTAGCCCCTCAGACTCTGGTTGCCATCCAGAGGTGGCAAACAGAGGATCAAAGTCCTAGGTAATGATTGCGCTGTTTCCATGTACAGGTGGCTGAGGGTCCGGCGGCTGGTCGGACTGCTGATTTTGCCGAACTGAAGCGGCAGCTTGACGTGGTGGATGCTGACATCGTGCTTGTGAACAAGCGGCTTGACGAGGCACAGGGTATGTATTTTCGGGTAGTCAGCAAATATCAAGAGGAGCATTATGCTAGTATTTATAATATGTTGTGACTGCAGATGGAGCTGCTGTCGTGGAGACCCTTCGGGCGGAACTCGCCCGAGCCAAGGAGCAAGCCAGGATAAGTGATGCGGCTGCCCTAAAGGCGCTTGAAGAGTTAAGAGCCGAACAGGCTTCTCATCACCAAAGCGAAGAAAAAATGGCCAAGATGGTTGTTGAGCTGAAAGATGCCGCATGCCGCTATGAGCTCCTTGAAAACGAAAGTCAAGCGAAAGCGGCTGACCTGAAGAAGGCCTTGGAGGCAGCCAAGGAAACCCGCTCTGAAATTAGAGGGATAAGGGAGGAGCTTCGTGAAGCCGGAGATATCATGGCTGGGAGGCCCTTTTTGTTGCGAATGAAGTTCGGAGATCCAAAGTATGCCCCTCTGGACCCGTTATGGAGTGCTGTAGACGCGTATGCGGACTTGGCAAAGAGTGCTACTGATGCGACTGAGTTTTACAAAGATCGGAAAGATCATGAGGTGGAACGGTTGTTCTGGTCGCAGTTTAAATGCCCCGACGTGCCGCTGAATGAGAAAATGGCCGCATGGGACAATCTCCATAGGTTGTCCGGGCTTGCTATGAGGTCTGTCGTGGATCATCTTTGGCCGAGGGGACCAAGGCTGGACAGTTATTTTGGTTTGGTGCAACAATTCCTTGTTGCTGTGTCGCATATCGACGCTGTGAAGAGGTCGGCATGCATAGAGGGTGCGCGGATGGCTCTTGCCCATGTTAAAACATATTGGGCACGGATGGAGGCCACCACTATTGCAACCCGGGGTCCGGCGGTAGGCCAGGACCCGGCCGAGCACTATTTTGAAGAAGTCCTAGAAGGCACCCGTTTAATAGAGGCTTGGTGCTCAAAGAGTCCATGTTCGATTGACATGTATCTGAATTGTAAAAACAATGCTATTTTGATTATGAAGGATGTGTTTGTACTTTTGCCCGAAGTATTATAGTGCCTCCTATGCGGCCGTTTATGTATGTATATAACCTGAAAGTTTGCAGTCGTCGGCTTTAGCCCCCACGCATATAATGCGGGGGTGTTCGAGAAGGCGCGTAGTCACACTTGATCCAACGTCTTGGTCCGTTTAAGGAGGTGATAGCGCGGCGAACCAGGCAATCGGACTATATAGCTTTAACACTTTCACTTAGCCATAGGAGTTTGACGGTGGGGCCACTATATAGCCCCTGGTACTTCCGCGTTCATCCGAATATGGTATGCATTCGTACATGACCGGGAAGCCAGTCCTTCGTTAATGCGGAGGAATCGTGAAGATTCCGCTGAGTCATCGAGTGGTTGACCAGTCTCGCGCTATATCATGACAGTCAGTTTTCCGCTTTCTCCACTAAGGTGCTCATCCAGATGAACTAGGGCACAATCGCAGTAGTTCTCCCGGTGCCACCTTAACCGATAAAGCGGAACATAAGGTAGCAAAACACGGGAGTCGGGCAAACCCAACATTTGACCAAAGACATGATTCGGAGCTGATGCATATAAGGCCAAACTCGCGATGTCGAACACTCCCTAAGGTATTCAGACTTTACAACATTTACTGGGCTGAGTAACGCCCTTGATAATGAGCCCTGAGTTTCCAGGTACATGCATTAGTCTGGCGTGACGAAATGCCAATGATACCAGTATCCCTCCCGGTTGTGTTAATTATCCGGAGGGTACGAAGCAACAAGAGATGTTAAAAAAGGTTTACGCAGGGGCTTAATCTAAAAAGAAACCTTTTAGCGGGGCCCTGCTACACGCCTGCGCCTTTGTCTCTGTTGTGCTGTATCCTGGAAGGCTGAGTGATGTCTACTATGCAACCTTCTTCTTGTAGACGTTTGGGCCTGCAAGTGCACAGGTTTGTAGGACAGTAGCAAATTTCCCACAAGTGGATGACCTAAGGTTTATCAATCCATGGTAGGCGTAGGATGAAGATGGTCTCTCTCAAACAACCCTGCAACCAAATAACAAAGAGTCTCTTGTGTCCCCAACACACCCAATACAATGGTAAATTATATAGGTGCACTAGTTCGGCGAAGAGATGGTGATACAAGTGCAATATGGATAGTAGATATAGGTTTTTGAAATCTGAAATTATAAAAACATCAAGGTAACTAATGATAAAAGTGAGCACAAACGGTATTGCAATGATAGGAAACAAGGCCTAGGGTTCATACTTTCACTAGTGCAAGTTCTCTCAACAATAATAACATAGATAGATCATATAACAATCCCTCAACATGCAACAAAGAGTCACTCCAAAGCCACTAATAGCGGAGAACAAACGTAGAGATTATGGTAGGGTACGAAACCACCTCACACTTATTCTTTCGGATTGATCTATTCAATAGTTCGTACTAAAATAACACCTTAAGACAGAAATCAACCAAAACCCTAATGTCACCTAGACACTCCATTTCCACCTCAAGTATCCGTGGGCATGATTATATGATATGCATCACACAATCTCAGATTCATCCAACCAACACAAAGTAATTCAAAGAGTGCCCCAAAGTTTCTACCGGAGAGTCAAGAAAACGTGTGACAACCCCGATGCATAGGTTCATGAGCGGAACCCGCAACTTGGTCACCAAAACATACATCAAGTGGCACGTGATATCCCATTGTCACCACAGATAAACACGGCAAGACATACATCAAGTGTTCTCAAATCAAAGACTCAATCCAATAAGATAACTTCAAGAGGGAAACTCAATTCATCACAAGAGAGTAGAGGGGAGAAACATCAAAGATCCAACTATAATAACAAAGCTCGCGATACATCATGATCGTGCCATAGAGAGAACACGAGAGAGAGAGAGAAGTCAAACACATAGCTACTGGAACATACCCTCAGCCCCGAGGGTGAACTACTCCCTCCTCGTCATGGAGAGCGCCGGGATGATGAAGATGGCCACCGGTGATGGATTCCCCCTCCGTGAGTGCCTTGGAGCGGGCTCCCGAGAGGTTTTGGTGGCTCTGAGGGCTTGCGGCGGCGAACTCCCGATCTATCTTGATATTTGATAGTTTTAGGGTACGTAGGGTTATATAGGCGAAAGAAGTCGGTCGGGAGGTGCTCGAGGGGTCCACGAGACAGGGGGCATGCCCAGTAGGGGGGCGCGCCCTCCTATCTCGTGGCCTCCTCGAGGATCTTCTGACGTGAACTCCAAGTCTTCCGGATCATATTCTTCCAAAAAATCACGCTACTGAAGGTGCACAAGTTTGATCAATGATAATTTCAATCACCTTTTCTAGCATGATAATATGTCATAACAGTAGTTCATCTCATAAAACTTCTCACGATAAAGTAACAAGCAATTCACATGTCAAAGCATAGACCATAAACTTTCTTGAAAACTAGCAAACTTCATTCTCAGTCATCAAACAATTGCAATTCATATTATTTTCAGGAATAGCAAAACTCCACATACTCAACTATCAGATAGTCTTCTACAATTGCTAACACTCAGCAATACAAATGGTTATGGAGTTTCAATCGAACATTGAGAAAGATAGGGGCTTATAGTGTTGCCTCCCAATGTATTCACCTTTGGGTGATGTCAACAATAATAGCTCATGCTAACTTACATCCAATTGGATATATATATCAGGATAACCCCAACACAAAGTGCTTGCCAAAGGATAAAATGAAAAAGGGAAAGGTTAAGATCACCTTGACTCTTGCATAAAGTAAAAGATAGGCCCTTCACAGAGGGAAGCAGAGGTTGTCATGCGCTTTTAGGGTTGGATGCACAAAATCTTAATGCGAACGAATGTCACTTTATATTGCACTTGCATATGGACCTTTATTATGCAGTCCGTCACTTTTATTGCTTCCATAACAAGATCGTATAAAGCTATTTTCTTCACACCAAAAGATCATACATATTTAGAGAGAAATTTTTATTTCTTGCACCGATGACAACTTACTTGAAGGATCTTACTCAATCCATAGGTAGGTATGGTGGACTCTCATGGCAAAACTGGGTTTAAGGATATTTGGAAGCACAAGTAGTATCTCTACTTGGTGCAAGGAATTTTGGCTAGCATGAGGGGGAAAGGCAAGCTCAACATGTTTGAATGATCCATGACAATATACTTTAACTGAGATGTCGGAAAACATAACCCATTACGTTGTCTTCCTTGTCCAACATCAACTCTTTAGCATGTCATACTTAATGAGTGCTCCCAATTATAAAAGATGTCTACAATAGTATATTTATATGTGAAATATCTCTTCCTGCAATATTCTTTCATGAATTGTTCAAATGACCAATACAATGCTTGCTAACCTCCAATAAATTTACAACCTCTACTTCTTAGACGTGAAGTCATTACTCCCCATGGGATAAGCAAATGAGGAATATATAATTTCAGATTTATGACAATCAACTCATTCAACAATTTACTCATAAGATATAAGTGAAGCACACGAGTAAATGAAAAACTACTCCAAAAAGATATAAGTGAAGATTAATGACTAGCTAAATAATTATGCAACTATGTGAAGACTCTATCTCTCATTAAAGAATTTAAGATCTTGGTACTCTAATCAAACATCAAGCAAAACAAAATAAAATAACATTGCAAGGATAGCACAACTCATGTGAAGAAGCAAAAACTTAGGCTCAACCGATACTAACCGAAAGTTGTTGAAGAAGAAAGGTGGGATGCCTACCGGGGCATCCCCAAGCTTAGATGCTTGAGACTTCTTGAAATATTATCTTGGGGTGCCTTGGGCATCCCCAAGCTTGAACTTTTGTGTCTCCTTAATCCCTCTCATATCATGGTTTCTCTTTTTATCAAAAGCTTCATCCACACCAAACTCAACAAGAACTCGTGAGATAGGTTAGTATAAACCAATGAAAAACCTTATCATTTTCTACAGTAACAAATCACTAACATTATTATTCAACATTGAATACTAAATGCCTCTGCATATTTAATACTCCTATCCTCAAATAGAATCATTAAACGAGCAAACATATGCAAACAATGCAAACATAACAGCAATCTGCTAAAACAGTACAGTCTGTAAAGAATGCAAGAGTCATCATACTTCCCTAACTTCAAAAATTATGAACTAAAATTCCCACTGTTGTAAATTTATCAGAGCTCATCATGCAAAAGGTTTCATCATTATATCATGCTCTGAAGTTTCTAGGGAATTCTTGCAACAGCGGTAAACTTTCTGTTTTCAAACAGCAACATGTATACTAGCAAAATAAGCATGGCAAAGGCTATCCTTGACATTTTTATTGAAACTAAAGATGCAAAGCATTAATCTAAATAACAGCAAGCAAATACTAATAAAAGTAAATGACGCTCCAAGCAAAACACATATCATGTGGTGAATACAAATATAGCTCGAAGTAAAGTTACCGATGAATAAAGACGAAAGAGGGGATGCCTTCCGGGGCATCCCCAAGCTTAGGCTTTTGGTTGTCCTTGAATATTGACTTGGAGTTCCTTGGGAATCCACAAGCTTAGGCTCTTGGCACTCCTTATTCCATAGTCCATCGAATCTTTACCCAAAACTTGAAAACTTGACAAGACAAAACTCAACAGAAAACTCGTAAGCTCCGTTAGTATAAGAAAATAAAACCACCACTTAGGTACTGTAATGAACTCATTCTAAATTAATATTGGTGTAATATCTACTGTACTTCAACTTATATATGGTTCATACCCTCCGACTACTCATAGATTCATCAAAATAAGCAAACAACACATAGAAAACAGAATCTGTCAAAAAACAGAACAGTCTGTAGTAATCTGTATCAAACGTATAATTATCGAACTCCAAAAATCCTACCAAATTAGGAAGTCCTAAGAACTTTGTGTACCAATCCAGAGAAAAAAGAATCAGATCAGAACCGCCTTTCTGTGAATTAACAAAACTAATTTACTGGGTGCAAAAGTTTCTGATTTTCAGCAGGATCAACACAACTATCAACATAAGCTATCCTAAAGGTCTTGCTTGGCACTTTATTGAAAGAAAAGCTATAAAACATGATTACTACAGTAGCATAATCATGTGAACACACAAAAACAGTAAGCATAAATATTGGGTTGTCTCCCAACAAGCCCTTTCCTTTAATACCTTTCTAGCTAGGCATGATGATGACAATGATGCTCACATAAAAGATAAGAATCGAAACATAACGGGAGCATCATGAAGCATATGACTAGAACATTTAAGCCTCACCCACTTCCTATGCATAGGGATTTTGTGAGCAAACAACTTATGGGAACAATAATCAACAAGCATAGGAAGGAAAAACAAGCATAACTTCAAAACTTTAAGCACATAGAGAGGAAACTTGACATTATTGCAATTCCTACAAGCATATGTTCCTCCCTCATAATAATTTTCAGTAGCATCATGAATGAATTCAACAATATAACAAGAACTTAAAGCATTCTTTTCATGATCTACAAACATAGAAAATTTACCACTCTCCACATAAGCAAATTTCTTCTCACGAATAGTAGTGGGAACAAACTCAACAAAATAATTATCATGTGAGGCATAATCCAATTGAAAACTAAAATCATGATGACATGTTTCATGGTTATCATTATTCTTAATAGCATACAAGTCATCACAATAATCATCATAGATCGCAACTTTGTTCTCATAATCAATTGGAACCTCTTCGGAAATAGTGGATTCATCACTAAATAAAGTTGACACTCTTCCAAACCCACTTTCATATTCATCACAATAAGATTCAACATCCTCCAAAATAGTGGGATCACTACTTCCTAAAGTTTACACTCTTCCAAACCCACTTTCATCAATATAATCATCATAAATAGGAGTCATGCTTCATAATAAATTTTCTCATCAAAACATGGGGGACAAAAAATATCATCTTCATCAAACATAGCATCCCCAAGCTTGTGGCTTTGCATATCATTAGCATCAAGGATATTCAAGGAATTAATACTAACAACATTGCAATCATGCTCATCATACAAAGATCTAGTACCAAACATTTTATGGACTTCTTCTTCTAGCACTTGAGCACATTTTTCCTTTCCATCATTCTCACAAAAGATATTAAAAAGATGAAGCGTATGAGACAAACTTAACTCAATTTTTTGTAATTTCTTTTATAAACTAAACTTGTGATAAAACAAGAAAGAAAAAGATTCGATTGCAAGATCTAAAGATATACCTTTAAGCACTCACCTCACCGGCAACGGCGCCAGAAAAGAGGGTGTGTGTGAGTGCCCTTTACCTAGCCTCCCTGGCAACGGTGCCAGAAAAGAGCTTGATGTCTACTACACAACCTTCTTCTTGTAGACGTTGTTGGGCCTGCAAGTGCATAGGTTTGTAGGACAGTAGCAAATTTCCCACAAGTGGGTGACCTAAGGTTTATCAATCCGTGGGAGGCGTAGGATGAAGATGGTCTCTCTCAAACAACCGTGCAACCAAATAACAAAGAGTCACTTGTGTCCCCAACACACCCAATACAATGGTAAATTGTATAGGTGCACTAGTTCGGCGAAGAGATGGTGATACAAGTGCAATATGGATAGTAGATATAGGTTTTTGAAATCTGAAATTATAAAAACAGCAAGGTAACTAATGATAAAAGTGAGCACAAACGGTATTGCAATGATAGGAAATAAGGCCTAGGGTTCATACTTTCACTAGTGCAAGTTCTCTCAACAATAATAACATAGATAGATCATATAACAATCCCCTCAACATGCAACAAAGAGTCACTCCAAAGTCACTAATAGCGGAGAACAAACGTAGAGATTATGGTAGGGTACGAAACCACCTCAAAGTTATTCTTTCGGATCGATCTATTCAAGAGTTCGTACTAGAATAACACCTTAAGACACAAATCAACCAAAACCCTAATGTCACCTAGACACTCCAATGTCACCTCAAGTATCCGTGGGCATGATTATACGATATGCATCACACAATCTCAGATTCATCCAACCAACACAAAGTACTTCAAAGAGTGCCCCAAAGTTTCTACCGGAGAGTCAAGAAAACGTGTGCCAACCCCTATGCATAGGTTCATCGGCGGAACCCGCAAGTTGGTCACCAAAACATACATCAAGTGGCACGTGATATCCCATTGTCACCACAGATAAACACGGCAAGACATACATCAAGTGTTCTCAAATCAAAGACTCAATCCAATAAGATAACTTCAAGAGGGAAACTCAATTCATCACAAGAGAGTAGAGGGGGAGAAACATCATAAGATCCAACTATAATAACAAAGCTCGCGATACATCAAGATCGTGCCATAGAGAGAACACGAGAGAGAGAGATCAAACACATAGCTCTTGGTACATACCCTCAGCCCGGGGTGAACTACTCCTCCTCGTCATGGAGAGCGCCGGGATGATGAAGATGGCCATGGTGATGGACTCCCCCTCGGCGGTGCCGAGCGGGCTCCCGAGAGGTTTTGGTGGCTCTGAGAGGCTTGCGGCGGAACTCCCGATCTATCTTGATATTCGATAGTTTTAGGGTATGTAGGGTTATATAGGCGAAAGAAGTCAGTGGGGGGTGCTCGAGGGGTCCATGAGATAGGGGGCGCACCCTCCTATCTCGTGGCCTCCTCGAGGATCTTCTGACATGAACTCCAAGTCTCCCGGATCATATTCTTCCAAAATATTACGCTGCCGAAGGTTTCATTCCGTTTGGACTCCGTTTGGACTCCGTTTGATATTCATTTTCCTCAAAATACTTAAACAGGCAATAAAACAGCAATATGGGCTGGGCCTCCGGTTAATAGGTTAGTCCCAAAAGTAATAGCATGAATGCTTCATAAATTATAGATACGTTGGAGACGTATCATGTAGCACGATGATCATCTGTAAGAAGGAAAAACCCAGGTGAAAGACTTCGTGCGAAAAGCTGGTTATTCTGAACGAACCATGAAAATGCAATCTATTGTTGTATTAATAGGGTCAAGCCGAACTATGGGCTTTTTTACATGTGGGCAGCCCCTAGTGCCACCTATGGGAGTATATCCATCGTCCCAAGCTCAGGTTTATCTGGGCTATTACAACTGGTGGTGCGCCGGACTCGTCTAACCGTGTCCGTGGTCTTGATGACCGATCATTTATTCTGATTGGAGAGGCCGTTCAGTGTTGGCTGCTAGAGCCGCCACATATTCTTCCGCATGTAAGGAACGCTCTATACTTCCGCTAACTGTGATGACGCCACATGTACCGGGCATCTTAAGTTTAAGATAAGTGTAGTGTGGTACTGCATTAAAATGAGCGAACGTCGTTCTTCCAAGTAGTGCGTGATAGCCGCTTCGGAATGGAGCGATGTCGAAGATTAATTCTTGGCTTCTGAAGTTATTGGGAGAGCCGAATACAACCTCTAGTACTAGAGAGCCTGTGCAACGGGCGTCTACGCATGGTATGACTCCTTTAAAGGTAGTATTACTTTGGCTGATTCTTGACGGGTCTATCCCCATTTTGCAGACAGTGTCCTGATATATCACATTAAGACTACTGCCGCCGTCCATAAGGACTCGGGTGAGACGGTATCCGTCAATTATTGGGTCGAGCACCAAGGCAGGGATCATCCGTGTCGGATACTAGTCGGATGATCCCTGCGATCAAAAGTGATCGGGCAGGCCGACCAAGGATTGAACTTGGGGGTGACGGGCTCTACAGTGTATACGTCTGGGAGTGCGAGCTTGCGCCTTCTCTTTGGTATGTGAGTTGCGTAAATCATATTCACTGTCTTGACTTCTGGTGGGAATTTTTTCTATCTCCCAGTGTTCGGCTGGCGAGGCTCACCCTCGTATTCACTTGGCGTTTCTCTCCCCTTGTGTTCGGCGTTTAGCTTGTCGGCCTGCTTGAAAACCCAGCATTCTCTATGGGAGTGATTTGCAGGTTTTTCGGGGGTGCCATGAATCTGACATAATTTGTCTAGAATCTTATTTAGGACGGACGGTCCATCCCTGCCGCCTTTAAATGGCTTTTTCCGTTGACCGGGTCAAGAGCCCCTGAATTCGGCGTTGACCGCCGTGTTATCTCGGCTGTCTTCATTGTTTCGATGGTTGTTTTTATTGCGTCTTGGCTTCCCGTTGCCATCCCTGACTTCAGATGTGCCTGGGTCGCTGGTGCCACTATGAGCCAGCCAACTTTCCTCGCCCATGCAAAAGCGGGTCATAAGGCCTGTTAGGGCTGCCATTGTCCCCGGCTTTTCTTGGCCGAGGTGTCTGGCAAGCCATTCGTCCCGGACACTATGCTTGAAAGCCGCTAAGGCTTCGGATCCGGGCAGTCGATGATTTGATTCTTCTTAGTGAGAAATCTGTTCCAAAGCTTACGGGCTGACTCTCCGGGTTGGTGGATTATGTGACTTAAATCGTCTGCATCCGGAGGTCGGACATAGGTCCCTTGAAAATTGGCCCTGAAAGCGTCCTCAAGTTCCTCCCAACTTCCAATTGAGTTTTATGGGAGGCTTTTCAACCAGTGTCGAGCTGGTCCTTTCAACTTGAGGGGCGGGTATTTTATGGCATGGAGATCATCTCCGCGAGCCATGTGGATGTGAAGGATAAAGTCCTCAATCCAGACCCCAGGGTCTATCGTTCCGTCTTATGCCTCTATATACACGGGTTTAAATCCCTCTGGAAATTCATGATCCAGTACCTCATCGGTGAAGAACATGGGGTGCACGGCTGTCGGTGTCAAAACCGGCGGATCTCGGGTAGGGGGTCCCGATCTGTGCGTCAAGGCTGATGGTAACAAGAAGTAAGGGACACAGGTGTTTACCCAGGTTCGGGCCCTCTCAATGGAGGTAAAACCCTACTTCCTGCTTGATTAATATTGATGATATGGGTAGTACAATAGTAGATCTACCACGAGATCGTAGAGGCTAAAACCCTAGGAGCTAGCCTATGATGGGATGAATGTAATTGTGATCGGCCTTCTAAGGACCAACCTCTCTGGTTTATATAGATACCGGAGAGGGCTAGGGTTTACATGGAGTCGGTTACAAGGAAGGAAATATAATATCCGGATCGCCAAGCTTGCCTTCCACGCCAAGGAAAGTCCCATACGGACACGGGACGAAGTCTTGAGTCTCGTATCTTCACGCTTCCATAGTCCGGACATTGTACACAGTCCGGCTGTCCGGATACCCCCTAATCCAGGACTCCCTCAGTAGCCCCTGAACCAGGCTTCAATGACGATGAGTCCGGCGCGTAGTATTTTCTTCGGCATTGCAAGGCGGGTTCCTCCTCCGAATACCCCAAAGCGGTTAGCGAACACATAGACGGTATAGATCTGATTTGCTGGCAATCTTCGTGCATCATGCCCTTGTATTGTGGCTCAGTCCAATGTGAACCGACGCTTCCTACCCCACAATGACTCGCGTTACGAGGTAGTTTTATTGGCACGTCCCATCGAGGCGGAGATCGTGTCCCTCTTATTACGGGATTTTCCATCAATATGAGTGTGCGTGACCCCACGATGGCCGTTGGTATTACCCCGTGTGTTTTTACATAAGCCTCAAACGGTCACACCGGGGACTCTTGATATTCACCCTCTTTATAAAGGGGTCGAGACTTACGCCTCTTTCTTCACCTTCATCGCGCCTTCCCGCACCTCGAGTTCTAACACCCAAAACCTAAGCTCCAACCCTCCGGAATCCGCTAGTATGTCCGGATCTGATCCTCAAGGCCGGTGGGTCGCCTCCTCGATCGAGGAGAAGGACATTGCGAAGCTTAGGAAGGTCGGATACCTAACCGCAGATATCCAGCACAGGCTTCCCGCTCCGGGGCAAGTTATCCCCACGCCGGAGCCCAATGAGTGTGTTGTTTTTGTCCCACACTTCCTCCGTGGTTTGGGTTTCACCCTCCATCCTTTCGTGAGGGGGCTCATGTTCTATTATGGGCTAGATTTTCACGATCTAGCTCCAGATGTCATCCTCCATATCTCGTTGTTCATTATCGTATGCGAGGCTTTTCTCCATGTCACGCCACACTTCGGCTTATGGCAATGTGAAGCCGAAGATGATCGAGGGGTGACACGTGGAGTGTGGAGGTGCCGTAATAAGCAGAAACGCCAATGCCCCATGGCCGGAGGGTTCTTTCCCAGAAGTATCTGACGTATGGCAGCGGAGGTGGTTTTATGCCAAGGCCCCAAGGGGCAAAAACTAGGTAGCCGCCCCTGAGTTCTGCTCAGGCCCTCCGTCACAGTTGGCGTCCTGGACAAACGTAGGATGTGATTGGGGGCCCGCAGGCGATGTACCGGTACTACAGAACCGCATCCGGGAGCTTCTCGAGAGGGATATCAACCTTGTTAGCGTAATGCAAGTGATGTTAGTCCGGCGGACATTGTCGTGCCAACACCAGCCTCTTCGGATGTGGGAGTTCAATCCGGAGGGTCCGCGGACTGTGAAGCACTTCTTCGGCTTAAAGCTCGAAGAGATGTGCAAATTATTCTTCGGACGGAAGGTAACGTGTCCGGATACCACCGAGGATGTGGGCCTAAGCTGCAACCGCCTAGATACTCAAGTAAGTGGCCTTGATACCGGACACCCTGTTTTGTATTTGTCATACTTATTTATTCTGAACATCATCCGCGTCTAGGAGTGGCTCAGCAAGGCGGAGAGAATCAGGTGTCCGGAACCACTTCCCGAAGGCTCGCCCACCCCTATCATGGCTAAGATGCTCGACCAGGTACTCAGCCGAATGCCCTCAGGGAAATACAAGGGGAAGGACAATAAATCCGAACCCCACATACTATGCATCCGAATCGGGGATAGTCGGGGAGGAGAGGTTGAGGTCGCCTCCCCACGCGGGAAGAAGAGGGCCGCCTCCGAAGATTTGGAGGCCGAGATGCCCAAATTGTGGAAAAAGGGATCCCTAGGGGTCCTTGCCCTGACAGGCACCCTCACTGCATCATGCCCTCGAACGGGCCAACTCTCCAACGAGTCGTAAGTCAATCATTAACTTAAAGGTATTGTATTTCTCCTGGATCAATGACCAGGACTCAACTTTTTGCAGTCTGGCTGGCAGCTCTTCTCAACAGGGATCGTCTCCGGGCGACCTTCCTCCGGAGATGATGGAGAGCGAGACCCCACCCGCCTCTCCGGTTCTTGACACGGGCGACACCGAGGTCTCGTCACGGAGGAGCCCGGATCCGCCAAGGCCGGAAGCCAATGCGTCAGCCGCCCTAAGTCCGGACGTACTGACGTGCTTACTGGAGCGAGCTGCGCTCTCGGAGGAGCACCGCTCATTAATGAGCGCGGTTCTCAAGAAGATTTCATCTGCTATAAGCGGTTTGAATGAAGCTTTCACAAGCCTGCTCAGAGGCTTTGAGGTATGTGATGGAAAACTCACTATTTCTGAAGGAAATATGCCCTAGAGGCAATAATAAAGTTATTATTTATTTCCTTATTTCGTGATAAATGTTTATTATTCATGCTAGAATTGTATTAACCGGAAACATAATACATGTGTGAATACATAGACAAACATAGTGTCACTAGTATGCCTCTACTTGACTAGCTCGTTTATCAGAGATGGTTATGTTTCCTAGCCATGGACAAAAGAGTTGTCATTTGATTAACGGGATCACATCATTAGGAGAATGATGTGATTGACTTGACCCATTCCGTTAGCTTAGCACTTGATCGTTTAGTATGTTGCTATTGCTTTCTTCATAACTTATACATGTTCCTGTAACTATGAGATTATGCAACTCCGTTTACGGAGGAACACTTTGGGTACTACCAAGCGTCACAACGCGTAATCGGGTGATTATAAAGGAGTACTACAGGTGTTTCGAAGGTACATGATGAGTTGGCGTATTTGAGATTAGGTTTTGTCACTCCGATTGTCGGAGAGGTATCTCTGGGCCCTCTCGGTAATGCACATCATTATAAGCCTTGCAAGCAATGTAACCAATGAGTTGGTTACGGGATGATGCATTCTGAGCGATTAAAGAGACTTGCGGTGGCGAGATTGAACTAGGTATTGGATACCGACGATCGAATCTCGGGCAAGTAACATACCGATGACAAAGGAACAACGTATGGTGTTATGCGGTTTGACCGATAAAGATCTTAAGTAGAATATGTAGGAACCAATATGGGCATCCAGGTCCGCTATCGGTTATTGACCAAGAATAGTTCTAGGTCATGTCTACATAGTTCTCGAACCCGTAGGGTCCGCAACAAGGTTTCGATGGCGGTTTTATTATGAGTTTATGAGTTTTGATGTACCGAAGGAGTTGAGTCCGGATGAGATCGGGGACATGACGAGGAGTCTCGAAATTGTCGAGGCGTAAAGATCGATATATTGGACGACTATATTCGGAGTTCGGAAGGTTCGAGTGATTCGGTATTTTGAGATCTGGGAGAGTTACAGGAATTCGTATTGGGCCTTAATGGGCCATACGGGAAAGGAGAAAAGGGCCATAAGGGTGGCGCACCTCCCCATGGACTAGTCCGAATTGGACTAGGGAGGGGGGGCGCCCCCTTCCTTCCTTCTCCTTTTCTCTTCCCCTTCCTTGTCTCCTACTCCTAATACATGGAAGGACTACTAGTTGGACTAGGAAAGGGGGAATCCTACTCCCGATGGGAGTAGGACTCCCCATGGCGCGCCATAGTAGAGGGCCGGCCTCCTCCTCCCTCCCTCCTTTATATACGGGGGCAGGGGGCACCCCATGGACACACAAGTTGATCTTCGTGATCGTTCCTTAGCCGTGTCGGTGCCCCCTCCACCATATTCCACCTCGGTCATATCGTTGCGGTGCTTAGGAGAAGCCTGTGTCGGTAGAACATCATCATCGTCCTGCCACGCCGTCGTCTTGTGGAACTCATCTCGGAGCCTTTGCTGGATCGGAGGGCGGAGATCGTCATCGAGCTGAGCGTGTGCTGAACTCGGAGGCCCGTGCGTTCGGAGCTTGGATCGGTCGGATCGTGAAGGCGTCGACTACATCAACGCGTTGTGCTAACGCTTCGCTTACGGTCTCACGAGCGTGGGCGAACACTCTCCCTCTCGCTATATCATCACCATGATCTTGCGTGTGCGTAGGAAATTTTTGAAATTACTCGTTCCCCATCGATGGCATCGAGCCAGGTTTTATGCGTTGATGTTATATGCACGTAGAACACAAGTGAGTTGTGGGCGATATAAGTCATCTGCCTACCAGCATGTCATACTTTGGTTCAGCGGTATTGTTGGATGAAGCGGCCCGGACCGACATTACAGCGTGCGCTTCGCGAGACTGGTTTTACCGCCGTGCTTTGCACACGGTGACTAAGCGGGTGTCTGTTTCTCCAACTTTAGTTGAACCGAGTGTGCTACGCCCGGTCCTTGTGAAGGTTAAAGCGAGTCTATTTGACAAACTATCGTTGTGGTTTTGATGCGTAGGTGAGATTGGTTCTTGCTAAGCCCGTAGCAGCCACGTAAAATTTGCAACAACAAAGTAGAGGACATCTAATTTGTTTTTGCGGGGCATGTTAATGATGTGATATGGTCAAGGCGTGATGCTATATTTTATTGTATGAGATGATCATGTTTTGTTGAAGTTATCGAAATGGCTGAAGCCCTATGGTTGTCTCTTTGTTGCATAAAGATGCAAGTGCCAAATATTTGCTTTACTTTATCGCTATGCGATAGCAATAGTTACAAGAGCAATAGTTGGCGAGGCGACCATGTGACGACACATTGATATAGATCAAGATGATGAAGATCATTGTGTCGTGCGGTGACGATAAAGATCATGACGATACTTTGGAGATGGAGATCAAAGGCGCAAGATGATCATGGCCATATCATGTCACATATTTTGATTGCATATGATGTTTATCTGTTATACATCTTATTATGTTTTGATTGGCGGTAGCATTTTAAGATGATCTCTCACTAATTATCAAGAAGTGTTCTCCACGAGTATGCACCGTTGCGAAAGTTCTTCGTCTTTGAGACACCACGTGATGATCGGGTGTGATAGGCTCTACGTTCAAATACAGCGGGTGCAAAACAGTTGCACACGCGAATACTCGAGTTATACTTGACGAGCCTAGCATATCTGAGATATGGCCTCGGAACACGGAGACCGAAAGGTCGGCGTGAATCATATAGTAGATATGATCAACATAGCGATGTTCACCATTGAAACTACTCCATCTCACGTGATGATCGGACATGGTTTAGTTGATTTGGATCACGTGATCACTTAGATGACTAGAGAGATGTCTGTCTAAGTGGGAGTTCTTAAGTAATATGATTAATTGAACTTAAATTTATCATGAACTTAGTCTGGTAGTATTTTGCAAATTATGTTGTAAGATCAATAGCTTGCGTTGTTGCTTTCATATGTTTATTTTGATATGTTCCTAGAAAATTGTGTTGAAAATGTTAGTAGCAATGATGCGGATTTGATCCGTGATCTGAGGTTTATCCTCATTCTTTGCCTGAAGAATTATGTCCTTGATGCACCGCTAGGTAGCGGACCTATTGCGAGAGCGGATCTGAGGCGTTATGAGCGTTTGGCTAGCTCAATATGATGACTACTTGATAGTTTTGTGCACCATGCTTAACGGCTTAGAATCGGGACTTCAAAGATGTTTTGAACATCATGGACCATATGAGATGTTCGAGAATTGAAGTTAATATTTCAAGCAAATACCGAGTTGAGAGATATGAAGTCTCCAACAAGTTCTATAGCTAAAAGATGGAGAGAATCGCTCAACTAGTGAGCATGTGCTCAGATTATGCAGGTACTACAATCGCTTGAATCAAGTGGGAGTTAATCTTCCGGATAAGATAGTGATTGACGAAATTCTCTAGTCACCATCACCAAGTTAGTAGAACTTCGTGATGAACTATAGTATGCAAGGGATGATGAAAATGATTCCCGAGCTCTTACGTGATGTTGAAATCGTGAAGGTAGAAATCAAGAAAGAGCATCAAGTGTTGATGGTTGACAAGATCACTAGTTTCAAGAAAGGGCAAAGGGAAAGAAAGGAACTTCAAGTAGATTGACAAGCAAGTTGTCACTCCCACGAAGAAGCCCAAAGCTGAACCAAAGCACTGGCCGAGTGCTTACTTCGCAAAGGAAATGGTCCTTTGAGCGGAACTACCTGAATATTTGGTGGATAAGAAGGATGGCAAAGTGAACAAGGGTATATTTGATATCTGATTATTGATGTGTGCCTTACTAGTGTTTATAGTAGCCCACGAGTATTTGATACTTGTTAGGTTGCTAAGATTAGTAACTCGAAGCAGGAGTTGCGAGAATAAGCAGATACTAGTTAAAGGGTGAAGTGACGATGTGTGTTGGAAATAGTTCCAAGATTGATATGATCATCATCGCACACTCCCTATACTTTCGGGATTAGTGTTAAACCTAAATAAGTGTTATTTGGTGTTTGCGTTGAGCATGAATATGATTTGATCATGTTTATTGCAATCGGTTATTCATGTAAGTTAGAGAATAATTGTTGTTCATTTTTACATGAATAAAACCTTCTATGGTCATACACCCAATGAAAATGGTTTGTTGGATCTCGATCGTGTGATACACATATTCGTAATATTGAAGCCAAAAGATGCAAAGTTAATAATGATAGTGCAACTTATTTGTGGCACTGCCGTTTGGGTCATATCGGTGTAAAGCGCATGAAGAAACTCCATAAAGATGGATTTTCGGAATCACTTGGTTATGAATCATTTGATGCTTGGGAACCGTGCCTTTTGGGCAAGATGGCTAAAACTCCGTTCTTCAGAACAATGGAACGAACCACTGACTTATTGGAAATAATACATACTGATGTATGCAATCCAATGAGTGTGAAGGCTCGCGGCGGGTATCGTTATTTTCTGACCTTCACAGATGATTTGAGCAGATATAGGTATATCTACTTGATGAAACATAAGTCTGAAATAGTTGAAAGGTTTAAAGAATTTCAGAGTGAAGTGGAAAATCATCATGACAAGAAAATAAGGTTTCTCGATCGATCGCAGAGACAAATATTTGAGTTCTGAGTTTGGTCTTCAATTAAAACAATGTGGAATAGTTTCACAAATTAATGCCACAGAACACCACATCATAATGGTGTGTCGAGCGTCATAACCGTACTTTATTGGATATAGTACAATCTATGGTGTTTCTTACCGATTTACCAATATCGTTTTGGGATCATGCATTAGAGACAGCTGCATTCACGTTAAATAGGGCACCATCTAAATCCGTTGAGACGACACTATATGAACTATGGTTTAGCAAGAAACCCAAGTTGTCGTTTCTTAAAGTTTGGAGTTGCGATGGTTATGTGGAAAAGTTTCATCCTGATAAGCTCGAACCCAAATCGGAGAAGTGCGTCTTCATAGTTACCCAAAGGAAATTGTTGGGTACACCTTCTATCATAGATCCGAAGGCAAGATATTCGTTGCTAAAAATGGATCCTTTCTAGAGAAGGAGTTTCTCTCGAAAGAAGTGAGTGGGAGGAAAGTAGAGCTTGATAAGGTAATGTGTACCTTCTCCCGAATTGGAAAGTAGTTCATCACGAAATCAGTTCCAAAGGATTCCTACACCAATTAGTGAGGAAGCTAATGATGATGATCATGAAACTTGAGATCAAGTTACTACAAAACCTCGTAGGACTTCCAAAATGCAGTCCGCACCGGTGTGGTGCAGTAATCTTTTTACGAAAGTCGTGTTACTAGACCATGATGAACCTCACGAACTATGAGGAAGCGATGATGAGCCCAGATTCATGAAATGGCTCGAGGCCATAAAATCGAGATATGATCCATGTATGAGAACAAAGTATGGACTTTGATTGACTTGCTCGATGATCAGCAAGACATGTTAAATAAATGGATCTTCAAGAGGAAGACGGACACTAATAGTAGTATTACTATCTACCAAGCTCAACTTGTTGCAAAAGGTTTTCAACAAGTTCAAGGGGTTGAATACGATGAGATTTTCTCACTCGTATCGATGCTTAAGTCTGTCTGAATCATGTTAGCAATTGCCACATTTTATGAAATCTGGCAAATGGATGTCAAAACTGCATTCCTTAATGGATTTATTAAAGAAGAGTTGTATATGATGCAACCAGAAGGTTTTGTCAATCCTAAAGGTGCTAACAAAATGTGCAAGCTCCAGTGATCCATCTATGGACTGGTGCAAGCATCTCGGAGTTGGAATATACGCTTTGATAAGTTGATCAAAGCATATAGTTTTATATGGACTTACGATGAAGCCTGTATTTACAATAAAGTGAGTGGGAGCACTACTGACCTTTCCGATTAGTATATGTGAGTGACATATTGTTGATCGAAATGATGTAGAATTTTTTGCAAAGCATAAAGGAGTGTTTTAAAGGAGTTCTTTAAAAGAAAAGACCTCGATAAAAGCTACTTACATATTGAGCATCAAGATCTATTGAGATAGATCAAGGCGGCTTGATAAGATTTTCAATGAGTACATACCTTGGCAAGATTTTGAAATAGTTCAAAATGGAGCAGTCAAAGAAAGAGTTCTTGCTGTGTTGCAAAGGTATGAAATTGAGTAAGACTCAAATCCGACCACAAAGAGAAAATAGAAAGAGAATGAAAAGTCATTCCCTATGCCTCACCATAGGTTCTATAAAGTATGCTATGCTATGTACCGGACCTATTGTATACCTTGCTCGAATTTGGCGAGGGAGTACAATAGTGATCTAGGAGTAGATCCTTTGGACATTGGTCAAGAATATCCTTAGTAAGGACTAAGGAGATGTTTCTCGATTATGGAGGTGATAAAAGAGTTTGTTGTAAAGTTACATCGATGCAAACTTTTACACCGATCAAGATGACTCTAAGTCTCAATCTGGATACATATTGAAAGTGGGAGCGATTAGCTAGAGTAGCTCCGTGCGAGCATTGTAGACATAGAATATTTGCAAAATACATACGGCTCTGAATGTGATGAGACCGTTGACTAAGCTTCTCTCACGAGCAAAACATGATCACACCTTAGTACTCTTTGGGTGTTAATCACATGGCGATGTGAACTAGATTATTGACTCTAGTAAACCCTTTGGGTGTTGGTCACATGATGATGTGAACTATGGGTGTTAATCATATCTGAGATATGAATATTGGTGTTAAATCACATGGCGATGTGAACTAGATTATTGACTCTAGTGCAAGTGGGAGATGAAGGAAATATGCCCTAGAGGCAATAATAAAGTTATTATTTATTTCCTTATTTCATGATAAATGTTTATTATTCATGCTAGAATTGTATTAACCGGAAACATAATACATGTGTGAATACATAGACAAACATAGTGTCACTAGTATGCCTCTACTTGACTAGCTCGTTTATCAGAGATGGTTATGTTTCCTAGCCATGGACAAAAGAGTTGTCATTTGATTAGCGGGATCACATCATTAGGAGAATGATGTGATTGACTTGACCCATTCCGTTAGCTTAGCACTTGATCGTTTAGTATGTTGCTATTGCTTTCTTCATAACTTATACATGTTCTGTAACTATGAGATTATGCAACTCCGTTTACGGAGGAACACTTTGGGTATTACCAAACGTCTGGCGTAATCGGGTGATTATAAAGGAGTACTACAGGTGTCTCCGAAGGTACATGTTGAGTTGGCGTATTTGAGATTAGGTTTTGTCACTCCGATTGTCTGAGAGGTATCTCTGGGCCCTCTCGGTAATGCACATCATTATAAGCCTTGCAAGCAATGTAACCAATGAGTTGGTTACGTGATGATGCATTCTGAGCGAGTAAAGAGACTTGCGGTGGCGAGATTGAACTAGGTATTGGATACCGACGATCGAATCTCGGGCAAGTAACATACCGATGACAAAGGGAACAATGTATGTTGTTATGCGGTTTGACCGATAAAGATCTTCGTAGAATATGTAGGAACCAATATGGGCATCCAGGTCCGCTATTGGTTATTGACCAAGAATAGTTCTAGGTCATGTCTACATAGTTCTCGAACCCATAGGGTCCGCACGCTTAAGGTTTCGATGTGGCAGTTTTATTATGAGTTTATGAGTTTTGATGTACGAAGGAGTTCGGAGTCCGGATGAGATCGGGGACATGACGAGGAGTCTCGAAATGGTCGAGACATAAAGATCGATATATTGGGCGACTATATTCGGAGTTCGAAAGGTTCGAGTGATTGGGTATTTTTGGAGTCTGGGAGAGTTACGGAATTCGTATTGGGCCTTAATGGGCCATACGGGAAAGGAGAAAAAGGGCCATAAGGGTGGCCGCACCCCTCCCCATGGACTAGTCCGAATTGGACTAGGGAGGGGGGGCGTCCCCTTCCTTCCTTCTCCTTTTCTCTTCCCCATCCTTGTCTCCTACTCCTAATACATGGAAGGACTACTAGTTGGACTAGGAAAGGGGGAATCCTACTCCCGGTGGGAGTAGGACTCCCCATGTGCGCCATAGTAGAGGCCGGCCTCCTCCTCCCTCCCTCCTTTATATCTGAGGCGGGGGCACCCATGGACACACAAGTTGATCTTCGTGATCGTTCCTTAGCCGTGTCGGTGCCCCCTCCACCATATTCCACCTCGGTCATATCGTTGCGGTGCTTAGGCGAAGCCCAGTGCGATAGAACAACATCATCGCCACCACGCCGTCGTCTTGTGGAACTCATCTCCGGAGCCTTTCTTTGGATCGGAGGGCGGAGATCGTCATCGAGCTGAGCGTGTGTTGAACTCGGAGGCCCGTCGTTCGGAGCTTGGATCGGTCGGATCGTGAAGGCGTCGACTACATCAACCGCGTTATGCTAACGCTTCGCTACGGTCTCACGAGTGCGTGGGCGAACACTCTCCCCTTCGTTGCTATATCATCACCATGATCTTGCGTGTGCGTAGGAAATTTTTTGAAATTACTACGTTCCCCATCAATTTCTTTGGTTGTACGGCACGCGCTAAGTGTGCTCCATATAGATAGCAGCCCCTGAGACTCTGGTTGCCCGCCCTAGGCGTAAATGGGGATCATAAACCAATGATAGTTACGTAAACGTGTGCGGTACATGTGGGTCCGGCCGTCCGTCCGTCCGTTGTAGTTCTTAGAACTATCGAGGCAAATTAGGGTCGATTGATGCCGATATTACTTTGATGAATGGTAATTTGGATACATCACAAGGTATGTGCCTGTCTCCTATGCATAGGAAAACATTAAGGTGGCATGTATTAATATGTTTTGTTGATTGCGGAGATGAAGCTGCTTGCTTTGAGGCCTCGAGGGCTTTGAACTTGCTCTAGCCAAGGAACAAGCTCGGGTTAGCAATGCGGCTCCCCTAAAGGCGGACGAGGAATTGAGAGCCGAATAGGCTGCCCATCGCCGAAGCAAGGAAAAGATAGCCGAAATGGCTATCGAGTTAAAACATGCCATTGACCGGTATGAGCTCCTGAAGGAGTATGAAGATAAATCGGCTGACCTGAGCAAGGAGCTGAATGCCACCAAGGAAATACGGACCGAGCTCAGGGGTGCGCTGGAGGAGCTTCAACAGGCCGGAAAAATCGCGGCTAGAGGCTCCTACTTGCTGCGGATGAAGTTCTTCGATCCAAAATACGCTCCCCTTGATGGACGCTGGAGCTCGCCGGACGCATGTGCGGACCTGGCGAAGAGTACGGCTGATGCTTTGGATTTCTTCAAAGGTGAGGGTGAAAAGGAGGTGGAGAAGCTTTTTGGTCGCAGCTTCCATGCTCCTTCCGCCATTGCCGTTAAGTGATAAGATGGGCTGCTTGTGGCGGAGCTTCACAGTTGTCTTGAGCTTCGATCGATCCGTAATAGATCATCTTTGGCGAAGGAGCCTAAGCCGACAGACTACTTTGGTTTAGTCTGTGAGCCTTGGGGGCCGTGCCACAGATCGATGCCATGAGGAGGTTAGCATGCATAGAGGTGCACGGATGACCCTTGCAGCGTTAAAGCTTATTGACGGATATGGATGCCACTATGATAGCGTCTCGAGGATCGATGAGGGTCGAGATCCGTAGGGCACTACTTGGCGCAGGTTACAGAGGGTGCCCACCTGATAGAGGCGCAGTGCCCGAAGGATCTCCTCTTCGAGTGATGATTCAAATTATTGTAAAAACATTTCGATTAGAAGGTTATAGTTATAATTTGTGTTTGAAAATATGATTGATATATATATATATATATATATATATATATATATATATATATATATATATGGTGGAGTTTATGATAACACCCTTAAGAGTCTTATTCTGCACATCACTTTCTTATTCTGCTAACACTCGAACCATCCTGCCGCGTCAACTCCACCGAACTGCAACAGAAGAAAACCACCACAGCCCCATGTCACACCTTATCCACCCCACCTAACCCACTTTCTTCCTTCCATCAAACCCACCCACCTAGCCATGGCGGCTTCGCCTCCTCTCATCCCCGACCACCCCCACCCGGCGGCGGCGCCCCCACCCTCCACCCCGCGGTGGCGCCCCCACCTCCCACCCCACAGCACCGCCCGACCACCCCCACCCCGCGGCGGCGCCCTCACCCCTCCACCCCGCGGCGGCGCCCTCACCCCTCCACCCCGTGGCGGCGCCCCCAAAATCCAGGATGGCCCCAGCCACCGGATCCATGCCTCCACGGCCACCCCGCGCCACTACCTTTCTCCCATCCGGCCACGCAGCCCCGCCCCAGTGGCACGCCGCACCACCGCCCACCTTCCCTTAGTTCCAGTGCCCGCTTGCGTGCGCCGGGTCTGCCGAGCCACAGTCGGGCTACTCCATCCCCAAGGATGACGCGCCGCCTCCAGATCCGGATTCCTCGAGCATCCACGGCAAGCTCTGTGGTGGGGACTCGAGTGACTACGACCACACCGACGAGCGCTCGCCCCACCCCTCGGATCCATCTCCTACAATACTTCACGCCGAGCACCACGCCCATGGCGCCACCATACAAATTCAACTGGTCTCCACGGCTCTCTCTCTCTCCCGTTTGAAGTGCAGACATGTGGGTCTGTAGTACACCCCCTTTTCCCTTTTTTCTTGCTGGCGAAGAGGAACCCCCTACATGCAGCGTTGGACTCGTGGTAGTGCTCTCCGTCGGCCAAGAGGACCACGAGTTCGCCCCCTGAACTCCCCTTTTTCTCGCCACAGTTACCAACGAAGAGTTGCTGCACAGTGCTCATGGCTCGTCGCCGACGACCCCAGCGGTCAACCACTGCAGCTCTGGATAGTGGACAGGTGCGGTGCGACTAATGCACTGTTGCAGTGCAGAGTGTGTTTTTGGTGCAGATTCGAGTGTTGTTGACGCAGTGCGGGGTCCTCTCGACGTAGCCCATAGCATTTTTTCCAGGTTTGGCCTTGTGTTTTATCCCGAGTTCATTGAAGTGGAGTTCCTGGCAGATCAGTGCAGTTTTGGTCACAAAAATGACCAGCCTCACATTCACAAAACCGTGCTCCAGATCGCCGGGAGCGAGCTGTCCCTCCTCACCTTGCAGTCCGGGCGTCCGCAAACTTGAAGTGCGCCTGGGCGCATGATGCGGGTCACTGTGTGTTTTGATGCAGAATGCTGTGTGGGAGTATCCTGCTGCAGTTTGCTAGTCTCCCATCTGAAGTTCTGATGTCTTAAAATATTTTTCTGAAGAAGACAAAAAAGTGGTTCACTCTAATTTGTGCAGCAGCCCGTTATCTCTGTATGAAGTGCAATTTGTTTTGTGTTTCAAAATTCAGTCGACTACATGAACACTTGAAGTGCGTTTGGTCCTCGGATGTGGTTTACTTTTAAGAGTGATGCTATTCACTTGCGCTCAACATGAAAGTGTTTTTTTATAAACGAAACAACAAAATAGCAATGAGGTTCACTTCGCCATATGTCGTGGTTCATGTGCCCTCGTCTCTACGGTCCACTATTGTTCATAAAAATTGTTGAAAAAAAGACAACAAAAACTCATAAATTTACGTCTGACAAAAGAATTCATGAAGTTCACTTGACTGTCTGATGCAATGCGGTTTTCAGTCTAAAAGCAGTACGGTTTTCTAACTCGTCTTTAAAAATTTACGTCCCAAAAAAAAGAAACCATGCCGTTCTCTTACCGGTCTGATGCAGTGCGGTTTTTCATCCGATGCAGTTAGGTTTTCAGTCGGATGAAGTATCCAAGTCGATTTGGGTGTCGCGAAAAATAGTGTCCGCATTTCGATAAATTCGAAATTCCTCTTAAACCGTAAAGAATTAGCGAGAGTGTTCTACATGAAAGAGTTGTGTATCGTTGATATCTTTCCAACGGCGTATTGTTTGAATCATTCCGACTAGCGGTTTGCAAAAATTTCGCCAAAAACGGCTGCTGCCACTCATCGTCCGTCGCACAATTTTCAAAATTAACTTAAAACCGGAAGGAATTTCAAAACCATTTCAACATATGAAAGTTGGGCCTTGTCCGTAGCTTTCCAACGGCATATCATATGTCTCGTTTCGACAAACGGTTAGAAAACAGGAGCAAAAACAGTACCGAAAATTTCAAAAAACTTGAAAAACAGAGTTCCGCGATTTAGTAAATTTGAAACTGCTCTTAAACCGTAATGAATTAGAGAAAGATTTATATATGAAAAAGATGCGCCTCGATGATATCTATCCAACGGCGTATCATTTGGTTCGTTTCGACAAACGGTTTAGAAAAAAACGCGAAAAAACGCTCGCTGCCACTCGTCATCCGCCACACTATTTTCAAAACTGCTCTTAAACCGTGTGGAATCTCGAAAAGTGTTCAACATGTCGAAGTTGCGCCTAATCCATAGCTTTTCAATGATATATTACCGCCTCATTCCGATAAGCGTTAAAAATTAGAGCGAAAACAGTGCAAAAAAATAACAGCGTGCAGTTTTTTCCGACGGAAGTTCACTAGTCTCTATTGCGTGCTTTGTCGTCAAAATGATGCGATCTTGCTTACATTGGCGTCAGTGCTTAAAGTGGTGTCTTGAGAATAGTTATTATGTTAATATTAGCAGAATAGACCGTCGTATATATATATATATATATATATATATATATATATATATATATATATATATATATATATATATATATATATATATGTGTGTGTGTGTGTGTGTGTGTGTGTGTGTGTGTGTGTGGGGGGGTAATCCGAAGATAGCGATCGTTGGCTTATTTTGCGCATACAATACAATGCGGGGTGTTCAAAAAATGTGCTTGATCACTCTTTATCCAATGTCTTGGTCCGGCAAGGAGGCGATCGCACGTCGAACTAGGCGACCGGACTATATAGCTGTAACACTTTCGCTTAGCCACGGGATTTTAGCGTTGGGGCTACTATGTAGCCCCTGGTACCTTCGCATGCTTCCGAATACGGGCGCGTATGTACCTAGCAGGGAAATGGCCCTTCGTTAATGAGGAGGAATCCTAGAGATTTCGGTGAGTTGTCGAGTGGTTGATCAGCCTCTTGTTGTATCATGACGGTCGGTTTTCGGCTTTCTCAACTAAGGTGCTCGTCTGGAATAACCAGGGCACAATCGCAGTAGTTCTCCTTTGGCCACCTTAGCCGATTATAACGGAACGTAAGGCGGCAAACCCAGGAGCCGGGCAATCCCAACATTTGACCAAAGACATGATTCGGAGCTGATGCATATAAGGCCAAACTTCGTGGCGCGAACACTCCCGAAGGTATTCAGACTTTATAACAGATGATGAGCTCAAGAATGCCCATTCATTATAAACCCTGTATGTCCAGGTGCGTGCATTAATCTGTCATGGCATAATGCCAAAAAAGGGCAGTATCCTCTGTGGGTATGGAACCCGTGGGATGATGAAACAACAAGAGGCAATAGAAAAGGTTTACACAGGGGCTTAATCTAAAAAGAAACCTGTTGTATGGGGCCCTGCTGCATGTATGCGCCTTTGTCTTTGTTGTGCCGCATCCTGGAAGGGTATCGCACGAACGTTGTCTGCGGAAAAAGGTGATCTCATAGAAGAGTGCAACGTAAGTGTGCGATGGATAGTAGAAAATGTAAAATGATGGCCTGCCAATAAGGTTGAGCCGAGAGTGTGGGCCTTTATTATTAGCCCCTAGTGTCCGCTATAGGATTACATATACAATTGCCCTGGTTTAATGTGGGTTGCCGGACTCGTCTAACCGTCCGTGGTCTTAACGACCTGGTAGAATTTTGTTTTAGAGGCTGCTTATAGTCCAGCCGCTAGGGCCGTCGCGTATTCCTCTGCGCGCGAAAGGCACTCCGTTGTTTCGCTAACGGTGATGACGCCGCGTGGACCGAGCATCTTGAGTGTAAGGTAGCCATAATGCGACAATGCGTTGAAGCGGGCGAAGGCCGTTCTTCCAAGCAATGCTTGATAGCTGCTATGGAAGTGTGCGATGATGAAGACTAGGTCTTAAGCACGAGTTACTCGGAGGCGAATGTCACCTCCGGTATGAAGGAGCCCTTGCTATAGGCTTCAACGCCTGGTATCACCCCTTCAAAGGTGCTGTGAATCTTGCTGATTCTGGATGAGTCTATCCCCATCCTGCGGAAAGTGTCCTCATGTATCAAATTGAAACTGCTGCCACCGTCCATGAGGACATGAGTGAGATGGTATCCGTCGATTATTGGGTCAAGTACCAAGGCATTTGATCCTACGCGCCGAATGCTAGTTCGGCCGTCTAGGTGATCGAAGGTGATCGAACAAGACATCCAAGAGTTAGGTGTGGGTACGACAGGCCCTATATCGCGTGTGTCTTTATGGGCGCTGTCGGTGTCAAAACCGGCAGATCTCGGGTAGGGGGTCCCAAACTGTGCGTCTAGGCGGATGGTAACAGGAGACAAGGGACATGATGTTTTTACCCAGGTTCGGGCCCTCTCGATGGAGGTAAAACCCTACTCCTGGTTGATTGATATTGATGATATGGGTAGTACAAGAGTGGATCTACCACATGATCAAGGAGGCTAAACCCTAGAAGCTAGCCTATGGTATGATTGTTGTAATGGTTATCTCGTCCTACGGACTAAAACCCTCCGGTTTATATAGACACCGGAGACGGCTAGGGTTACACAGAGTCGGTTACAATGGTAGGAGATCTACATATCCGTATCGCCAAGCTTGCCTTCCATGCCAAGGAAAGTCCCATCCGGACACGGCACGGAGTCTTCAATCTTGTATCTTCATAGTCTTGGAGTCCGGCTGACGATGATAGTCCGGCTGTCCGGACACCCCCTAGTCCAGGACTCCCTCAGTAGCCCCTGAACCAGGCTTCAATGATGATGAGTCCGGTGCGCATATTGTTCGGCATTGCAAGGCGGGTTCCTCCTCCGAATAATTCATAGAAGATTGTGAACACCAGGATAGTGTTCGGCTCTGCAAAATAAATTCCACATACCACCATAGAGAGAATATTATGTACACAAGTTCAATCTGCTGACGTGTTTTGTGGCATGACGTCACACCACCACCAAGCCTTTACTGGAATCTTCTTTAATATACCACCTCAGCGCGTTTAGCGAAGCGGTTTCTATAACGCCCTCGATGCGGCTATATCTCCCACATGTTGAAGCACGATTTAGAGGCATAACCGCATTGAAAGCAATGTCGCAAGTGAGGTAATCTTCACACAACCCAAGTAATGCATAAGGGAAAGAGATACATAGTTGGCTTACAATCGCCACTTCACACAAATACATGAATAAAGCATTACATCATCCAAATACAATCAAGGTCGACTACGTAACCAAAATAAAACAAGAACCCCAAATCGACAAAGGTCCCGATCGACCCCAACCGGGCTCCACTCTTGATCAACTAGAGCGAAACAACACGAAGGAAAGATCTTCATCGAGCTCCTCCTTGAGCTTGGTTGCAACACCGCTTTCGGCAACATAGGCACTGCAAACTGGTTTTGGAAGTATCCGTGAGCCACGAGGACTCGACAATCCCATTACCATGGGTATCAAGACTAGCAAAGCTTAATGGGAAAGGAATGGGTAAAGTGGTGAGGTTGCAGCAGCGACTAAGCATGATATGGTGGTTAACATATGTAAATGAGAGCGAGAAGAGAAACAAGCGGAACTGTCGTGAAACTAGCAATGATCAAGAGGTGATCCTGAACACCTACTTACATCAAACATAACACAAAAACCGTGTTCACTTCCCGGACTCCACCGAGAAGAGACCATCACGGCTACACACGCGGTTGATGCGTTTTAATTCGGATCAAGTGTCAAGTTGTCTACAACCGGACATTAACAAATTCCCATCTGCCACATAACATGCGCGCGCTCTCGAAAGTTTAAACCCTGCAGGGGTGTCCCAACTTAGCCCATGACAAGCTCTCGCGATCAACGAAGGAATATACCTTCTCCCAGGAAGACCCGATCAGTCTCGGAATCCCGGTACATCAAGACATTTTGACAATGGTAAAACAAGACCAGCAAAGCCGCCCGATGCGCCAACAATCCCGATAGGAGCTGCACATATCTCGTTCTCAGGGCAACACCGGATAAGCGAAGCGTACAGGTACCGCCGTAACCCAAATTGCCAAGGGATGGTCCCGCACGGTGCTCTAGTTTGGACCAACGCTTAGACAAGCACTGGCCCGGGGGGGCTAATAATAAAGATGACCCTCGAGAGAGCGACTCCCAAGGGAAAAGTAGGTGGTGGTGAGGCAAATGGTAAAAGTCAATGTTGGGCCTTCTTTGGACAAGTTTTATTCAAAGCGAATCGTCGGGGTCCCATAAATCACCCGACCAGTGTTAGGAGCATAAAATCCGGGAACATAACACGGTATGGCGGAAACTAGGGTGGCAAGAGTGGAACAAAACACCAGGCATAAGGCCGAGCCTTCCACCCTTTACCAAGTATATAGATGCATTAATAATATAAGAGATATTGTGATATCCCAACATAAACCCTGTCCACCATGGAGAAATCTTCAACTTCACCTGCAACTAGCAACGCTATAAGAGGGGCTTAGCAAAAGCGGTAACATAGCCAAACAACGGTTTGCTAGGAAAGGTGTCAAAGGTTAGGGGTTCATGGCAATTTGGGATGGCTTGAATAAACAGGTAATAGGTAGCGCAGCATAGCGATAGAACGAAGCAACTAGCATAGCAATGATAGTAGTGAGATCCAGGGTAGCGGTCATCTTGCCTGAAATCCCGCAAGGAAGAAGAACGAGTCCATGAAGAAGACGAATGGATGAAGCCACGAAGACGAACCACACAATCGAAACGAAACGGGAACTATCGAGAAGAAGCACACAAGATGGTAAACACACCACACATGAACAAGGCATGATGCACAACAAGCATGATGCATGGCAAAGCTACATGAAGCTACTCATGGCAAGAGATGATGCAAACAAGAACAACACCTCAAGGCAAGTTTAAATGAGGCCGGAAACAACATATAACAATTCCGGTAAGTCCTCATATGCAAATTTCGAAATGGGTCCAGAACTGAATAAACCTTATGTTCAAGTTGTTAAATAGCAAGTTAAGATGCACCAAGATGATCTACACGAAATTCTAGTCAAGTTACATATAAAGTTCATTAGAATCGGAGCTACGGCCTAGAAGATATGAGCAAAACAAGTTAAACATGGCATTGATGCAAAATGCACCCAAACATCAAGCAAACAACTCAAAACATGGATGCAACATGATAATATGAATCTACATGCAAAAACAAGCAAGTTTCATATAGAGCACACTCAAAACGGAGCAACGGTGCAACACACACACACTACACAAGTCATAGCAACAATCTGTCCATAACAGCAACTAGGCATCTTACAAGCATCAAAACAATATGCTACAGCACCCCGACATAATAACAAAAGGCATGGGCATGAAGTACAGGTAAAGCATAACAAAACATGAACACTGAGCTATCTCCAGAAACAACTAGAACATGCTCAAAAACACATGGAGATATTGCAAATAATAACAGTTTCAGACTTTAGCAGAAATATCATCAGGTTGCAATGTTCAGAGCTATCAAACAACATGTTACAGGAACTTATCATGGCAAACAAAGACATGGCATGAATCTACTAATAGCATAGATCAAAAGACCCTTACTGACCATGAGCCAAAAAGGCACGGAAAATATGATGGCACCCATGTAAACATGGCAAGTTAAATTACAGATTTATACATGGCAGGAACAACAATAAGCAGGCATGTTCGTGAGCTTGAATCACTCACCACAGAGCAATACATGGCATGGCAAGGCAACGAACAGTAAGAAGGCATGTTTATGAAGCTAAGCATGGCAAGAGCAAGTTCATAGGGTACATGGATCACTAGGAAAACACATGGGAACAAGTGAACTTAATGTAAACAGGTTGACATTAACATTTTCAAGCAACTTTAGAGCAAGATATGAACATGTTCCAGCAGGCTATAATTGCAACCAAGGGCATGAATGGATAGAGCATGACATTTATATCAAAACATGTTTATAGAGCATCTCCAGATTATGCATAGAATGATTAGTGGAAGCATGTTAACATAGCAACAAAATATAACAGAATCATCAGAAAACAAAGAACAACAACTACCCTACTTTACAAGCTTGATACACTCAGCACACAACTCACAAAAATACATGGTCAACACCCCTGGAAAGATGGCATGGCATAGTTCAACATTCATGTAAACATCAACCTCATAGGATGCACACATCAATCATGGCAAAAATGTTAAATGGGCAAGTTATAACAGTTTCAGCAGATTAACATCAACATGCACTCTTCCAACAGCATTTCGGGCATCAAGATGAGCTCAAATGAAAATGATGCAATGGAATGAAATGATCTACTCGTCGAGACGAACAATTTGACATATTACACGCACAAAACGGAGCTACGGATGCAGAGATGCAGCAGGTCAAAGTATGCAACATTTAATGAGTTCTGGGGACTTGGCAGTTTTAGGAAAAAAAACATGTGAGCGCGATATAGCTAAGATGCGTCTGGGGCAGGGATTTGGCGGGGCTCACCTAGCGGGCCTGGCCCAGGAAGCGGAGGAGGACGAGGCGGGCCGAGGCGATGGGCTGGGCCACGGGGGAGGGCCACGTGGCCTGGATCTGGGCCTGGAGAGGCCGAGGCCCATCTTGAGGTCGACCAGCGATCGACGGGCGCCGGCAGGTCGGGCGGGCGGCGCGCTCCTCTGACGGCGGCGGCTTGGAGCGGCTCGGCGGTGGAGGATCTGGATCCGCGATGGGGCGGCGAACGGGGCGGGCGAAGCTTCAGGTGGCGGGGCCACGGATCCATGATGTCGTGGCGGCGAGGAAACCGGCGGTCTGGCGCGGAGGCAGGCGACTCGGCGAAGATGGCGGCAGCCGGTGGCGAGACAGAGGCGAGCCGGGCGGCGAGCCATCTTGGCGATGGGAAGGAGAGGCATGGGCGCGGAGACGGCGGCAAGGCCTCCGTGGAGCGGACGGCGAAACACGGCGGCGGGCGGCGGCGGAGCTCGTCCGGGACCTGATGGGCTCGGCGGGCTGGCGATGGGCTTGGCGGGCCCTAGCGGCGGCGCGCGGTGGAAGACGGCGGCGCGGGGCGACGTGGCGCACGCCGATTGGCTGTGGGCGGCGGCTTGGACGTGTCCGGCGCGGAGTTGGACATGTCCGGTGGCGGCGGGGCGATTTGATCTAGGGTTTGCCCGAGATTTCCGGGGAGGGGGCTAATTTATAGGTAGAGGGAGCTAGGAGAGTCCAAATGAGGATCGGTTTTCGGCCACGCGATCGTGATCGAACGACCGAGAGCATGGAGGGGAGTTTGCTGGGTTTTTGGCCACTTTGGAAGGGGTGTTGGGCTGCAACTCAAAGAGGCCTTTGCGGTTACCCGGTTAACCGTTGGAGTACCAAACGAACTCCAAATGGCACGAAACTTGACAGGCGGTCTACCGGTGCTATGCCAAGGCCGCTTGGCAAACCTCGGGCCATTCCGAGAAAGTTTAATACCCACACATGAAAAGAGGCAAAAGGGGAACGCCGGAGGACATAGGAGTGCCGGATTGCAAAACGGACAAGGGGGAAAAGGCTCGGATGCATGAGACGAACATGTATGCAAAATGAGATGCACATGATGACATGATATGAAATGCAGATGATGAGATGGCAAAGTGCAACACGCAAGCAAATGACTTGGCAAAGACGGCGAATAACTTGCGGACACCTGGCGCATCGGATCCGGGGCGTTACAGTTTCCTTGGCACGTCTTGTCGAAGCAGAGATCGTGTCCCCCTTATTCCGGGATTCTCATCAATACGGACGTGGGTAACCCAACCACGCCATTGATGGTGGCGCTTGGGAGATAAGCGAGTTTTACCAGGCCGGTGGGGACGCGTAGTTTTCGTCTGCCCATATATAAGGGGATAAGGATCCACCCTTTTTACCTACGCCTTCTTCCTCCTTTGCTTATCCATCTCCGCGCACTCTCGAGCTCCAGTGCCCAAGTCCGTGCATCTCGTCTCGACCTTCTCCGACCATATGCAGGCGGGAGGCAAATGGTTGGCCTCCTCCGTTCGGAGGAGCACATCATAAAAGCTAGCGGCGCGGATACCTTTCGGCGACATCAGCGCACCGGCTGCCCGACAAGGGGCAGCTCATCCCCACCCCCAGGCCCCATGAGAGGGTCGTATTCCTTCCCCACTTCCTCCGCGGACTGGGCTTCCCATTGCATCCCTTTGTCCGAGGGCTCATGTACTATTATGGCCTGGATTTCCACGATCTGCCGCCAAACTTCATCCTCAACATCTCGGCGTTTATCGTCGTGTGTGAGGCCTTCCTCTGCATCCAGCCCCACTTCGGCTTGTGGCTCAAGACCTTCAACGTCAAGCCAAAGGTAGTGAAGGGCGTCCAAGCGGAGTGCGGAGACCTTCATCTGGCTCGAAGGGGCCTTCGTGGAGTCCATCAAGGGATGGCAATCGGGGTGGTTCTACATCACCGAGCCGCATGACCCAAAATGGGCGGCGGCCCCCGAGTTTAGATCTGGTATCCCGATGCAGCTCACCTCCTAGAAAGAGAAGGGCTTGCTATGGGGCAGTCGGACGAGCTGACAGGACTCCGGTCCTGTCGCCAGACCCTGGTGAACAAGAAGCTCAGGCTTGTCAATGTGATCCAGGTCATGCTCGTCCGCCGGATTCTCCCCTGCCAACAACGGGCCTTCAACCTGTGGGAGTTCGATCCGGCGCAGCACCGGACTCTGAGCGGGCTCTTCGACATGACGTATGAAGCTGACCGGTGAGGTAAGCTTCGTTATCCTCTATGGGACAGTTGTTTTCATAGTTTGACTCTATGTGGGATCTAAAAACTCCCAATGCCTTTGACAGGAATCGCAGAGGACGTCCGGACAGGTAGACTGTCCGGCTCCCCTCCCCGAAGACCCAGCGGACGCCCGCTTAACGAGGCTGCTGGTCCTGGCACTCTATGTGGTGCCGGAGAAGAAGGCCAAGAAGAAGGCCACGGGAACTCGAAAAAGTTCCCGGCGCCAGGTGATATCGGACTCATCGTCCGATGGCTCCGAGGCGGACTCCTCCCCCGAAGACGAGGAGGAGAAAGAGGACTCTCTCCCGGAGGAAGGGGATAGGAAGAGGAAGGCTTCCCCAACTGGGGAGGCCGAAGGGTCCAACAGGGGAAGGACTATTCCCCCGGACAGCTCTGCCAACGCCAACATTGGCGACGAAGAGTGGCCCTCCAGGGCCAGGCCTCCGGCAAGATCGTAAGTATCCGGATTCCTGAATGATTTATAATTTCTCTTTTGTGTCACATAGTGTCCTTCTAATGCCGCTGCTTGCTGCAGTCCGGCCGATGATGATCTCCCCGCTTCGTCGGCGGGTCGTTGGCTCCATCGGATGTAGATTCCATCCCGACCGCCTCCACCCCTCGCGGCCGAGGATGCGAGTGGGATCCCGGAAGGACCCATCGGGAGGAGGCTCGGGCGCCACAAGGCAGCCTCCGGACTTCTGCTGGACTCCACGCCGAACCCGCATGGTTCCGAGTCAGCAGCCCCCTTCGCAAGAAGGAAAAGACCGTGACACCGGCGGTCTCCGTCCAACGAGGCGCCGACAACTTGTTGGAGGCGCTCAAAGGCGCTTCCATCAGGAAGAACACCGCACTATCATGAGTGCGGTGATTGAAGGTTCACTTCGCCGGAGCGGTGACGAAGCTGCGCATAGCCTTCTAACGAGCTTTGAAGTAAGAAGTTAAAAATATGTAATGTAATACCGCATAGACGGTAGCCGTGATGCTCGGTTCGGTGTTGGAAAGAAAACCCGGATTGAGGATCTAAAAAAAAGATATACGTAGGAATGCTAAAATTGTGTCAATATGGGTTTGCGAGGCTGCGCCTGCTGACCTCTGCCGCGTGTTGCGGAGGTTGGTGCATTGAAGCAGGACCTCGAGCGGTACGAGCAAGAGCTCGGCCTTGCCAAGAAGCAGCTCGAGGACAAAGAAGGTGAGTAATACCATCTTTGAATTTGTACCTTGCAATGAAAATGACAAGGATAACGTGGGTATTGCAGGGGCCACGAACGAGGTGGCAACCCTGAAGGAGGCCATATCCGCGGCCGAGCATAATCTTGGCCGCATGAGCAGACGGAGCGAGAGAAGCAGAGGCGCGGGTGGTGGAGGTGCGGCAAGAGCTCCGAGCTCTCATGGAAAAACATGAGAGTTTGGGCGTGACTCGAACTTCGAGTGTCAGAGCTTGCCTCGGCTCTTGAAAGTGCCAAAGCCGCTAAGGCCGAGGCCGAAGGCCCTCCAGAGATTGGCGTGGTGAAGAAGATAGCGGCGGGTAAGGCATTTTTCATGCAAAGCAAGCATGTTAATGTAAATTACCTATTACTTACCTGAATTCGGAGCTCTCCAGGGGCATTTGCAGATCTGCCTCGCAGTGTATCCGATGCCGCCACGTTTTACCGAGCCGAGGAGGGAGCTCAATGGAGAAGGTCTTACGGTCTCGATCTGTGAGGCCAGCCATCCATGCCCCTAGCGACTAGTGAAGCGGTGGTCGAGCTCCACAAGGTAGCCGAAGCGAGGCCATGAAGGGCCTCATAGTCCGGCCAGTGGCTGGAGAGGCCATGCACAGGGCTACTTCCGGCCTCGTCTGGCGGCTGGTGGATCGTGCCCACAGGTGGAGGTCATCAAGCGCTCACTTTGTATTGAAGGTGCTCGTCGGGCCCTTGCCCGCAAGAAAGGTGCATTAGGGCAGGCTAGATGCGGAGAAGCTTATCAGCGGCGTCTTTGCCCGGTGAGCAAGGAGTATCGCATGCCGAGATGTACTATAAGACTATCTGAAGGGTGTCCGCAGATTGCGGATGAGTGCCCCAGAGATGTAATTTTGAGTAAACTTCGCTATGTGTTATCACATGCCTGAAAACTTAGTTCATATCGCTAAGCAACGCTTGTTAATTTAAAATATTACCTTCATGCGGCCGTTTATTAAATCGAGAGATGGCAAGTCGTCGGCTTCAGCCCCCATGCCACAGTCTTTGGGGTGTTCGGGATAAACTTGAGCGCTCTTGTTCCCATTTTTGGGTCCATCTAGGGAGGCGCTCAACACGACGAACAAGGCAACCGGACTTATAATGCTTGAACACTCTCACTTAGCCATAGAATTCTATAATTTTAAATTTCGGCGAAGCCCCTAGTATTCGGAAGACCGAGTTTGGGGCGCTATCCACGCCTTGGCCGGACATTATCCGGTTCTTCGCTCGAAGCGGCGTAATTCTTTAGGGACTCGAAAAGACCTCTCGAACAGCAACCAGTCTCTCGCCTTATCTTGACAGTTAGTTTTAGCTTTCTCCACTGAGGTACCAAAACATGGGAGCCGGGCAAACCCAACTATTGACCCAAGACATGATTCGGAGCTGATTCATATAATTCTATAAGTTCGGGGTGCCGCACTTGTGAAAGTGTTCGGACTTATCACACCATAATCTGGGGAACATAAGCCCTGGTGTATTGGCCGTACCAAAATATCTGGTGCAAGATGTCATTAATGAACATATATGTAAAGTAATGCAATTATAGGCAAAAGGTGCTGCATTGTTTATTCAAGTGATTCTGCTATGAGTGCGGAATGATACATATAGTGCGGTAAGCAAAGGATTGGACTAATTAGACATGTCTCCTTCCAGGGGTAGGCTGCGGAGTGGTGGATTTAACAAATTTAATGCTCATAATGGAGACCACCTGATTGTTCGTCGCAGCTTTGTCCCTCCCTGGCTGTTGCATCGTGAGTTCGGCAGCTCGTCTCCAGACAGGGCCTCTGGTGAACGGAGTCCTGTGTATAAAAAGAAGGAAAATAAAAAAAATAAAAAGAGCGACGCACTTGGGAGCCCCTGGTGTGGTTGAGCCGCACTCTAGGTCTGTTTTGGTCGTGCCCCTCCCCCTATGCCCATGGTATCTCCAGAGCGCAATAATGTACGCGGAGAATTGGTCTTGCAATCATGCGAGGGCTGGGGTTGGGGCTGCATTGCTACGCGTGCTCGGAACGTGCCAGGTGGTCTTGGCTGATGTTGCTCCGGGCGTGTTTGGCCGTGTCCGGTCGTTTAACGGACGGACTCAAAAATTGCCTTAGAAGGCTACTCAGTATACGCGCGAGAGCATTGTATGTTCCTCCTTCGGAGGGGCGTTCCGTATTTCCATTGACCGTGATGACTCCACGAGGGCTGGCATCTTGAGCTTGAGGTATGCATAATGCGGCACCGCGTTGAACTTCTTGACAGCGGTTCATCCGAGCGAGCGTGATAGCCGCTGCGGAGCGGGACTATGTCGAAGATTAACTCCTCGCTTGAAATTATCAGGGATCCGAAGACCACATCGGTGTGGTGAGCACTACAAATTGGCCTCGACACTGGTATGGCGCCTTTGAAGGTCGTCTTTGTAGGTTTAATCCTTGAGGGTCTATGCCCATCTTGCGCCTATCTCGATAAAGCGAGGTTCAGGCTCTGCCGCCGTCCATCGGGACTCGTGAGGTGAAATCCATCAGCGATTGGGTCTAAAACCAATGCGGCGAATCCTCCATGGCGGATCTTGGTCGGATGGTCTCTTGATCGAAAGTGATCGGCAAGAGGACCATGGATTGAACTTGGAGTGGTGGCTCCATCGCATATCGTCCCTTAGTGCACGCTTCCGTTCCCTCTTGGGTATATGGGTTGCGTATATCATGTTTACCGTCCGCACTTGTGGGGGAAGCCCTTCTGTCCTCTACTGTTCGTCGGCCGGGTCTCTTCCTCGTCGTCGCTGTGCAGCCCCTTGTCGTTGTTTTCGGCAATTAACTTGCCTGCCTGTTTGAATACCCAACAATCTCTGTTGGTGTGGTTAGCTGGCTTTTCGGGGGCGCCATGTATCTGGCAAGAGCGGTCGAGTATTCGGTCCAAATTGGACGGACCCGGAGTGGTTCTTTTGAATGGCTTCTTCCGCTGACCGGGTTTAGAGCCTCGGAATCTGGCGTTGACTGTCGTATCCTCATTGTTATCGCCATTAATGCGGCGTTTGTTTTTGTTTCGACGCGACCTGCCATTGTGGTCCTTAGTATCCGGACTTCCAGCATTTTTGCTAAGGTTGTTGCTGCGAGCTAGCCAGCTGTCCTCTCCCGCATAGAAGCGGGTCATGAGTGATGTGAGTGCTGCCATGGATTTCGGCTTTTCCTGTCCTAGGTGCCGGGCTAGCCACTCGTCGCGGATGTTTTGTTTGAAGGCTCTGCATCCGGACAGTCGACGATTTGATTTTTCTTTGTTAAGAACCGTGTCCAGAATTGTCTGGCCGATCCGTCTGGCTGCTGAATTATGTGGCTTAGGTCATCGGCGTCTGGTGGCCGCACATATGTGCCCTAGAAGTTGTCAAGGAATGCGGCTTCCAGGTCTTCCCAACACCCAATTGACTCTGCGGGCAAGCTGTTAAGCCAATGCCGAGCTGGTCCTTTAAGCTTGAGTGGGAGGTATTTGATGGCGTGGAGATCGTCGCCGCGGGCCATATGGATATGAAGTAGATAATCTTCGATCCAAACCGCGGGGTCTGTTGTGCCATCGTAGGATTCAATGTGTACGGGTTTAAACCCTTCAGGGATTTGATGATCCATTACTTAAATGCATGAAGCATAGCGGGTGTGGGGCACCTCTATATTGAGCAATATCACGGCGTAGCTCAAGAGGCGTTGTCTGCTTGTGTTCGGCCTGGCGGAGTTCTTTGTATCCGTGGCGGCGATATTAAATGCGTGGGTGGTAGAAGCGCCCATGATCCATAGATGGATCTGGATTGTCTTGCCTTGTCCTGCAATATATCCCGCAAGTCCGGCGTGTTCCGCCGTGGCTTCATACTTTTCGAGCGATGCCGGGGTACGGTCCAGTTGGAGGGCCTAGATGCCTCTCTGTTGCGGCCACGAGGTGGCCGGTCTGCCGTATTGTGCGCTGGTGACGAAGGTTTATATGCTTCCTCCTCTAACCGGGGGAGCAACTTGCGTTTTGGGTAACTCTTGGCGGGGAGTTGTAGTTCATACTCTTCGGCCGCGAGGACCTCGATCCATCTGTCGGCCAGCAGGTCTTGATCAGCTTGAAGCTATTGCTGCTTTTTCTTTAGGCTATTTGCTGTGGCCATTAGCCTGCGCTTGAAACGCTCTTGTTCGACGGGATCCTCGGGCACGACGAATTCGTCGTCGTCGAGGCTTGCCTCGTCTCCGGAGGGAGGTATGTAATTATCGTCCTCGACCTCGTTGTCTGCCGCTCTCTCGTGAGGGCTGGCTTACGCATCCTCTGCTGAATCACTGCTGAGGATTGTCTTGACACTTTCGGTGTGTTATTATCTCCTGTGCCGGAATCTCCATTCTTGCTGTGGCGGGATTTAGAGCGGCCCGCTGACGTCGGCGCTTGGGCTGTTTCTTTAAGGAATCTGCCTCCGTTGCTTCTTCGCCGTCCCCATCCTTTGGGGTGTCCACCATGTATATGTCGTATGACGAGGTGGCCCTCCAGTGCCCTGTAGGCGCTGGTTCTTGATCGTCTCTGGCATCATTGTCCATATCGTCGATGTCTTCAGAGTCGTAGTCTACCATGTCGGTTAGGTCGTCGACAGTGGCTACAAAGTGGGTGGTGGGTGGGCTTTGAATTTCTTCGTCGTCCGCATCCCAACCATCCTGGCCGTAGTCCGGCCAGTGCTTTCCGGATAGCGAGAGATGCTTTAGCGAATTCAATATGTCGCCAAAGGGTGAGTGTTGAAAGATGTCCGTGGCGGTGAACTCCATGATCGGCGCCCAATCGAATTCGATTGGCAGGGGCGCGGGAGGTTCGGAGTCCGGCGAGGAGTCCGGCACCTCGGAGTCATGAGCTTTATAAGGGACAAGGTCAGTGTTTGGCTCCTTCGCCGTAGTGGTTGCAGCTCCCGAGGCAGTGTCCAGCCATCCGTCCTCGATCTGCGCGATCGGCTCCGAACTATGGGTCGGAGTGGATTCATGCGCGGCCTCCAAAGTACTGTCCGGTGGTAGAGTTAGATCATGCCCATCGTGACAGTGCGGCGCGCTTGGCGGTGGCTCGGATCCATCGAAGATCAAGTCTCCGCGGATGTCTGCCGTGAAGTTTAGGCTTCCAAACCTGACCTGATGGCAAGGGGCGTAGCTTTCGATCTGCTCCAGATGGCCAAGCGAATTGGCCCGCAGTGCGAAGCCGCCGAATACGAAGATCTGTCCGGGGAGAAAGGTCTCACCCTGGACTGAGTTGTTGTTGGTTGAAGAAGCCATCAAGCCTATCGATGAAGACATAGAGGAACTCTCAATGAAAGCACCAATGTCGGTGTCAAAACCGGCGGATCTCGGGTAGGGGGTCCCGAACTGTGCATCTAGGCGGATGGTAACAGGAGACAAGGGACACGATGTTTTTACCCAGGTTCGGGCCCTCTCGATGGAGGTAAAACCCTAATCCTGCTGGATTGATATTGATTATATGGGTAGTACAAGAGTGGATGTACCACGAGATCAAGGAGGCTAAACCCTAGAAGCTAGCCTATGGTATGATTGTTGTAATGGTTATCTCGTCCTACGGACTAAAACCCTCCGGTTTATATAGACACTGGAGAGGGCTAGGGTTACACAAAGTCGGTTACAATGTGAGATCTACATATCCGTATCGCCAAGCTTGCCTTCCACGCCAAGGAAAGTCCCATCCGGACACGGGACGAAGTCTTCAATCTTGTATCTTCATAGTCTTGGAGTCTGGCTGACGATGATAGTCTGGCTGTCTGGACACCCCCTAGTCCAGGACTCCCTCAGGCGCGTTCGTGCCTTCCCAGGGATGTACGAGTCGCGTGGATCATGTTCACTATTTTAGCCTCTGGCGGGAATATTTTCTGTCCACCAGTGTTCGGTTGGAGAGGTTCATCCTCGTCTTCACTTGGTGTTTCCCTTCACTTGTGTTCGGCGTTTAGTTTGCCGGCCTGCTTGAAGACCAAACACTCTCTGTGCGTGTGGTTTGCAGGTTTGTCTAGGGTGCCATGAATTTGGCATAGTCTATCCAGAACTCTGTTCAGACCGGACGGTCCCTCTTTACTGCCTTTAGGTTGCTTATTTTGCTGGTTCGGTCGAGAGCCTCGGAATCCGGCATTAACCATTATGTTGTCCGGGCTCTCTTCCTTGTTTTGGCGTTTGTTTTTATTACGCCGTGGCTTTCCGTTGCCATCCCTTACTTGGATGTCTTTGGGTTCTTTGGTGCCTTCTGGGCGAGCCAGCTATCTTCTCCCGCACAAAAGCGGGTCATAAGACTTGTTAGGGCTGCCATTGTCCTTGGCTTTTCTTGGCCGAGGTGTTGGGCAAGCCACTCGTCCCGGATCTTTGTGCTTGAATGCCGCTAAGGCTTGACATCCGGACAATCGGCGATTGATTCTTCTTAGTGAGGAATCTGTTCAAAGCTTGCGGCGCGACTCTCCGGGTTGTTGGATTATGTGACTTAAATCGTCAGCATCTGGAGGCTGGACATAAACCCCTTGAAAATTGGCCCTGAAAGCATCCTCTAGTTCTTTCCGGCTCGATTGAATTTTTGGGAGGCCTTTCAACGATGTCGGGCGGTCCCTTTAGTTTGAGGGAAGGTTGATGGCATGGAGGTCATCTCCACGAGCCATGTGTATGTGGAGGATAAAGTCCTCGATCCGCACACACAGGTGCATCGTTCCGTCGTATGCCTCTATGTTTACTGAGTTTAAAGCCCTGTGGAATTCATGGTCGATGCTTCATTAGTAAAGCACGGGGTGAGCAGCCCATCTCAGATCTGGGCCAGCATTGTGGCATGCCGTCGGCTGTTGTTGTGTTCGGTGGTTATTCTGAACTGGTGTTTGGTTGTCAAAATTGTTTTGACGGCCATAGTCCCTCACCGGGGTGTGCCTCCTTTAGATCCGTAGATGGACCTAGCTGTGCCAGCTAATTTCTTCTCCAGGTGCTCACGTAGATTGTGGGCGTCTTTAGGAGCTGATTTATTGCGGCTATGAGGTGGTACTCCTGGTCTCCTGTTCGTGTTGTTCTTTGGTGGAACGGCCTCGTCGTCGAATTCTCGCAGTAGCTTGCGTTTTAGGTAGCTCTTTGTATGGCGATCGTCACCATATCTTTCTTCAGTGTCTAGCACTTTATTCCATCTGCGATTGAGCATTTCCTATGCAGCTTTAAGCCGTTGCTTCTGCTTCTTTAGACTTCTCGTTGTGGCCATAAGCTTTCTATGGAGGTTGTCTCGTTCCACGCGTTCTTCTGGAATAATGAATGCGTCGTCGTCCGGACTGTCTTCTTGTCCTGGGCCGGATTGATGAACTCGTCCCTCTGGATCGTTTTCTTCGGGCGTATGACCCAGACTATGTTCGGTGTGACCTGGTTTGTCCTGCTCCATCACCGGTTCTGTTTGGTCATTCTTGCCATCGGGGTTGACCAGAGTATCTATTCTTATGGTGCTCTTGCTGATATTGTTACTGTTGCCGCATTTGGAACAGCGTCTGCGCCGTCACTTTGGATTTTGCCCAGGGGTGTTATCTTCTGGATCGTCACCGTCGCCTACCTTGGGCGTATCCACCATGTATATGTCGTGTGGCAAGGCGTGAATCCGGCACCTCATAGATTCTAGGTCTTCTCCTGCATCATCGTCTATACCGCCGATGCCTTCGTAGTCGGAGTCCAGCACATCAGTTAAATCATCAACCGTGGCTATGAAGCGGGTGGTGGGTGGGCAACAAATGTCTTCGTCGCCTGCTTCCCACTTGAGCCGGACATAATTCTGCCCGAGATTCTCTGTCAAAGAGAGGGTTTTGAATGAGTTTAGTATGTCGCCAAAGGGCAAGTGTTGAAAGATGTCCGCTGCGGTGAACTCCATCACCGGAGCCCAACCGGGATCGGTGGCCCCGGGGACGCACGGACTGGAGCCTACAACCGGACACGAGTCCAGGGGCCCGGGGTCACCGTTTTCCTCAAAAGTGAAGCCTGTGTTCGGCTCCATCCCGATGAGGGTACGACCTGTGGGGCGGGGTCCAGCCCTCCGTCCTTAGGTAACGCAACCTGTCCCGGATTTAGGTCCGGGGCTTCTGCCGGGATGATATCCCGAGCAACGTCTGACAGCAGGTCTAAGCCATGCTCATCATGACTGTTTGGCACTTCTGGTGCTGGCCCGAATCCACTGAAGCTCAAGTCTCCTCGGGCATCCGTGATGTGGTTCAGGTTTCCAAACCCGATGTGAGGGCTAGGGGCATAGCTATCGATCTGCTCCATGTGGCCAAGCAAATTGGCCCGCGGCGCGAAGCCGCCGAACATGAAGATCTGTCCGGAGAGGAATGTCTCACCCTAGGCAGTGTCGTCAATGATGATCGAAGGATCCATCGAGCCTGACAGCGACGTCACAGAGGAAATCTCAATGAAAGCACCAATGTCTGTGTCAAAACCGGCTGATCTCGGGTACGGGGTCCCGATCTGTGCGTCAAGGCTGATGGTAATGTAAGTGCATCTAGTGCCCCTTAGTGGTGTTGGTGTATTGAAGACTTATAGGTTAAGGGACTAATGCGTTTGTGAGTCTACACAGGTCTACAAGTCTATGAGGAGTTTGATATTTATAGAGAAAGTCGACCCCTAAAAATGAAGTTCTTCGACTGAAGACTTTGATATTCTGAAGACTTTCTGAAGACTTTGAAAGTGAAGAAATTGGTGTGACCTTGAAAACTTTGTATTCATTTGAGGAACATGAAGCGTGAAGACTTTTGTTTTCGTCGTTTCATTTTCTCTTTCTTGAGCCATAAGAAACACCATACTGTTAAAGGGGGTCGAGGAAATACTAAGGATAAATTTCCATGTGATGCTCAACTCAAAATCCTACAGCTACCAATCCCTTCGAGTGAAGCCTTTGGAAATCTCATACAGTTCAGTCACTTTCTTGATGTGAGACGAAGTTCTTCAGTTCTTGATAAATTTGTTCGGCGAGGAGCTAGGAATTCGCCGGTCTGAATTGCCTACCTGAAGGAGAACATGATAGCCCCGAGGAATTTGAGAGTCAATTTTCCGACCGTTGCTGTGTTGCACGCCAGACTGTCCCAAAATATCTTATCCACCTAACGGTCATATCATTGAAGGGCATTTATGTCTTATCATGTCGGGCTGCTCCCTAGGCTATAAATAGCCGCCCCTACAACCACTAGCTGGTTGGCTGCTCCGAGAGAACTTGACACTTGTCATTTGAGAGCAACCCATCCTCAGGGACTTTGAGCAAAAATCATCAGTGAGAAAACCCAAAACCAAACCCTACAAACCCAAAGTGATTGAGCATCATGAAGAAATTGATCTGCATGGATCCGGCGCTTATTACCTTTGAAGACTGTGCTTCTTCCAGACGGTTAGGCGTCATGTTCTAGAGCATCCAAGAGGAATTGTGGATCACCGAGTGACCAAGTCTGTGAAGGTTTGGAAGTCGCCTGAAGACTTACCATGAGTGATTGGATGAGGTCTGTGTGACCTTAGTTTAAGGAGAATACGGTGAGGACTGGGTGTCTTGAGCTGTGTGCTCAGCGACTGGGTGTCCGGGCCTGTGTGTCCTCGAGTTTAAATACTCAGCCGCTCCAACCAGACGTACAACTGAGACAGCAGTTGGAACTGGTCTACCAAATCATTGTCTTCACCAACCTAGCTGGTTCTATTTCCTCAACCCTTACATTTCCTCATTACTGTGTTGAGTGTTTGTTCATATCTGTGTTTGAAGACTTTGACTGAAGACTTTCTCAATTTCCTCAGATCAATTTCTTCAGTGTGTTTGTCTTCACCTTGTGTTATCCTGTGATTACGCTTTCTGTACTCGATGCTTGTCTTCATTTCATCTTGATGACCATGATTGTATACTGTTATGCTTACTTGAGTACTTATTCCGCTGCTAGTAGTTCTTAGCTAAGGAATTTCCTCACGGCAAATTCCTCGATGAAGAATTCATAAAATCGCCTATTCACCCCCTCTAGTCGATATAACGCACTTTCAATTGGTATCGAGCAAGGTACTCCCTTGTTACGTGTGATTTTAGTTTAACCACAGGAGTTTTAGTTATGTCGACCGCAGGTATGATCAAGGTCTCGGCTGGGTGTCCTACCTTTGATGGGACGGACTACCCCTACTGGAAAAACAAGATGCGATTGCATCTTGAGGCAATTGACAATGATCTCTGGTATGTTGTGCAAAATGGTGTTCCCTCTGTCTCACCCTCACTGAACGCTACCGATGTGAAGAGATTCAAGCAACTCAATTCTCAAGCGAAGAATATCATATGTGGTCATCTGAGTAGAGGACAATATGGAAGAGTGAGCGCTTTGGAAACTGCTAAGCTTATCTGGGATAGGCTGTCCAAAGTGAATGAAGGAGTCTCAACTCAGCGTGACTCTCGAGTTGATGTTCTTCGAAATCTCTTCAACCGCTTCAAAAGACTCGACAATGAAAATGTCCAACAAACCTTTGATCGCCTCACTGACATCTCAAATGAGCTTCAAGCCCTCGGTGCCACTGACATCACTGACCATGAGGTGGTGAAGAAACTGTTGAGATCGCTTGATTCCTCATTTGATACTCTGGGACTGATGATACAAGAACGGGCTGACTACAAGTTTCTTGATCCTGCCGATATCCTCGAAGGCTAAATACTCACGAGTTCGACTTCTTTGAAAGAGATCTCTATGGTTCGAGCTATGGCAAACCACGTGCCTCGAAGGCCAAGGTTGTGTCTGAGTCTAAATGTGAGGATTCTGGTAGTAGCCTTGGTGATCCTGAAGAATTGAGCCAGGAGCTAGCACTGCTCGTGAAGAAATTCCAGAAGTTCTCAAGACGTGGTCGCTTTGGAAAATCCTCAAGAAGCAGTGATTCCTCATCAAGTGACTATAAGAGAAGGTTGTGCCACAAATGCAAGAAACCCGTTCACTATATTCAAGATTGTCCTCAGTGGGAAAAGGAATTGAAGAAGAAGAAATACAAGGATTACAGTTCTGATGATGCGAAGAAGAAGAAGAAATCGTTAAAATCTTCGTCATCAAAATCCTCGAAGTCTTCATCTCACAAGAAGAGCAGCTCCAAGAAGGCTCGGGCATTCATTGGCAAGGAAATGGACTCTGAAGCTGAATCTAAGGAACATGAGGAAGAGGAGGCGTCTGAAGAATCCGAATCTGGTGTGGCGAGTCTGGCCTTCGCTACTGCTTTCGTTAGCAAGTCCATCTTCAACACTGAAGAAACTGACCCCACCGACAAGCCTAATGAAGATAATGATGACTACGCTCCCACCTATTGCTTCATGGCGAAAGGTGCAAAGGTACTCAAATACACCTCCTCTGAATCTAGTGAAAATGAATCTGATGAGGATCTCAAGCCCAGCTACTCTAAACTTGCAAAGATTGATGTAAAAAAACAAAGGGCTTTTGAAAAGGTTCAAAACATGCTAGACAAAAGTGATGATATGTTGGGTGAAGAAATGGATCGCACTAAAGCCCTGACTGAAAATCTTCAGAGACTTCAGTCTAGGTTTGATAACCTTCAAAGTCATCATAACACTCTCTTATAGGATCCTGAGAAACTTTCTTATGAATTTCTTCAAAGAAAGCAAGATCTTGAGAAGCTAAGAGTGAGTTATGAAGATCTTGAAGGGGCGCGATTCATTACTAGCTCAACAAATCAGCGCTTCTCGAGAAGAATTTGTTCCTCCATGCTTAAAGTGCATTGAGCGTGAATCGCTAATTCTTCACTAGAATGTTCAAATGCTTCAATTGTTACAAATTCTTCACCTGCCTCTGCTATCACTAATTCCTCATCGAGGACATTGCTAGTATCCTTGACGATGCGAGGGCTGAAGGAATTGTACATGACGAGCATGTACAAAAGCCTCAAAGGGCATCGATCTCTTTGTGATGTGCTTAAAAGCAGATCATCAATAGAAACCCTAGGAAAGAGGGTATCGCCTTTGAGAGGAAACTTAATCTTGATGGAACATATTGGAAGCTGAGCGGTACCCCAAAACCTCATGGGTTCTTTGCAAAGGGACCTCGATTGATCCATCTAACTTATCTGGCTTTACATGTGAATCTCCTCATTCTTCTGATGAGTCATTTGACTCCAACTATAAACTGTTCAAAAATCAGAATGGTGAAGTATTTGCTAGATATGTTGGCACTAACTGCAGGAACGGTTCTCCTATGAAGAAAATCTGGGTTCCCAAGAAGTGCCTTGAAATTCTTCAGGTGAATGTCCTCATGACACCACCAGTGAAGAACAGGAACCCCAGTTCAAATTCTTCATATGGACCAAATTCTTCATATGGATCCAAGTCCTCATACGGACCAAATTCCTCACGTGGATCAAATTCCTCAAAAGGATCAAAGTCCTCATATGATTATCATCGTGCTAACAACTCTGTTTCGCCGGGTAGAGCTAAGGGCTATGAATATGTGCATTATTCTTCAAACCATTATGTTCACAAGTCCTCAAAGAATTTCTCTGCTTATTCATATGCTTATCCTAACCCCTCTTATGTGAAACGAAATGGTTTGGCCTCTATGCCACCATTCTCGTATGGTGCTCGTAGAGTGATGAACTCTTTGCCACCCCTTCAGATGTGGGTGGTGAAGAAAAATAACTAATCTCTTCTACAGGGTCAGGTCTCCAGACATGCTTTAAAGTCTGAAGAATTTGCTGGGGACGTGACAAAAATGCCTGAAAGGACGCAGGCGAATCATGATGAAATGAACCTTCATTTCACACGTCCTCATACTGCTATATCAGTTTACTGATTGATGAAATTCATCTGATGAACTTGATATCATATTCTTCACAAATGAAGCATATGAGATTGTAAGCTACACTAATTCATCTGCAGGATGATCAACCCAAAGCTACTGAGTGGGTCCTCGATAGTGGATGTATGAATCACATGGGTGACAAGAATCTATTGATGGATGCTCCCTTATCACAGTCACATCTGAAGCATATCATCTTTGCTGACAAAGGCAAAAGTCAGGTATTGGGTCTTGGTAAGGTTGCAATCTCTAAGGATAAACACATGGACAAAGTCATGCTTGTTGAGTCCTTAGGATACAACCTCATGTCAGTCTCAATGCTTTGTGATCTTGATATGGTTGTTGTCTTTGGAAAGTATCACTGTGTTGTGATTATGGAAGCTGACAATTACAAAGTCTTCGAAGGCTTTAGGAGAGGAGATTTGTATAATTTTGATTTCTCTACAGGACCACAGCCAGCCATGTGTCTACTTGCAAAAGCTTCAGAAGGCTGGCTATGGCATCGACGACTTGGTCACGCAGGCATGAGGAATTTGCACACGCTTGCGAAGAAGAAGCATGTCATTGGCATTGAGAATGTCAAATTCCTCAAGGATCACTTATGCGGAGCCTGTGAAGCTGGAAAAATGACCAAGGCCAAGCATCTAGCGAAGACTATCATGACCACTACTCATCCATTCGAATTGCTTCACATGGACCTCTTCGGACTTAACCATTACTCAGCAGTCACTAATGATGCATCTCTATATGGTTTTGTCATTGTTGATGATTACTCTCGATATACATGGGTACACATTGTTACTTACAAACATGAAGTGCAGGAAGTCTTCAAACATTTTTCCTCGAGGGCTTCAACCAACTTTGGTGTGAAGATCAAGAACATCGAAGTGACAATGGGCCCGAGTTCAAGAATTCGGTCTTGATGACTATCTTGATGAACTTGGTATTACTCATGAGTTATCTGCTCCCTATACTCCTCGGCAAAATGGCGTCGTGGGCGCAAAAATGAACTCTTGTTGAGATGGCTCGCACTATGCTTGATGAATACAAAACGCCTCATCGTTTTGGATCGATGCAATAGATACTCGTGCCACATCATCAGCAGTATATCTTCACAAATTCTTTAAGAAGGCGGCCTATGAACTCCTCACGACAAGAAACCCAATGTGAGTTATTTCAAAGTCTTGATTGCTAAATGTTGGATTAGAGATCCTCACCACAATTCTAAATTTGCACCGAAAGCACATGAAGGTTTTATGCTTGGTTACGGAAAGGACTCGCACACCTCTGAGTCTTTAACATTGTTCTTCACAAGATTGTTGACCTTTGTAGATGTGCGGTTCGATGAAACTAATGGCTTGCAAAGAGAGCACCTACCTACGTGTTAGATGAACCAGCACCGAGGATTCTATCAAGTTCAAGGCAACCGAGGATGTCATTCCTCTTGAAGAATCTGTCAAGAATTCATTCCAGTTCATGAAGAGCGTCGGTGATGCACTGAAGTAAATCTTTGAGGAAAATGGTCTTTGAAGAAAATCTTGATCAAACTCCTCGGCGACAACCAGCTCATCCTCGCGTTGCAAAAGAAGTGCAAGTGGAGAAGATCATCGATGACATTAGAGCACCAAGTCCTCTCACATGCTCAAAAGCTTCACATTTATCTAACTTTTTGGGCACTATGCTTTTGTCTCTATCACAGAGCCCACTAAGGTAGATGAAGCATTTTGGAGCCGAGTGGATTCAGGCTATGCAAGAAGAATTACATCGATTCGAGCTCAACAATGTCAGGAACTGGTCAAACGTCCAAATCCTCGCAAGCATAATATCATTGGCACAAAGTGGATCTACCGCAACAAGCAAGATGAAAATGGCCTTGTGGTGAGGAATAAAACACGATTTGGTAGCTCAAGGCTACACAGGTTGAAGGAATTGATTTGATGAAACTTTTGCACTGTTGCTAGACTTGAGGCTATTCATATATTACTTGCTTATGCTATCCATCATGATATCATCTTATATCAAATGGATGTGAAAAGTGCATTCCTCAATGGTAAGCTTGAGGAAGAAGTATATGTTGCTCAACCCCCAGGTTTTGAAGATCCAAAGAATCCTGACAAAGTGTTCAGACTTAATAAGGCCCTCTATGGCCTCAAGCAAGCCCCTCGGGCGTGGTATGATACATTGAAGGAATTCTTCGTGAAGAATGGCTTCACACCCGGTTCACTCGACCCTACTCTCTTTACTAAATCTTATGATGGTGAACTGTTTGTGTGCGAAATATATGTTGATGATATTATCTTTGGCTGTACTGACCAACATTATAGTGATGAATTTGCCTATATGATGAGTGAAGAATATCAAATGTCTATGATGGGAGAGTTGAAATTCTTCTTAGGTCTTCAAATTCGTCAACAGCGCAATGGCATATTCATATCTTAGGATAAATACCTCAAAGATGTACTGTAGAAATTCGTCATGCAAGATTGCAAAGGCGTCAAAATTCCTATGCCCACAAATGGCCATCTATGCACTGATGAAAATGGTATTGACTTTGATCACAAGGTATACCGCTCCATGATTGGTTCTTTATTGTACTTATGTGCATCCAGGCCAGATATAATGCTTAGCGTTTGCATGCGTGCCCGATTTCAAGCTGCACCGAAGGAATCACACCATAAGGCTGTGAAGCATATTCTTCGATATTTAGCTCACACACCAACACTAGGATTATGGTACCCCAAGGGCTCTACTTTTGATCTCATTGGATATTACGACTCGACTATCTTTGGTGATCGTGTGGACCGCAAGTCAACTTCTGGCACTTGTCATTTTCTCGGACGATCTTTGGTCTGTTGGTCCTTGAAGAAACAGAACTACGTATCACTGTCTACTGCGGAAGCTGAATACATTGCTGCTGGCTCTTGCCGTGCTCAACTGCTTTGGATGAAGCAAACACTCAAGGACTATGGCGTCAACATGAAGAATGTGCCTCTCCTCTGCCACAATGAGAGTGCCATCAAGATTGCTCACAACCCAGTTCAGCACTCGAAGACAAAGCACATTCAGATTCGTCATCATTTTCTTCGTGATCATGTGTTGAAGGCGACATCTCCATCGAGCACGTGAAGATCAAGAACAGCTAGCTGATATCTTCACTAAGCCCTTGGATGAGAAGAGATTTAGCAAGTTGCGGTGTGAGCTAAATATCTTAGAATCTTGAATGTTCTTTGAAAAGGACACACACCACGACACTTATGCAAAATTGATGACTTAGATGTGCAACACATGAAGAAACGTTTTCTTCAATCAATGAAGAATAACACTCTAAGTGTGAAGAAATTAATGAAGAATTTGATTCTCGAACCCTCGACAATTATACGCGTGTCTGAAATCATCATTCTTATCTGATGGGTCTCGCCACCACAAAAGTTGAAAATCTTCAATTTGAGTTTTTCCTCGGTTTTGAAATTCTTGATTTTTCAAATTCTTCAACTTTGCAAAATCTTCACTGTTTCCGTCGTTTTTCTTCAATTAGCTATATATATATATATATATATATATATATATATATATATATATGAGTTTGTGTCCTCTACAGCATTCACTTATAGCTATTTCTTCAAGTTGTTTTTTCTGCTAAGTGAATGTGATCGGACCCTTCCCCCTCTATGCTATAATCAACCCAATCTATTCACAAATTGTTCATGTGCATTCTATTTGAAACTCGTTCAAAATCTTCACTGTGTCCTTGTCAGCTGAAGAAATTGCAAACGAAACTTTAAGACAAATCTTATCCAAATTTTCGGTTTTTGCCGCTCAAACCGTTACGCATCCCACAATGCACTATTCAATTCACCCACGATCGTACACGATTTCAACTACACAGTACGTGGGTGACACATGTCGCGAGAAGGAGAAAGGGCAGGGGCACGTTCGTCCCAAAATCTTTGGGCGAACAGTTTTTACCGTGTCTATAAATACCCCTCTCCCCTTCCTCACTTCATTTACTCCGCTCGATCGCTACTCTCTAACTCGAGCTCCTCAAACCCTAGCGTCGCCGCTACTCCATCATCGCCGGTGAGGAAGAGCTTCGCTGCCTCGACCTCATCACCGTCGTAGTCACGACGACCGCGGAAATCTTCACTCCGCCGCCGCCGTAGCTGTCTTCCTCTGCCAAGTTAGGGCGTGGGAGATCTAACCTGACGAACTTCACATCTATTCTTCTCGGTTAAATCGTGTTCTTCACTTCGGTAATTAAAAGTTACTTTTATTACTCACTTTGATTCTCAAACTTTCCTGAAAATCTTCAAAGGTGTTTATTCTTCAAATCTTCACACATATGAACACCTCACACATCATATGATCTTGAACTGTTTCTCTAAGCAATCATTTTCTTCAAGATTCCCTAATTGTGTGGATCTTCGATCTGTACAACTCTGGAACCTAAGACAAGAACGCTTAGTGAAATTCCTCAAGGTTCATCTGGTCAAATTCCTCAAAACTTGTTCTTTTCGAAAAACCTTCTGAGAACGCATATGACCTCTCCAAATTCCTCACGCCTATACTCTGTTCACAGGTACTCATGTCTGCTGAATCACTAGGTTCTCATCAACTTAACTCATTTGCAGCGTTCCTCGAAGAAAAACTGCATACTTCTTCAGAAAATTTGATTGTTCAAATTCCTCAACTGAAGAATATGGCAGACGGTAAGAAGCCGCAGAAAGGAGGAAAGAAACCTGAGGTTATGACTGCGTTTGAAATCCACGAGGAAATTTATCTTGACTATTGCACACCGATGAAGCAAAATTTGGCAAAGAAAACAAAAATCAGCGCAAGGTGCGCATACAGAGGATTGAACGGAGATGGGCAAGGGAATGGAGGGAATACAGATATGTGACTCCAAAGTACATGAGGAAATTCGCCCTCAACCCTCCATGCCCATGAGCTCCATTGGCACCTGGCCAAGTGGCTGACCCCACAAGCCTCAAACATGGTGAGGACTTTCCTGAAGAATGGGCCAAGCGCCAAGCTAAATTGGCAAGACAAGCCAAGGAGGTAGTGAAGAAATTCAATGAGGATTCTGCCACTGCTACTGCTACTGAGGCCTCGGTCAAACCGAGGAAATCCATGCCAAAGAAGCTTGCTCATAAGCCAAGTGCTTCACCAGCAGCGCCCTCACGGCCAAGTTCCTCAGCAATGCCCTCACGGCAAATTCCTCACAATGCTACTGCTCCACCAAAGTCCTCAGCAGCTCCTTCAAAATCCTCAGCTCCTGTGCATCTGACTACATGTCAAAGGACTGCTGGTTTCTCGATTGCCTCTGGTGTTTCAGCAAGTTCCTCAGCTGCACCAATTTCCTCATTAGGCCCCACATTGTTGAAGACTAAGGCAACAGCTGGACGAGGTCCTCGGCCAAGTCCAAAGAAGAAACAGGTCGCATTCCATGTGCCTTTTGATGATGAACTTGCAGAAATCATCAGAGACAGACAGGTGAAGGCCGCTAGAGCCAAAGGCACATCTGTGCCACTGCTTTTGGATCCGAGGAAGATCCTCGATTACATTGATCTCTGGCACAAGGATCCAAACACCCCAATGCCTGATTTTCATCTGACTCCTGGTCAAAGTCACACGCTGACCCATTTCATCAATGAAGAGAAATGGAAGTTTGAAAAGGCAAGAGAGATCAAGAAAGCTCAATACAGAAAGGAGAAGCTCCTGAAGAAAAATGTTGTCAGAATGACACCTGAGGAACTTCTCCAGGCTCAGTCTAAAATTCAAGCCCTCAGCAAAGACTTTGATGCCTACTATGCGGATTGGCAAGGAGCTAAAGTGAGATTCGTCAATCTGACGAAGAAATTCACAAATGTTGCAGCCCCATCGCAACAAGAAAATCTTCAGGCTGTAGACTCTGCTCAACCTGCTGAAGAACATGCCAAGCACCGCTGATGACTTTCAGCCTCTTGAAGAAAATGCTAGTTCGGGCTGATGACTCCATTCCAGCCGCTGAAGAAATTGACGGGCATCCACTAGTGGTGCGCTGAAGAAATCGAAGAGCTCGAGCAAGCTGCATCGATTCTTTGAAGAAAATGAACCAGATTACTCAGCTCCTCCCACGCCTACACCAACTCCAATTCTTCCATCTGCCTCTGATGTGAAGAAGACCAAGGCTGCAGAGCGAGCTGCAGTGAAGAAAAGGAAGGCATCAGCTGCGTCAAATTCTTCGGCAGCAAAGAAAATGAAGCCAATGACCAGCTCATTTGAAAATCCTATTGATGCTGTTCCAATTTCCTCATGGCCATCAAAGAAACCTTGTTCCTTTTGGAGAAGACTATGAGATCCCAAGCGGATCTGATGAAGAAAATCATTCTGCTGCTTCGTCAGAGCAGATGGATGAAGAAATTAAAGTGGATGAAACCCCTTCAACGCTAGTCATTTACTCACCTATGCCTCAGTTCACAGCTGAAGATGTTGGTGTTGAGGAAATTGAAGATGAAGATGTGGATATAGGATGCACCACACCTGTGATGAATGATGACTTTTGGGAAAGTCAGCATCCCAATACTCCTCTCTTCACCCCTATCCAACAGATTCCTTAGTCCCCTACACCAACAGTTCAAATGGGCTCTGAAGAAACTCAACCCACTCCCTCTGTGCATGAAGACATTCCAGCCGCTAGTGCGGAAGAACCTGCTGCTGCTGATCCTCAGGTTGCACACGAAGAGGAACCAGAAATTCCTCAGCCTTAAGATCCTGAGCTCGCGATTCTGAGGTGGTGATGCAACTCACTAACACCCCTCTGCCAAAGCCAAAGAATCCATTCTCAAGCAAACAGAAGTTCAAGGCTGAAGACTTCTTTGCCGAGCATGTATTCTTCACCAACTACAACCCCTATGACTCTGCTCGCATAAGGAAGAGGCGTTTCTGGACTACTTGTCAGGCCAACTTCTATTCCTCTGTGCTGTTTGACAAAGACAAAATCTTCGATCATGAACATATTCCTCACGTGGACATGGAATCTCTGCCATGCTCTGAGCCAGTCCTCAGTGTTCTTCACGATGCAGGATTACTAAATTTCTGCACGGACATCTGCGATTGGAATGAAGAACTCATTCTTTAGTTCTACGCGACACTGCATATCACTGGAGACGCTGAAGATGTCAACTCATGGGTGTTGGACTGGATGACTGAAAACACTCACAACAAGGCACCAGCAACTGAGTTGCTTCGTGTCCTTCCTCTCAATCCTCCCCATGACAGTGCACGTTGCACCTATAGTGACCCTGAACTGACAAATCACTATATGCAAGTGCTCATGAATCCTTTGAAGCCTGGGCAGGCCTCACGAACCAAATTCCTCGTCAAGGAATTACTCTATGTGCCTCGGAATTACTCTATGTGCCTCGGAATTATTCTATGAGTCCTATCAAAGGCCACGACTCAAATGATGAAGAAGTCGTCGGCATCATGAAGAATATGCTTTTCAACATCATTCATGGCGTTCCCAAACTTCCATGATTTCTTCATGAGGACTCTGGGCAATATTGCTATGTCACCATTCGAGCTGAAGCCCTATGCGCCTTGGATTATGAGATTCATCAGGGCAAGATCTTCACTGAATTACAAAGCTGACACTCTGAACCACGGTAGCTACTTGCCTCCCATTGAAGTCCTCAAAAGGACAGTTTCATCAGCTGATGATAAAGGCAAGGCAGCTGCTGTGATCGATGAAGGCATTCGTCCATTGGATGGTCAATTTCGCATGGCTGCATCTTACTCTACCAATGACGACTCTGCCACACATGACTCTACTGCAAATACCTCAGCCAAGCAAAATCCTCTAGCCACAACACCCAGGGTGATGACTGACCGTGAGTTACTCCTCAGTCTTCATCAGAAGGTTGATCGCAATCACAAATGGGTAAAGCGTCAGTTTGGTGCACTTCTTCACAATATGACCTACACACAATGCAGTGAAGATGAACCAATACTACCTTCATGAAACCTTCAACCGCACCTGTGCTATCCTCACTCATGTCTATAGCGCTGAAGAACTAAAGGCTATGGGTCTCAAGGAAGAATTTGACTGGTCTGCACCTCCTCCGAAGAAATCAAGAGGGTCAAAGTTCCTCCATTGGTGGCCAGCTCTTATTCTTCATCGCGTGACACTGATGAGTATGAAGATTTGGACGACACTGCGGCAGGCCCTGCTACAACAAGCAACCCTGACAACGCTGGCGCTCCTCCATCGACTTGAAATTCTTCAGGGGCGTTAGTCCTCAGTTTCAATCCTTTTGGTCATTTGATGACAAAGGGGGAGAAATCTGAGTTAGTCTTCAAGCGGTTCTATATTAAGGGCAATTTTTTAAGTTACAACTCTCGTTCTTCTGAAACTTTTATTTGGATCGAGTTGTAATCTTAAACCCGATGGTGCACTGATACTTTTGTTGCATTATGCTTTTGATGCTTTCGGCATGCTTATTCCTCGTTAATGACATTGCACGCATGCTGAATCTCATCAGGCACCATATTTCATCATGCATTTCAAATTCTTTATATTATATATGAAATGCGTGTATGAATTACAAGATATAGGGGGAGATCTCCATGATTCAACTCTTCAAATGTGCATTGCCTCAAACACAAATTCCTCACCAAACACATCTTCAGGGGGAGTTCTTCTATATCTTGCTATCAAATTCCTCAATATCAGTATTTACACTTCATACATTTATCCCCGCAGAAAACTTAACATATATTGTCATCAATCACCAAAAGGGGGAGATTGTAAGTGCATCTAGTGCCCCTTAGTGATTTTGGTGTATTGAAGACTTATAGGTTAAGGGACTAATGCGTTTGTGAGTGTACACAGGTCTATAAGTCTATGAGGAGTTTGATATTTACAGAGAAAGTCGACCCCTAAAAATGAAGTTCTTTGGCTGAAGACTTTGAAATACTGAAGACTTTCCGAAGACTTTGAAAGTGAAGAAATTGGTGTGACCTTGAAGACTTGGTATTCACTTGAGGAACATGAAGCGTGAAGACTTTTGTTTTCGTAGTTTCATTTTCTCTTTCTTGAGTCATAGGAAACATCGTCTTTGTTAAAGGGTCGAGGAAATACTAAGGATAAATTTCCATGTGATGCTCAACTCAAAATCCTACACCTACCAATCCCTTGAGTGAAGCCTTTGGAAATCTCATACGATTCAGTCACTTTCTTGATGTGATGAGACGAAGTTCTTCAGTCATTGATGAATTTGTTCGATCGAGGAGTTAGGAATTCGCCAGTCTTGAATGCCTACACATGAGGAACATGATAGCCCCGAGGAATTTGAGAGTCAAATTTCGACCGTTCTTTGTCTTTGCTTTCACCTGTCCCAAAATATCTTATCCGCCTAACGGTCATATCATTGAAGGGCATTTATGTCTTATCTTGTCGGGCTCCTCCATAGGCTATAAATAGCCGCCCCCTACAACCACTAGCTGGTTGGCTGCTCCGAGAGAACTTGACACTTGTCATTTGAGAGCAACCCATCCTCCGAGGACTTTGAGCGAAAATCATCGAGTGAGGAAAACCCAAAACCAAACCCCTACAAACCCAAAGTGATTGAGCATCACTGAAGAAATTGATCCTGCGTGGATCCGACGCTTGTTACCTTTGATGTAACGCCCCGAGACCGACGATCCAGAAGACTTCCATTTTGGTGACCTCCGTGTGTTTCATTTATGCTTGCTCTTTTATTTTTGCATCTCATCTCATGTCATCATCTCAGATTTGATCCGCATGTTTTTTCAAAACTTGCATCTGTTAAATGTTTCGCGGTACTCTTCGTTGTCCGTTCTGAGCCCGACCACACTCGCCCGCGCCCTCGGCACCTCCGAATATTATTTTTATAAGCGGCATAAAAATGTTCTCGGAATGGGTTGAAGCTTGGCATGCGGTCTTATTATAGTGTAGACAGAGCGCCTGTCAAGTTTAGTCGCATTCGGAGTCCGTTTGACTGCCCAACCGTTAGACATAGTGGTACCGTTGCCGGTACCTTCGTCGGATGTTTTCGGTCTCCGAAAACCGTGCGGGCCGCACTTCTTCCCCTCTCTTCTCAGACCTAGGCCCTCTTCACAGCCCACTAGACCCACCTACCTACCTCCCTCCACTCCGGACCGTCCGATGGCGATCGAACGTCTCCGAAATGGAGCAAAACCCCTAACCCTAGCCTCCTTTTCCTATAAAAGGAAGCTACCCTTCCATTTTTGGCAGCAGCCAACCCCCCCTCCTCGAAATCCGCACGCCACCATCCTCCTCCCACCTCGAGGGCCGCGCCGCTGCCTTCCCTCTCCAAATCCGCGCCGGCCACCTCGCCTCCGCCACTTGGCGCGTAGCCATTGGTTGCGCCGCCACCGCGCCTTCGCCGTGGCCACTCCCCGTGCGCCACGTCGCCCCCAGCGTCCCCCTCCACCGCCGGGATTGCCAGGCCCATCGCCGCCCGCTTGAGCCGATCCGGGCCACGCCACGCCCGCGCCCGATGGCGCCCGACCTCGCCGACTCCGAACCCGTCGCCAGCCTCGCCGGCATTCGCCGCGGTCGCCGCCCGCGGTGCTGCCTCCTCCGCTGCCACCACGCCTCCGCCTCCTCGTCCGCGCCGCCTCGGCTACCGAGGAGAGCCAGCGTCTCCGCCGTCGCCCGCCGTCGAGAGCCACCCGAGCCCCGCCGGATCTGCGCCCTGCCGGCTCCCAGCGTCGCCCCCGCGACCCTCCGACCTCACCGACGCCGAGATCTGGTTCCCCGTCACCGGAGCTGGCAGTTCCCGGCCTCCCCGCAGCCGCTCCTCTGCCGGAGCGCCGCCACCGACGATCTCCAGCAGATCGGGGAGGAGCCCCGATCCAGCCGGCCCCCCGTTCGCCTCCCTCATGGGCCGGCCCAGCCTCCTCCGCGGCCTGCCCGCACCCCCTCAGCCGCCAACACCAACGGGCCGTGGCCCAGGGTGAGCAGACCCCGCCCCTCTCCTGTGCACTTTGGCCCAGCCAAGATTCGGCCCGTGTTGTTTTTTTCCAGCGCCTGCGAATTTTGCTATTTATCCGGTGAATTACTGTTTTACAGAAAAACCACCTTGCTTCATGCATATAAAAACTCACAAACCGTGCATCATATTAAAATGTATTATATATGTAAAATGCTCAGAAAGTTGTGTAGTTTCATAATATGCCACTTTCATCCATGTTTAAAATGTTTAAAAATGTCGTTTGTTTAAATTTGCTCAATGCCACGTTAAAATGATTTAATTCATAACTAAATAACCGTAGCTCAGATTTAAATGTTCTTTATATGTAAATGGGGTGGAAAAATGCCTAGGTTAACATGGTCCACTTTATTTTCCTGTTTAACAACATTAAAATTGTGTTTAGGGCAGAACAGTACCTAATCCATAAATATGCACATGGGGATTTTCCAGATTTGTTGTTTTTATATCCGGCCCCATTTAAATTGTTTAGATGGTATACTTTTTGTTATGCTTCACCTCTTGCCATGTTTTACAACACTTAATATTGTTTGGTAGCATAACCGAGAGAGAACTAAATAATTGATGTGGTGTTCCGTCAATATGCAACTCGTTCCATATTGAGCTCCACTTAATTTGTAGTGTTGTTTGATGCACTTTGACATGCCATGCCATGCCTCATTAAACCGGACATGCATCATACTTGATTGTGCATCATGCCATGCTTATGTGATGGTTGTTTACTATGTTGTTTGCTTCTTTCCGGGTTGCCTTCGGTTTCGTTCCCGTAATGTTGCGATTGTGAGGATTCGTTCGTCTACGACCGTTTGTCTTCTTCATGGACTCGTTCTTCTTCCTTGAGGGATTTCAGGCAAGATGACCGCTACCCTGGATCTCACTACTATCATTGCTATGCTAGTTGCCTCGTTCTTTCGCTATGCTGCGCTACCTATTACCTGTTTGTCTAGCCATCCCAAATTGCCATGAACCTCTAACCTTTGACACCATTCCTAGCAAACCGTTGTTTGGCTATGTTACCGCTTTTGCTCAGCCCCTCTTATAGCGTTGCTAGCTGCAGGTGAAGTTGAAGATTTCCCCATGGTGGACAGGGTTTTGTTGGGATATCACAATATCTCTTATATTATTAATGCATCTATATACTTGGTAAAGGGTGGAAGGCTCGGCCTTATGCCTAGTGTTTTGTTCCACTCTTACCGCCCTAGTTTCCATTATACCGGTGTTATGTTCCCGGATTTTGCGTTCCTAACGCGGTCGGGTGATTTATGGGACCCCCCTGACAGTTCGCTTTGAATAAAACTTGTCCAGCAAGGCCCAACATTGACTTTTACCATTTGCCTCACCACCACCTATATTTCTCTTGGGAGTAATTAACCCAAGGGTCATCTTTATTATAGTCCCCCCGGGCCAGTGCTTGTCTAAGCGTTGGTCCAAACTAGAGCACCGTGCAGGACCATCCCTTGGCAACTTGGGTTACGTCGGTACACATGCGCTTAGCTCATCCGGTCGTGGCACGAGGCGAGATACTGCTGGGTACTATCGGGATGTCGGCACGCCGGGCGGCTTTGCTGGTCTTGTTTTACCATTGTCGAAATGTCTTGATGTACCGGATCTGAGTCGATCGGAGTGTCTCGGGTGAAGGTCTATTCCTTCAATGATCGCGAGAGCTTGTCATGGGCTAAGTTGGGACACCCCTGCAGGGTATAAACTTTCGAGAGCCGTGCCCGCGGTTATGTGGCAGATGGGAATTTGTTAATGTCCGGTTGTAGATAACTTGACACCAGATCCGAATTAAAACACATCAACCGAGTGTGTAGCCGTGATGGTCTCTTCTCGGCGGAGTCCGGGAAGTGAACGGTTTCTGGGTTATGATTGACGTAAGTAGGTGTTCAGGATCACCTCTTGATCATTGCTAGCTTCACGACCATTCCATTGTTTCTCTTCTCGCTCTCATTTGCGTATGTTAGCCACCATATCATGCTTAGCCGCTGCTGCAACCTCACCACTTTACCCCTTCCTTTCCCTTTAAGCTTTGCTAGTCTTGATACGCATGGTAATGGGATTCTTGAGTCCTCGTGGCTCACGGATACTTCAAAACCAGCTTGCGGTGCCTATGTTACCGAGCGGCGACGCAACCAAGCTCAAGGAGGAGCTCGATGAAGATCTTGCCCTTTGTGTTGTTTCGTTCTAGTTGTTCATGAGTGGGGCCCGGTTAGGGGTCGATCGGGGACCTTTATCGCGTTTGGGGTTCTTCTTTTATTTTGGTTCAAGTCGGACCTTGATTGTATCTGGATGATGTAATGCTTTATTCATGTATTTGTGTGAAGTGGCGATTGTAAGCCAACTATGTATCTCTTTCCTTATGTATTACTTGGGTTGTGTGAAGATTACCTCACTTGCGACATTGCTTTTAATGTGGTTATGCCTCTAAGTCGTGCTTCGACACGTGGGAGATATAGCCGCATCGAGGCGTTACAAGTTGGTAATCGAGCCTTCCCGACCTTAGAGCCCCACCGCTGATCGTTTTAGCGGCGAGTTGTGTCTAGAAAAATGTTTTGAGTCATTTAGGATTATATATATCGGAGAGTTAGAATTCTTTTTACTCCTCGGTCCTTCGTCGCTCTGGTGAGGTCTCCCGACGTAGAGTTTTGACTCTTCTCTTCTTAAATTTCACTAAAAAAATTTTAGGATCACGGGTATCTTAGAATCGTTCGATGGTTTTATGATGACAACATTGTCTTGGTGCCTCCCGTCGGCGGGGGTTTTTTAGTGGAGGTGTCCCGGGAGTTGAGCTCGAGGGTTTGTCGTCATAATTTTATCGTTGCAGCTCGGAATACCGAGTTTAGTACGCCGACATCGAAAATCTCTTTTATGCGCTTGTTGGTGAGATAACCCGCTAACCCAATCTTGAGGTGAGTACGGGAGTATTGCCATGACTTCGTATAATGGATGCTTTTGAAGGTTGAGGTACACGATTTCCGAAAGTTTCTTGGTTATGTGTTGACGGATGGATACAGCTGGATGTAGGTATTGTTAGTTTGGGTGAGATATTTTGCTTCCCCTGTATCCCCAACACCAGATTGCATAACCAGAAAGTTTTGGGAGTTTATAGGTGGGAATTCAAGTAGCTCCTAGAATATCTTTTCGACAGATGCATGATATGGGATTGGGTAAATCTCTATCATATGTTTGTTCCGGCTTATTCTGCAAGCCAAATCCTTTGTTTTGTTTTATTTTTTTGGTATTTGAGTTGCTTCAAGGTCAAATGTTGAATCCATACCTTTCCTAAACGGTGTTCTCATATTGCTATGTGAATACTAATCCTTTTGATCAACCGGTGTGCTTCTCTTCAAGAGGATCCCATCATTTTTCCCATCCGCAAGATCAAATCAAAGTTTTCTCAACGGTGTTTGTTTCATCCGTCTCCAAGTTGCCTTTGTTTTCCCGCCCTCCCACCCTTTTTCTTCAAGGACACAGATTTCTTAATCAAGTATCCATTTATTCATGTGAAGTTTCTCCATTCTTTTCCGTCAATGTTCTTACCCGGTGGTTCTCAAGAGGATGTTCTACTAGTTCGTCATTACTCATTCCTTTCTCTTCACCGGTGGATTCAAGTCAAGTTTTGTTGATCATACCTTTTTCCTCATTTCAATGTCTTCTCATACCGGTGCACCTCATTATCATTCTACTTCTCGCTATTTGTTATTCCGGAGTTCTCAAGATATCTCGAAGATTCGTGTTTCCACTCTGCATTCGTTCAAGCTCTTTCGAGATTGGTATCTCATTCAAGTCATTTAATTTAACCGGCGCAACATCTCTTTTAAATCTTTCCAACGGTGTTTTCTTTTGAGTGGGCCCTAACCCACAGGTCTTTTCCCAGGATCTTACCTGACTCTTCTATTTTCCCAGAGATATCCTAAATTCTTCTCCAAGTTTGATGTAAGAATGAGTTATCATCAGTCAAATGTTTTTCTCCAAGATATTTCAAATTCTTTTCATAGTTGGCTCAACCTCTTCGCTTTTGATTCTTCCGGTGTGCCTTAATAATTCTTGGTGGTGTTTCTCGTTGTCATTCTCATCATTTGAAGACCGAAGAAGAGTTTCTCTTTAATCTTGCTTTATTCTCTTCAAGATCCATGGTGCTAGCTTGTTGCCATCCTCTCATAATTGTTTTCGAATGTGAGAATCTTTTTCACCCATCCGGAGCATTTTAGGAGTCTTTTCAGTTTCATTCTTTGAAGCCCATCATCTCAGTATTATTCATTCTCAGCTTTCAGCTCTCGTTCTCAAATTCTTACCGGTGCATCAATCGAATATCCTCTAATCAGTTCTTGATCTCTTTGTTCTCATGTATCTAGTTTGTCTCAAGCACCTTCGTTCATTTGCTAATTCTTACCGGTGATGCACCCCTACTTCGATCATTTTCAATTCTGACGGTGGTTCTTTCAAGATATCTCTTCCTTGTTCATCATATCAATCCATTTGTTGTTCCAATCCTACCGGTGGATCGTTGAAGACCTTCTCAAGTTTTGATATATCTCATTTAATCCTTTCTACGAGAATAAGTAGTATGCCTAATCCGTTGATTGTCATCAATTTAATTGGTGAAGGATATGCATAACATAATTCTTATTCTTGTTTCATCCAAGTGATTAATTTCTTCTTTCCGGAGTTGTTCATCATATCACATTCTCGGTTCAAGAGGCTTCATCTTTCTTTTTCCGGAGTTCCAAGTTTTCTGCATTATCTCGTCGCGAAGCTCCATCTAAATCATTGCAAGGATTCACCTTGTGTTTTCAACTTCTTTTTTCTTTTCATAATCCTTTTATTACCGGAGTTCTTCATGGAGGCTCTACATGACGGTTCGTCAAGGATTCCTTTCATTCTCGATTTGTTCTTCAAGTTTTCTCTTGAAGTTATGATCCGCCAAGCTATACTCAAAATTAAACATGGTGCTCAACACATGTTTTGTTTTGAGGCGTCTCTTCTTGCATTCCAAAGTGCAATTCTTTCTACCTTATCATTTGAGATGGTGTTATATCATTCTTGACAATTTCCATTCATGTTTCATGATTCATATGTTGTCAAGAATGAGGTATTCTAAATCCATCTTTTTCTCTTCGTTCAAGAGATCTTTTCGACCAATCAACTTCTTCGTTGGAGTTATCTTGTGTCATATTTCACCTAAAACCTTCCCTATGGAATGTTGCTATTGTGGTGCTTATCAATGATCCTATTTTCTCCTTCTCATCTCGATGAAGAAGTTTTTCATCTCTTTGGTGCTCTCAGTCAAATCCATTGTTTCCATTAGTGGCCGGTTGTCACCTCATCATTTTGAGATGTTTGCCATAAGCCCACAACAAGCTTGTGCTTCTAGTTGTTGATTTTCCAACAACTCCGTTCGATTCTTCTTTGCAAGGATGCTTTCCAAGTTCATTTGTGGCAAAAGTTGTCATTTTCTTCTCCGTCCCTTTATTCCAATGATCTACTTCTATTCTTTCTTACGGAGGCATTGTGATGTTGCTCTTTTCACTCATCATCCCGATTGTGAGGATCGTGTTCTTTTCTTGCTTATCCGTTTAGCCGGAGTGTCGTGTTCTCATTCGAGTTCTCTCATCTTATCAAGTTTTGCCTCCCTTCTCAACCGGAGTGCGGTTTGTAATGTTTCTTACCCCTTGTGCAATTCTTTCAATTCTGGAGGCAGTGTGTTGTTGATTTCATTATGTATCCTCTCATCTTGTCAAGTTCATGTTCAATTCCTTCCATTTACAGTCGGAGTGCTGCCCAAATTATATCATTCTTCCTCTCTCATCTTGTTTTAACCGGAGTGGTTTCAATATCTATCTTATCACTAAACCTCTTGGTTCTTGTTGTATCCCTTGTTCCTCTTTTCTGACGGAGTATTTCATCTTTGCTCATCTTCGTTGTTTTCTTCCTTTCATTGTGTTCAACCTCTCAAGGTTCTTTGGTTTTCACTCATTGGTCAAAGAAGCAACTTAGTTTACCTCTTCTCTTCCTCTTTCGTTTCTCTCCGGTGCCATCCTAGATCCTCTCGTAGTGGTGGAGTGTTGTAACGCCCCGAGACCGACGATCCAGAAGACTTCCATTTTGGTGACCTCCGTGTGTTTCATTTATGCTTGCTCTTTTATTTTTGCATCTCATCTCATGTCATCATCTGCATTTGATCCGCATGTTTTTTTCAAAACTTGCATCCGTTCGTGTTTCGCCGGTACTCTTCGTTGTCCGTTCTGAGCCCGACCACACTCGCCCGCGCCCGCGGCACCTCCGAATATTATTTTTATAAGCGGCATAAAAATGTTCTCGGAATGGGTTGAAGCTTGGCATGCGGTCTTATTATAGTGTAGACAGAGCGCCTGTCAAGTTTCGTCGCATTCGGAGTCCGTTTGACTGCCCAACCGTTAGACATAATGGTACCGTTGCCGGTACCTTCGTCGGATGTTTTTGGTCTCCGAAAACCGTGCGGGCCGCACTTCTTCCCCTCTCTTCTCAGACCGAGGCCCTCTTCACAGCCCACTAGACCCACCTACCTACCCGCCTACACTCCGGACCGTCCCATGGCGATCGAACGTCTCCGAAATGGAGCAAAACCCCTAACCCTAGCCTCCTTTTCCTATAAAAGGAAGCTACCCTTCCATTTTTGCCAGCAGCCAACCCCCCTCCTCGAAAACCGCGCGCCACCATCCTCCTCCCACCTCGGGGGCCGCGCCGCTGCCTTCCCTCTCCAAATCCGTGCCGGCCACCTCGCCTCCGCCACTTGGCGCGTAGCCATTGGCTGCGCCACCACCACGCCTTCGCCCGTGGCCACTCCCCGTGCGCCACGTCGCCCCCAGCGTCCCCCTCCACCGCCGGGCTTGCCAGGCCCATCGCCGCCCGCTGGGCTGATCCGAGCCGCGCGCGCCCGCGCCCGATGGCGCCCGACCTCGCCGACTCCCGAACCCCGTCGCCAGCCTCGCCGGCATTCGCCCCGATCGCCGCCCGCCGTGCTGCCTCCTCCCGCCACCACAGCGCCTCCACGCCTCCTTGTCGGCGCCGCCTCGGCTCCCGAGGGAGCCAGCGTCTCCGCCGTCGCCCGCCGTCGACAGCCACCCAAGCCCGCGGATCTGCGCCTGTCGGCTCCTGGCGTCGCCCGCGACCCTCCGACCTCACCGACGCCGGGATCTGGTTCCCCGTCACCGGAGCTGCCCGTTCCCGGCCTCCCCGCAGCCGCTCCTCCGCCGGAGCGCCGCCGCCGACGATCTCCAGCAGATCGGGGAGGAGCCTCGATCCAGTCGGCCCCCCGTTCGCCTCCCTCGTGGACCGGCCCAGCCTCCTCCGCGGCCTGCCCGCACCCCCTCAGCCGCCAACACCAACGGGCCATGGCCCAGGGTGAGCAGACCCCGCCCCTCTCCTGTGCACTTTGGCCCAGCCAAGATTCGGCCCGTGTTGTTTTTTTTCCAGCGCCTGCGAATTTTGCTATTTATCCGGAGAATTACTGTTTTACAGAAAAACCCCCTTGCTTCATGCATATAAAAACTCACAAACCGTGCATCATATTAAAATGTATTATATATGTAAAATGCTCAGAAAGTTGTGTAGTTTCATAATATGCCACTTTCATCCATGTTTAAAATGTTTAAAAATGTCGTTTGTTTAAATTTGCTCAATGCCATGTTAAAATGATTTAATTCATAACTAAATAACCGTAGCTCGGATTTAAATGTTCTTTATATGTAAATGCGGGGGAAAATGCCTAGTTTAACATGGTCCACTTTATTTTCCTGTTTAACAACATTAAAATTGTGTTTAGGGCAGAACAGTACCTAATCCATAAATATGCACATGGGGATTTTCCGGATTTGTTGTTTTTATATCCGGCCCCATTTAAATTGTTTAGATGGTATACTTTTTGTTATGCTTCACCTCTTGCCATGTTTTACAACACTTAATATTGTTTGGTAGCATAACCGAGAGAGAACTAAATAATTGATGTGGTGTTCCGTCAATATGCAACTCGTTGCATATTGAGCTCCACTTAATTTGTAGTGTTGTTTGTTGCACTTTGCCATGCCATGCCATGCCTCATTAAACCGGACATGCATCATACTTGATTGTGCATCATGCCATGCTTATGTGATGGTTGTTTACTATGTTGTTTGCTTCTTTCCGGGTTGCCTTCGGTTTCGTTCCGGTAATGTTGCGATTGTGAGGATTCGTTCGTCTACGACCGTTTGTCTTCTTCATGGGCTCGTTCTTCTTCCTTGAGGGATTTCAGGCAAGATGACCGCTACCCTGGATCTCACTACTATCATTGCTATGCTAGTTGCCTCGTTCTTTCGCTATGTTGCGCTACCTATTACCTGTTTGTCTAGCCATCCCAAATTGCCATGAACCTCTAACCTTTGACACCATTCCTAGCAAACCGTTGTTTGGCTATGTTACCGCTTTTGCTCAGCCCCTCTTATAGCGTTGCTAGCTGCAGGTGAAGTTGAAGATTTCCCCATGGTGGACAGGGTTTTGTTGGGATATCACAATATCTCTTATATTATTAATGCATCTATATACTTGGTAAAGGGTGGAAGGCTCGGCCTTATGCCCGTGTTTTGTTCCACTTGCCGCCCTAGTTTCCAATATACGGTGTTTTGTTCCCGGATTTTGCGTTCCTAACGCGGTCGGGTGATTTATGGGACCCCCGACGGTTCGCTTTGAATAAAACTTGTCCAGAAGGCCCAACATTGACTTTTACCATTTGCCTCACCACCACCTATATTTCCTTGGGAGTAATTAACCCAAGGGTCATCTTTATTATAGCCCCCGGCGATTGCTTGTCTAGCGTTGGTCCAAACTAGAGCACCGTCTGGGACCATCCCTTGGCAACTTGGGTTACGTCGGTACTGTGACGCTTAGCTCATCCGGTCGTGGCACGAGGCGAGATCTGTGGGTACTATCGGGATGTCGGCACGCCGGGCGGCTTTGCTGGTCTTGTTTTACCATTGTCGAAATGTCTTGATGTACCGGGATACCGAGTCGATCGGAGTGTCTCGGGTGAAGGTCTATTCGCCGATGATCGCGAGAGCTTGTCATGGGCTAAGTTGGGACACCCCGCAGGGTATAAACTTTCGAGAGCCGTGCCCGCGGTTATGTGGCAGATGGGAATTTGTTAATGTCCGGTTGTAGATAACTTGACACCAGATCCGAATTAAAACACATCAACCGAGTGTGTAGCCGTGATGGTCTCTTCTCGTGGAGTCCGGAAGTGAACACGGTTTCGGGTTATGATTGGCGTAAGTAGGTGTTCAGGATCACCTCTTGATCATTGCTAGCTTCACGACCGTTCCATTGTTTCTCTTCTCGCTCTCATTTGCGTATGTTAGCCACCATATCATGCTTAGCCGCTGCTGCAACCTCACCACTTTACCCCTTCCTTTCCCTTTAAGCTTTGCTAGTCTTGATACCCATGGTAATGGGATTGCTGAGTCCTCGTGGCTCACCAGATACTTCCAAAACCAGCTTGCAGGTGCCTATGTTACCGAGCCGGCGACGCAACCAAGCTCAAGGAGGAGCTCGATGAAGATCTTGCCCTTTGTGTTGTTTCGTTCTAGTTGTTCAGTAGTGGAGCCCAGTTGGGGTCGATCGGGGACCTTTGTCGCGTTTGGGGTTCTTCTTTTATTTTGGTTCCGAAGTCGGACCTTGATTGTATCTGGATGATGTAATGCTTTATTCATGTATTTTTGTGAAGTGGCGATTGTAAGCCAACTATGTATCTCTTTCCCTTATGTATTACTTGGGTTGTGTGAAGATTACCTCACTTGCGACATTGCTTTCAATGCGGTTATGCCTCTAAGTCGTGCTTCGACACGTGGGAGATATAGCCGCATCGAGGGCGTTACATTTGAAGACTGTGCTTCTTCCAGACGGTTAGCCGTCATGGTCTAGAGCATCCAAGAGGAATTGTGGATCACCGAGTGACCAAGTCTGTGAAGGTTTGGAAGTTGCCTAAAGACTTACCATGAGTGATTGGACTAGGTCTGTGTGACCTTAGTTCAAGGAGAATACGGTGAGGACTGGGTGTCCTGAGCTGCGTGCTCAGCGACTGGGTGTCTGGGACTGTGTGTCCTCGAGTTTAAATACTCAGCCGCTCCAACCAGACGTACAACTGAGACAGCAGTTGGAACTGGTCTACCAAATCATTGTCTTCACCAACCTAACTGGTTCTATTTCCTCAACCCTTTCATTTCCTCATTACTTTGTTGAGTGTTTGATCATATCTGTGTTTGAAGACTTTGACTGAAGACTTTCTCAATTTCCTCAGATCAATTTCTTCAGTCTGTTTGTCTTCACCTTGTGTTATCCTGTGATTACGCTTTCTGTACTCAGTGCTTGTCTTCATTTCATCTTGATGACCATGCTTGTATTCTGTTATGCTTACTTCTGAGTATTTATTCCGCTGCTAGTAGTTCTTCGCTAAGGAATTTCCTCACCGGCAAATTCCTAAGTGAAGAATTCATAAAAATCGCCTATTCACCCCCTCTCTAGTCGATATAACGCACTTTCAGGTAACAAGAAGTAAGGGACACAGGTGTTTACCCAGGTTCGGGCCCTCTCGATGGAGGTAAAACCCTACTTCCTGCTTGATTAATATTGATGATATGGGTAGTACAAGAGTAGATCTACCACGAGATCGTAGAGGCTAAAACCCTAGGAGCAAGCCGATGATGGTATGAATGTAATTGTGATCGGCCTTCTAAGGACCAACCTCTTTGGTTTATATAGATACCGGAGAGGGCTAGGGTTTACATAGAGTCGGTTACAAGGAAGGAAATATAATATCCGGATGGCCAAGCTTACCTTCCACGCCAAGGAAAGTCCCACCCGGAAACGGGCCGAAGTCTTGAGTCTCGTATCTTCATGCTTCCATAGTCCGGATGTTGTACGTAGTCCGACTGTTTGGATACCCCCTAATCCAGGACTCCCTCGGCGGCACCCCTGTATTTGGATGTGTCATGGCATGCTATCAACGGTTGTTGTGTTCGGTGTTGATTCCAAACTGGTATTGGATCGATATGATCGTTTTGGTGGCTATGATCTTGTGCCGGAGCACGTTTCCTAGATCCATAGATGGACCTGGTCATACCGGATTTTTGTCCAGGAGCTCACGTAAATCGTGTGCTGACTTGTGTGCGGCATCTTTAGCCGCTCTGTCGTGGCCACGGGGTTGTCGGTCGGCTGATCGGATGTTTTGTTTTTTGGATGAATGGTCTCTTTAGTGTCAAGCACTTTGTTCCATCTGCGGTTGAGCATAGACTGCGCGGCCTTAAGCCTTTGCTTCTGCTTCTTTAAGCTCCTCGCGGTGGCGATAAGCCTTCTATGGAGATTCTCTGGTTCCAAGTGTTTTTCCGGGATGATGAGTGCATCATCGTCCGGACTGTTCTCCTCTCCGGAGACAGGTTGATGAATTTTACCCTCGGGATCAGCGTCATCGGACATCGGCTCCGTACTATGTTTATCGTCCCCTGGCTCATCCTGCTCTATCACTGGGTCCAAGGGGTCGTCGTTTCCTTTGGAGTCAATCGGGGTATTATTCTTTCTTGCGCTGTTATCGTTGTTTTCACTGTGGCGGGATTTAGAGTGGTGCCTACATCGTCGCTTTGGTGGCTTCTCGAGGGTGTTATCCTTTGTTGCATCATCGCCATTGCCTTCTTTTGGCGTATCCACCATATATATATATATATATATATATATATATATATATATATATATGATGAGGTGGCAGTCCAGCGCCCTGTGGGCGGTGGTTCCTGTTCTTCCCCTGCATCATTGTACATACCGTCAATGTCTTCGGTGTCGAAGTCGAGCGTGTCGGTTAAGTCATCGACAGTGGCTATGAAGTGGGTGGTGGGTGGGGAAAGAATTTCTTTGTTGTCCGCTTCCCACTCGAGCTGAACATAATTCAGCCAAGAGTCCCCTGACAGAGAGACATACCTTAGTGATTTTAGCACGTTGCCCAAGGGCGAGTGCTTGAAGATATCCGCGGAGGTAAACACCATGACCGGTGCCCAATCGGATTCGACAGGCGCGGATGTACGCGGTTCGGATCCTATGGCTGGAGACGAGTCCGAGGGTCCGATGACACAGATCTCTTTGGAGGTGAAGTCTGTGTTCGGCTCCAGCACCGATGAGTGTGCGGCCTCCGCGGCAGGGTCCATCCACCCGTCCTTGGATGGCGCAATCTGCTCCAGATTAAGGGCCGGGGCAGCCGCAGGTGCGATCTCCCAAACACCGTCCGGCGGAAGATCGAAGTCATGCTCATTGTGACTGTTTGGTGCTCCTGACATGGGCTCGAGTCCGTCGAAGTTCAAGTCTCTGCGGCTATTGGCAGCATATTTCAAGCTTCCAAACCTGACCTGATGGCCAGGGGCGTAGCTATCGATCTGCTCCAGATGGCCAAGCAAGTTGGCCCGCAGTACGAAGCCGCCGAATACGAAGATCTGTTCGGGGAGGAAAACCTTACCCTGGACCGCATCATTGAAGATGATTGAAGGAGCCATCACGCCTTATCGTGACGACACAGTGGAACTCTCAATGAAAGCTCCAATGTCGGTGTCAAAACCGGCGGATCTCGGGTAGGGGGTCCCGAACTGTGTGTCTAAGGCTAATGGTAACAGGAGGCAGGGGACATGATGTTTGCCCAGGTTCGGGCCCTCTCGATGGAGGTAATACCCTACTTCCCGCTTGATTGATCTTGATGATATGAGTATTACAAGAGTTGATCTACCACGAGATCGTAGATGCTAAACCCTAGAAGCTAGCCTATGATTATGATTGTTGTTGTCCTACGGACTAAATCCTCCGGTTTATATAGACACCAGAGGGGGCTAGGCTTACACAGAGTCGGTTACAGAGAAGGAGATCTACATATCCGAATTGCCAAGCTTGCCTTCCACGCAAAGGAGAGTCCCATCCGGACACGGGACGAAGTCTTCAATCTTGTATCTTCATAGTCCAACAGTCCGGCCAAAGTATATAGTAAGACTGTCCGAGGACTCCTTAATCCAGGACTCCCTCAGCTCCAACGACAGAACGGTCCATCACAACAGAGCAGTGCCCTGGACGCCGTCTATAGATTCCTCAGATCTTCCTCCACACCTTTGACAGCCACCTCTACCTCAACTACTTCAGCGACCAACCCAATGATGCTGAGGTCGACACGACTACGGCAAAGTGGTTGTACACTTGTTGCATCACTTATTCCTCTACTTTCATGTCGATCCATTAGGGCTATTTTGGTTCAACGGAAAAACATAGCAATAGGGAATTTTCCTATGGCACTGTACTCTTCAATTATCCATGCATTTTGTTGAAAGGAATGGAGCAAAACATCCACCTGGACCTACTTTTGAAAATCCTATGCATGAAAACAAGACCAAGTGCATTAGTATTCTAACTGTACACGCTTTCATATGGTTTCACTTTATTTTTGGCAATGTTTCTTTGCATTCCTCTGCTCTTCCAATTCATGTGAACCAAACACCCAAGTTGACAAAAATCTTCTGTTTACAAATGCTCTGTTTACCATGTGCATTCCTATCCTATTCCGGTGTTTTTCCTATCCCTACGTTTTTAGAATCATGCAGCCCAAATGAGCCCTTACAGAATTACTTCAGGTATGGGTAGGTGTAGAAGGGAACTTTGTGTGGTTTGTCCTCCTCCTGTCGCGACAATGTCCACCTCACCCGAGCTGCTCCATCGACAGAAGCATCCACCAAACCAAACATCATGACTCCTGACCATCTTTCGCCGCCTCAGATCTCCTTCCCTAACGCCGGCACCCACCGCAACGGCATCACCATCATCGACTCAATAGATGAACCTGAGGAGTACACAGGTCCACAAGAGAGGTCGCACTCTTTTGTTTCTGCTTGTGTTATGCATTGCTTAAAATCACCTGCTACTTTATTGTCATGTTCACCTCTTAGAGTCCAAGTCAGGTCCAAATTAATGTTCAAACTTGAGTTCTAAATTAGTTGTGGGGCACATATCGAGGCAGCAATGAATAGTATCTCTGTCTAATATCTGGTTCACCTAGGGTATGCCTATGTTGTTCATCTTGGGTGGGAAACAAATAGTAAAGCAATCATCATCTGTCTTTTTATTAAATTAAAGCAATCATCAGCCTGCTATCATTATTTTTGGATCCATCCACTGGTTGTTACCATCACTCTAAATCTCTGCATGCTCTCCTTACATAATGTCACCATATTTTTTTCATATGCATGTCAGATATTGTACACAGTCATGCTAAACATGTAGAGAAAAAGAGAAGAGTTTTGCGCGGCAATACAATGTCATGCAGACATCGCTCCATGGTGGGTTCAATGGCAAACCCTCCCCCCTCCAAATTGTAATCCAGAGGAAGATATCTATTCTAATGCGGATTCCGACGCAGCTGACCATTCCTATTTATCTCCCAATGTGTTTGCTCTACCTTGGCATGATGATGTTAGTCATATCATGCATATGTTGCCTTGTAGTGCCTACTTTTGACATCATATGTGTCATCTTCTTAGTTTAGACATGTTCTGTAATGCCACCTGTTTAGCTTCCATATCAGATATGGGAATTATGCAGTCTCATGTCTTTTAGCCAGCCAAATATATGTGAAATGTGCAATGCCATCCTGTTTAACTAGGCATCATATATTTGAAGGATATCTTGCCCATCCTTTTCTTAATTACATTTCCTTTTGTCGATAATGTTTGTACATTAAACTACTCTTCCTGTGAATCATCCATTTGTGTGGGAGTTGAAAATATCTGGAGTGAAAACAAGGCCTGCAGCAGACAGTGCTACCTGTCGAAGCACATCTCTTGTTGGGTCCCGATAGCTCCTCAGAGATGGATACAGAAATAGATGACCAGTCCTATTCCCCCACCGAGGTGTATGCTCTAACTTGGCATGGTTATAATGCTCATATCATGCATATGGTGTCTTGCATTGCATAGTTTAGACATCATATACACAATATTCAACACCATGTTCTTAGTTCAGACATCATATCGAATGCCCTCTTTTAGCATGTAAATCACATATGTGAATTAAATCATGTGATCCTGATTACTTAGATAACATGTAGGTGAATTGTGTCATGTGATCCGGTTTAGTTATTCATCATATCTTTGAATTATTTTATGCTATGCTATCCAGTTTAGATAAACATCATATATGTGAAATAATGTCATGCTATCCGTTTTAGTTAAACAATATACATGTCAACTATTTGATGCCCTCTTTTTTCCACACTATCTATTGCATCCATCTCTCATACAATGTCTGTACATTCAACTATGTTTCCTGTTTATCAGCCATTTGAATTGGAGCGGGTGATGCCAGTATCTAGCGGAGTAAAAACACGGTCTTCAAATAAAACAATGCTACCTCTTTGTGGAGATAGCACCCGATTGTACATGCACGAGAACGATCCCTACCACACATAACCCAGACTCTCGCAGATTAATGGACAGAGAACCAGCTTCACACAATCTAACCCCAACCCCAGCAGATGGTAACACAGTTCCTGTTGACACAACACCATCTCCACCACAGAGCTCCCGAACAAGAGCAGTTAGTAAGGCTACTCCAGTGCCCAAAGGGCCATTACTACCACGGCGAACCCCTACTCCACCAGTTAGTACACCTATTCCTATGGAGAAAGCACAACCAGCCAGTTGTAGTTTAGCATCTATTGCATTTGATGTTGTTAAATCCTATGTGCATATCTTCCCATCTTGGAAATATTATACTGAAGATTAAGGAAAATGCTAGTTGCAGGTGTTTGTCCAGGAGTTATGTGTAAGTAATGTTATTCATGGCAATTACTTTGCTTTGTCCCATACATCCTACCTCCATGATGGTTTTAATACAGCAAATTTTCCAATTTTTCTCTATATAGAAGGACCAATTTGGAAACTCGTGATGAGGTAACATGTGCTAATACCTCTGCTATCTTCAAGAATGCTTGGTGGCAGTATCGGAATTACCTAAAGAAAACATACTTCACCGGCAAAGAAACTCATCAAATTCGCTTACGTTCTCGTGAGACACATTTACTGGACGATGACTGGGAACGCCTTGTTCTGCACTGGTCCGGAACAAAGAATGTGGTAAGGTCTATGAGCTCATTTTCTATTTTAAGTACTATATTCTTGCGTCTTACTGTACTCTGTTCATGTAGAACAAGTGCCTAAACCTGAAGAACAACTGTTCTAATTTAAGATTCCATTGCTATCGCGCATATTGCTTTGCTCTTGTATCACTGTATTTACTCATACAAACTTATTTTTAAATTGAAGGATCCAATCGAAACTCCAATGGCATAGCAGGTATGTTCACGCTTGTTTCTTTAATAGGTTTGCTCTTATCAATAGCTCTATTGATTTCAATTTCAATTGTGTATACAATTAACTTCTCATATCATGCACATTACTAGCATCACAACAGAGCCAATAGTGTTGTTGTACATGTAGACCCATGGTACCCATCTGAAATCTTGTTATGCCATGTAGTTTCCCACGCTTTGTGTTCTTTCACTTCCGCTTTGTCTTGAACTGATATGAGTTGAACCATGTCTCTATTTTGATATGGCAAGACAATGCAGTGACCATTGGACATAGATATATGTTTGTTTGATGCTTTTATTATGTACTAGTACTTGGTAATAGAAGACTTGGTAGTTTAATCCTGTCCACCTTACTAACGAACTGGTTCATCTAAATGAGTTTCGTATACTAGTACATGCTAAACATGTTATGTGTCTACTTGTTTCTTCTTTTAGAATACTGACAGGATATTGGGGAAGAGTGCCTTATTAAGCAATGGTAAAGGAAGTAATGCAGATAAGGTTCAGGATAGTGAGACATCCTTGTTGGTCTCCAACAAAGCTGATAAAACAGCTAAGGAAGACTATCTTGAAGACAGTGAGACAACCCCAAAGTCCTGTCATGCTATTCAAACTCACTGTCTGAATTAGTTCGGTTTCTTGAGTCTCAACTACAAGCTGAAATACATCGATCAGTTGTGCTGTGACAAGAAGTGGAAGGACTACGAAAGTCCCTGGAGCATTCAAATGCACACTTTCTGGTGCAACAGCAAGCGTTAGAGGATTTTAGCGCCAAACAGGACAAAGCTAATAAGCTTGCTAAGTTTATTGCCAGCATGGTGGATACCCAGGATAATGTTTCTTGAGCTCTTCTGAAGTTGTTTCGGTTATGGACTTGTTTTGTTGCCTCGTTTATTTGCACTGGTGGCCAATTTTTACGGCCAGTGTATGTAATATGCTGCTTTGTTCCCTATATTTGCACTGGTGTCGAACTTTGATGCCCAGTGGATGTAATATGTGTAATAGCTGTAATAGGCTAGCATTAGTTGCTTGCTTATTTATTTCCTTATTGTCTTGTTTAGTTGTTTCCTTGTAGTCATTGCAGTTCCTTTTCCGCATTTTTCTGGTGGCCACAATAACCTACTTTTGGTAACTAGGCCACAATAATCATGGCAACACACGGACTGTTGTAACCATGGGCCTCCTGCGGGCTATAGGATCCGTGGTCCTTCTACGGGCCGTAGGATCCATGGGCCTTCTACGGGTCATAGGATCCATGGACCTTCTACGGGCTGTATTGTGACGCCCGGATAATCAAGCTACACTAACCTTTGCTAATGATGCCACATCACCTCGATTACTGTTGCTAATCTCGCGTTAGTTCAGAAACAATCCAAATTCAAATTTGAATTAAAGTCAAAACAATTAAAGTTTTCAAAAGTCAAAACTAAATTGTTCCTATTTTGTCAAATAATCCATAATAAATGTTGGTGAAGAAATCATCCT